>JACGTP010000031.1:858187-993390 GCA_023678845.1 Mischocyttarus mexicanus | reverse complement strand
TCATAATCGAATTCTTTCATTTCTTTATCTATTTTTCTATATCTGTTCTCAGGTGACGTAATAGACATCCTAACTCTAATAAACTCGGCGATAAATTTTATCCTTTATTGCACAATGAGCCGTCAATTTCGTACTACCTTCAAACAACTTTTTTGTACCAAATGGAGGAATCTTGGTAGATGGATGCCTATACAACACCTTCAAATGGATAACAATGGTAACACGGGAACTACCAATCATACGGTGACACAGGTCACACAAGTCTAGCGTCGAAGAACTAACCGACAAACTTATTGCTATCCGTTATAATTTGTATATAAATAAATATTTTTTCTTTTGGTTTTAATATTATCTTTTACAAAATATTTCTAACAAATGAAAAATTAAAAATTCAATCCAATTTTGAGAGAGATATGTATCAGATAGATTATTTCTTCACGTTAGTTATTGTACTTCATATGAAACCCCTAAATTTTAATAACGTAACAAATAGGTTTTGTCAATTGTTATTTATTTTATAAATACTTTAGCATAATATTATGAATAAAATGAATTATTATGTTCCTCATTTGCATTGAAGTATTACCAAAACTATTAACCACGTTAATAGAAATATCGCAATTAGAATAATATTGTACTCATTGGTTATAACAGAAATTTATTCCAATATGGGTCAAGGGAAAAAATACGGATAGCTAATTGTTTGTCGGCTAAACGAAATAATACTAATTGAAAATTAAAAACATACACACACATACAAACGCACTCACGTACAAACGTATATAAACACATACAGAATACACGTACACGTTATGATATATTCGTATACAACGATCATTTTTAGTCAAAATAAAAAGAGAAAAATAAAAGAAAAGAGTGATTTGAATATTATAAATGGAAATTAATGATTATTATAGAAACAAATATAGCTGCTTACTGTTAAAGAAACGAATTAAACGACAATAATTTCTATTCTTTACTAGAAATATATTAAATATTTTATTATTATTATTATTATTATTATCTTTCTCACGAACGTAAGAAAAAAAAACAAACAATAAGTGAGCTAAATTAATTTCTATATTTTCTTATCTCGCAATACTAATATTTAAACAAATAATAATTAATTTTTATTGTAATTTACAATATACACAGAACACTCTTCTCTTTTGACGTACATACGTGTTATGTGGCTGTTTGTAAAATTAAATGAATAATTTTACGCAACGAGATTGTTATTATTGTATTATAATGTATAAATATGGCCTTCTTATATGAAAGAAATAAAATAATATTGTACAGGGTGTTCGGTAATATGTGAAACCTATTACAAAGTGATATTACAAGTAACACAATTAAAACACGTGTGACAGAAACACAACGATTTTTGGAACCTGACCAAATAAGACGTATTTGTATAAACTTTTCTTTTGAATTATATTTAAACAATTCCATGTTAAATTTTGAAATTGATCTCGCATATTACGAAATACCCTGTATAAACGTGTATATGTATATCGTGCATGATTTATGTATTCATGGTTTTTTAGAATACTTTAATTCGTACAACGGATGATAAATACTAAGACCGATTGAACAAAATTTCCACTTATATATTTTATTCTTTTTATTCTTTTTTATGAAACATTTAATTTCATTCTTTCAAAGGACTAGAGGACGCAAGAATAATGTCATAAAGAAATGTTAGGAAATTTTTCAAACGGTCTTCGTGTTTTGGAATTGCTAGAAAAAAAAAAGTGTTACATTTGTTTCGAGGAATAATTTCTAATGATAAAAAATACGGTATAAAATAAAGAACCTTTGAAAATATTTCCGTATTTTTAATATAATAAAAAGAAATGAAATAATCTGTTGAATGAAGATAATAATTCAACGCAAATAAATGATATGTAATTGATAAAATAAAATAATAATAATAATAATAATAATAATATAATAAATAATAAAAATATAACAAAAAGAAAAGAACAAAATTATTATTATTATCAACATTCACAATGCAAGTGTCTTCCTTTTTTTTTTTTATCGTATTTTAATATGCATTTAAATTTACATTTCAGGTATTCGATTGATACATGTATAGTGTGTATCAATAATCGACAAGTAGTTCAATTATGTTATTGAAACATTCTATTGTAATTTAATATAAAAATCGATTGATTTTATTTATTTATTCATTTATATATATATACACATACACACACAGAGATACACACATACCATATACGTTGATTTGAACAAATATTGAAATCGAACTATCGAATCAAAATCTGGGTAGTTCAATTAACGTGATAGGATAAAACCTATCTTTAAAATCACGAATAATTTGATAACGAACATTGAAAATAATCGAAAAATATTTATTCGTATAATAACCGTACCCATGATTTTATTACCAATTATTTAACTTTTTCTTCGAAATATGGTTTCATCGTTGTTGGAGAGATCGAAACAATATTTTAGAAGTATCGTAAAAATGAAAAAGAAAGATAATATATCTGAAGTTTTGGTTTATACAATTATATATAATACGTGTATCTCTAAATTGAAAATTGAAATATTTTTGTATCATACGAGAGTACGTGAAAATATTTTCTTTTATAGGCTTACAATTACAACGTTAGTTATATCAATGTAATATAAATATTATCAAAAATGTATTAATTAATGCTTATATATATTTTGTTTTTATAATTAATTGCCTCAAACCATTATTAATTTAAATACTTTTTTTTCATGTTTAAAACTAACGTTTATTTTTTAATATCAAATAATTATTTTTAAAATAGCAAATATAAAAATTGACGTAAATTATATTAAACATTTTCAGTATTATTAAGCAAAGAGGTATGGAGGGCAATATATTTGACGAAAACTTACTCACCCTTAACTTAATCCAACCTAAGCTTATATTTATCTTATCTTTCTTTTCCCCCTTTTTATTTCTAGAAATGAGTAATAACAATAGCTTAATATACAATTCAAGATGGAACTATTTAGGACAATATTTCCAGCCGGATTATTCCACCGGTCGAGTAGTAAGAACCAACTCAAACAAAGCCCAATACCTACATCTATATTTATTGAACTTAATATTTACGTGTAAAAAATTGGAGTGAGAAAAGTCATGAATTTATTCTTTTTCTATAAATTTTCTAAACCTACTTTAAAATATCAAAATTAATTTAACCGAAAAGAAAAGTAATTTCAATTATTATGTGATATTATTTCACAGAGTATTATTATTTCACGATGTATTCCATTTACGTTTATTTTAATTTATAAATTTCACAATATTGAGTTGGTGGAAATAAAATGTCGAATTTTTTCCATTTAATTGTGGCCAAAAATTCGACACTTTTTTTTCCCACGAAGCTTTTATGATACGGCAGAACAATTTCAATGGTTCTAGCAGAGCACTTCCACCAGTTTGCAGAACAACTTCAACAGTTCCGAGAGTTCCAGGAATAACAACGTATCAATTTATTACTATATAATTTAATTATATAATACTTGCAGTAATACAAGTAAAGGGCAGATATCGTGGTAAGACAAGTAGTATAGGTTCAAGGTATGGTCAGACAAGTAATATAAATCAGAGTAGAGTTAAGCGTACACCAAACTTTTTATTTTTACGATATTTTAATACAACAAAAAAAAAAGAATTAATATCCCTCAGTCTTATATACTTTGTTTTAACTCATAATATTATATTAATTACATAACAATTATTACAGTATTACCGAAACATGGTACATTAATTACATTGCAACAGTGCATCAAAATAACAGTGAAAATTTATTATATAAACAAAGTTTCGCAACTCTTAAGAGGAATATTAAATTTTTAATGAGTTGCAAAATTATAACTTCTGCTTTAAACCCAAATGAAGAAGATAATTAATTCTCAAAAAGTATTTTAAAATTGATCGTAGAATGTTTTGTCGTAATTTCATGGAAATACCTTAATAATAATATATTTGTAAAATAATATATGCATAAACTCAAAGTTTTATTAGATGATTAAACATTTGTGTAAAATTTTAAATAAAAATGTGTTTGGTCGGACGAGGAAAAGATTGAAAGATGCTGAAATAGAGGGTGGTGTATCTTTGTTATTGGTAATATAAATAAGAGGAGTGGTGGATTTAATATGGAAAAATTAATCCAAGAAAAGGAATAATATTTGCACGTTTAAAATTTCGGTTTTTATTAAAGATATTTTTCTATATATAATATTAAATTATATTTAATTTTAGGCAAAAAGATCACAGCATAAAGTTATTAGAATGAAAACAAATATAACAAAATTAAACCTACGTATAATAAATCTTTTTTCGAAATAGTAATGAAAATATTAATACTTATATTTAGAAATAAACAATAATAAAAAAATATTTTAGTCATCTATGATTGTAAAAGAATTAGTTGATATCTAAAGATATCAGATTCCTTCACAATCTTTCAATAATAAAATTAAAAAAAAAGAAAATAATTTGTATTTTGTAAGTCTAGATAATATATAAAAGTAAAAAAATATATGTAAGTTTCGGTATCTCTGAATAAAAATGTACTTTTGGTTTATTAAGAAAAGTACCCACATCCTGTAACAATAAAAAAATAAAATTATATTTTCTGCTTATACCATTAGTTATACATAGAACCCTGTGTATAATATTAAAATTATAATATACTAATTAGAATGATAAATAAAATTTATATATACAAACCTCTTCCAATTCCAAATTTATCAGAACCATATTTAGAAAACATCGTTGCTCTCCCTCCTAAAATGTAATTTATTGTATATAATTACTTGCAAATTTTAAGATTAATATTAAAATTTCGATCAAGGAAAAAACTTTGTTCAAAGTTTCCATTTAAATCTACGAAGGATACAAGGCAATATCTAAAATCGTAAAGGACTTACTGCCTATTCTGATTTTCAGATTATTAAAATCTTCGTTTGGAATTTGATTAGAAATATTTGTAATGCCAGCTACAGCAACAGCAAGGCCTACAAAAATTAATAAAGTTTATTATATGATGAATAAAATATCTACAAAATTAAGAAATAAATTAACTAATCTTACTCGGCGTATTCGGAAGTCTCAATGGTCTTTCATATTTCTGTAAAAGCAATAAATATGTAAATAATAAATATATTAAAAAGCGATCTAAATTATATGTTTTGTAATTATAATATTTACAATAGGCGATGAAAAAGATAACTGTGGTTCCTTAATTTTAGAGAAATGTATTTTTTGTATTTGGTTTTCTTTTTCACAAGATTTTGATGATGATGATGATGATGATGATGATGATGATGATGATGATGATGATGCTGCTGATTCTTCTTCTTTTTTTTCTGCATCTTCGTCTTCATCTTCTTCATCATTATCATCATCATCATCATAATCACCATCATCTTCTTCTTCTTCTTCTTCTTCTATCTTCTCAAAAGCTTTGCACCTATAATTCTGTATCACCAAAATTATTCAAATTTATTATTAACAAAGATAATAAATATTAGGTTGGAGAAAAAAATCCATTATTTTTTCTCTAGATAATTATAGTAATACATATTTTTATAACTGGTAAAAATAATGGATTACGTTTTTCCCAAATTAATATATATTCTTACTTTTGAAGGTTTTATCGCATCATCGAATTGTTCAGATTTCGATGAAATATTTTCATACTCATCGTATGAATAGTCTTTTGACATTTTAGCAGGACAATTACGACCAGGATAATAATTAATTCCAAATCCGTCGCAAGTATAATCACAAATGGTATAGGCCCATTGTCTTATTAAAGCCAAACTGCAATACTTACTTCCTCCGTCAATATTCTCATGATACTAAAAATGACAAAATAAAAAAAGAAAATTATGATATTAAAAAGTCTAAATTCATTTGATGTGAAACTTTAATTACGGTATTATTAAAATGATCTCTCAATGCATAAAAATTTTATTTCGTATATATATTTTAAACACGTAAATATAATATACTCACATCGCATTCTATATTTCTTTCAAACGCATATTTTTCTATCTCAAATTCTTTTTCTGCGATGATTTCTAAAATGGGATCTACACCTTTCATAATCAACGCAGCATTGCGCAATCCGGTGTATAATAATTCAATCGAATATACAAGAAATGTATTTTCACAATCTACGATGATAAACAAATTTATTAATAATAAGATATACGTGATCATTTAAAATACGTAATATATTGAAATTAAATCATTACCTGCAGCTTCAGCTAATTGATTAAGAAGCGATGGTACACCATCGTATATTTTCTTCGTAACAAAAAATGGTGGATATTTGTTACCTACTTTAACGGGCTTTAAAAAATCTATTAACTCGAAATATAAACGACGAAAATCTTTTTCACCCTCAGAAAATTCAGCATGAATTTTATGACTGTTTCTACTAGTTTCTGTAGATTCCCAAGCGTAACCCATCTTAGGTTTTATATTGAGAATCTTATGATGAAATTTAACAATACCATCTTGCAATGTAAATTCTCCAATGGCATATTCAACGGGGGCATATACACAATCGTTGGTAATATAAAGCCAATTAAAGTGTAAAAAATAAAATTTAACTTTGTTTAGTTCTGCAAAGAGATATATATATATATATATGTATATATGCATACTCAGCAATGAGTACATACATATATATTAAATAACGCATACCTTTGTTCTTTAAACCATCATTAATGATATTCGATACATAATTACGCATCTCCCTATTAAACTCTGCTAATTTACGTTCCTTTTGTTTAAGAAGTTCTATCGATTCACCACGACAATTTAATTTAGTCATAGAAGATGATTTTGATTTCCCTAAGTTATAATAACGTTGTTTCTTATCAGATGATAAACTCTGTAATTACAAAATATATATTATTTAATATATTAATTCATAATACAATTAAAATTATAAACTTTTAATTAAATTTATCCTTCTCAATATAAAACATGATGTATTAAATAACTAAAAGGAAAGATATAAAAATAAAATAAGAAGTTTACTTTTTAAAAATTAAATCTTTTTTTCTTATTTTACCTGCCATGCTTGACTGCATTTAGGATTCATTTGAACTTCCTTCAAATTTTGAAAATGCAGACCACATTTTTCTGCTTCCTTTCTCCAGTCAAGCATAAAATAATAAAACGCATTATGCTTTTTCGGTTTATTCGACATTTTGATATCAAATTTCTAAACGAACTAAACAAGAAACAAAGCCCGCGCTTCTGATATTTACTTTTTATAGTTCTTTTATTATTACAGTAATACCAAGCGTGTACACCTGAACAGTACTTTTGGTTATTACTAATTCGTTAATCATTAAAAGAACTTTGTAAACTTTCAGAGAGTCCTAGGGATTATCTAGGAAAAATATATTCAAGATTACAATGAAATCTACCAATCCTAAAAATAATACAAAATTTGTTGATACTTACACACTCTAGATGCTACTTATTTCACAAATTAAATTTATCTAACTCAACTTTCTCACTTTCTCTCTCTCTTACTCGATTTGAATTACTTGGCATATAGTTAAGATTTATAATAACTTAAAATTTAATTTTTAAATCATCGTATACAATTGTAAAAGTATCTTAAACACGTTATAAAATATACACAAATAACAATGAATATATATTATTTTCTAAACTATACACGTATGTATGAATTTTCGACAATTTATACAATTTATTGATACAAAATACATATAGATTGATTATAATGTATAATTATTAAATTACGTAATTTCAACTTCTCCACCTACTTTACTAATAGTTTCTTTAAGTTTATCCGCTTCGTCTTTGGAAATGTCTGCCATCACAACCACCGGTACACTTTCAATAAACTTTTTAGCCTAAAATAAAGATCAGTTAATATAATGTCTACAAAATATATTTAAAATATTAATTATTTCAATGAAAATATACGATACCTGTACAAGATTTGTATTGGGTAACAAATTTTTAATTTCTTTTATAAGAGGAACTTTTTGTTTCTCGTCAAATCTCAGCAATTTAACGGTGAAAGAAGATTTTACTTGTTTTGGAACATCGTCTTCGTCCTATATATAAACAAACAATTTTTTATAATTAATATAATAAGAGAGATATTTGTATTGTATTAATTAATAATATTTAACAATCAATGAATTTACCTGTCTCGGTGCAGCTGCAAAGCCTCCAATAGGCATCACCGGAGCATCAGGTAAATTTAATCGCTTTTTTAATAAATTACTTAGCTCCATCACTTCGATAAGATTCAGGTTTGTTATATCCTTAGCTATTTGATCCAGTTTAGGACTAACTGGTTTGTCCTCACCCTCCGGTACAGGAATAGTTAAATTTTCTGTTGGTCTTGTTGATGCAACTGGAGCTGCATCCGCTGATTGATAAACGACGACACTGCAAAATAATATTTTATAATAATAAAAATTATTAGTATTATTATTTAAATTATAACATTTAACGAAATAAACAATAAATGTGTAAGATTAGTTATAACATAGATTAAAATAAAACATATAATGAATGAGAAAAGTTAACAGAACAAATATTCTTACCATTTGTGAAACTGACGAAATTGATAAATGCTATTCCTAGCAATCATACGCAAAGAAAATATCATTTTGAATGTTACTGATATTCCTTAATTTCGTATACTTGAAATATTTTATATTGCTTCACCAACCTCGTGAAATGGAGGTTAGTTATAAGCAATAGCAGTGATACCAATATACAAGTATACATAAATTCCCTAGAAAAAATAAATCCCTAGATGAGATATTACCTAATCATACATATTTAAATAATATTTCAATAATTTATTTCGTGCTAATATGAATACATATTTAAAAAAATAATAAAATTGAATATACAACAAACATATATGTTAATGAAAAATAATAGAAACAAACTCTAATCTTTTATACAATTTTCTCACTGTGATCATATTTTTTATATTTAATGTTATTGAAAAATTATGAAATTTTATGCAACAGGAAATTATTATCCAATCGAATATAAAATTATATAATTAAATATGATTTAAAACGTCTACACGTGCTTTTAGTTGAAATTAGAATAAATTAGATCATTGTATCTGTAAGATTGTTTTTTTTTGTTTTTTCTTTCTATTACTATTTTATATAAACCAGAGATTTAAGGAAAGAATTATGATTTGTACTAATTGACGTAAGACGTTTATTATTTTATTGGTGTCAGAGAAAAGGAAATTAAAGTGTCGGTTAATCCGGAAGTAACTCGTTGAAAAAAATCATTTTAACCGCTTGTATACGCGTGGTACGTAATCTGACTTTTCTAACATCGATTCTACTCGTATAGAAATAACTTTCTCTTTTCACGTCTTATATTTCATCGAATCATCATTATCATCGTCATAATCATCATCATTTCTTTTAAGTATTTATAAAAGAAAATTATAAATGAAGACACAAGTCGTCAAATCGATATTAAACATCGATAACAACATCCTGATATTGCGAGTTTCTTTAAAATGAATAACAAACAAATTTAAATGGAGAGTTGAATTTTTTACGAAATCTATATTATATATATTATCGTTAAAACAATTTAGAAACAATTTATTCCTTCGTTATCGAACTTTATTTTCATATTACAAATCGATTAATAGTTTTCGGATATTTACGTGATGTGTTTCGAATCGCGTCGACTATTTTTCTTTTTTCTTTTTAACTCATCAAATTCTTCGGATCAATTTATTATCTATTATTTAAAATGAATTTCGTTTTAATTAAGTTGTCAAGTATGAAATGAAGCAAATTTCAATTTAATTATGTGGATTTTTTGCTCCATTTTATACTTGACAACCTAATATCTTTCGTTTTTAATAACACAAATTACAAAGGAGATATAATTTGATATATTTTACATCTACGAACGTAGAGAGATGTTTTGTGTAAATTATATCTTCAAGATTTATTACAAATATTGTTTGAATGAAGAGATTATGAGTAGAGTGGTGGAGGGTGAGGGGGATGAATTAATATTTACGTATATTACTCCATTATTGCATTAAATACCCAACATATGTTTATTTCCTTTTAAAATAATATTTTTTTTTCCTTTTTTTATATATACACGTTGTCAAAAAAGAAAAATGTGAAATAATTTATAAATTGGCTCAATCCGTAAATTTAAATGTTAAACAATTTAATAAAAAGAAACAATATGGCGGTCAATAGTTTCGAATTATTTCGAAACTTACGTCTATTATATTATTTTATATATGAATAAATGAAAAAATATATATATATATATTTAAATACGATATAAAGATCGATGTTTAATTGATCGATTTGTTTTAAAATAATAAGAAGCGATTTCTCTTGACGTAATCCGAGTGCAATAAAGTATGTCAATGTCCTAATACGTTCTGAATATAAATAACTTTATCGAAATTTTTAATGTAGTTGTAAGGTTAACATATGTATGGATATATATATACTTACATGAATCAAAATAATAATTTATATTTTTCTTATTTCCTCAATAAACTTCAAAGAAATCGATGCAGTTGAAAAACTCGAGTATTTCTTTCTCTTTCTTTCTATCTTTTATGCAAAAATTCCAACTTTTCTGTCTAATATTTATCTTACTTGTAAAATGAAAAGTTAAAATTTTAATTACGACAAACGTAATTATTTTCTTCTAAATATTTTTTTTTTATTAATTATAAATTGTATTTAATAATCGTAAATATCAAATAAAAATATCGATGGCAATTTTCATTTTAATTCATCAGCACTCAACGATATATGCAACGTAAGTAAACATTTTATACGATCGGTATAATAATAAATAAATAAATAAATAAATAAAAAGAAGAAAAGGATTATAAAGTTTTATATTAAAAATTGTAGGAATGATAATTATCGTATCTAAAAAGTATGCAATTATGTTGTGTTAATTTTTTCCATTGAATCATCTGTTATGATTTAAATCTTTGTCTGCTTGCTTTTATTTTTTAATCTGGCTCGTTACCTCATACTTGCATTGCATTGAACGCCCACGAGAGATACATAAACGTCCCGTATATCCTCGATCGTCAACACGAAACCCCTCCAATGGCTGGTCAGCTATATAAAAGGTGACTTAACATGGATACCATTTGATTATTCAACTTTTACCGACGCAGGTAGGTATATCGAAGTATTCATTAAAAACTTTCCCTTAATGTGGGATAGAAAAACAAAGAAGAAGCATTCTGTCTTTCATTGCTTCTAATTTAGTTATTATTTTTATAATATTTTTCATATTAAGAAGAAGAAAAAGAAGAAAAAGGAGAAAAAGAAGAAAAAGGAGAAAAAGAAGAAGAAGAAGAAAATAATACAAGCTGAAGAAAATGACAAGATATTATTTGATCTTTTTGGCATTGGCGGTGACAATGGTTATCGCTGCTGACAAGTATTCTACCAAGTACGATGACTTTGATGTGGATAAAGTTCTTCGAAACGATCGGGTCCTTACCAATTATATTCGATGTTTACTTGGGGAGGGTTCCTGCACTTCGGAAGGTCGTGAATTGAAGAGTAAGTATACTTGATATATATATTATACATGCATTATTTTCTGGCTTCTATTTTATTCTGTGAAAAATATAAGCATAAATAAATATTATATAATATTATATTAAATAAAATACCTTATTATTTATGTATATATATATATACATATAAGTAATAAGGTATATAATTTTATATATTATATCAAATAATTGAAAGATAAATTTAAATGGCTTTTTAGATTAAATTATTTCTCTAACGGAGTTCGATATACCTTACTAACGATTGCATAAGATGCGCTTTGAACTTTCTCGCGTTTCACGCGGTTTCTAACAAGAAGCCGGTCGTATACGTTCTCCTTGAAAGTATTATAAGATAATATTACACGGATCGATCGATAATATTTTATTAATATCGATTTTTTTTAAAACAAATTTGGACGATTCGTTCGAATGTGTATTGCGTATGAAGTTTACACAAATACAAAATGCAAATGGGAAATTGAATCTTAAATAATAAAAAACAAATGAAGGAGGATAGGCAGTGATGATAGTTGTTAAGTTTAAAAAACACCTTTTGCACAAATGCGAATTGCATAGACGAAATTCAATATCGTTATTGATATTATCGTTGAAAATGTAACGAATGTTATTTAATTATTATTAATTTTTTCTCTTTTTCCCTTTACACAGAAATGCTACCCGACGCTCTTACTACGAATTGTATGAAATGCAGCCAAAAGCAAAAAGATACTATTGAAAAAGTCATGAATCATCTTAAAACGAAGAGATCAAAAGATTGGGATCGGCTAATTGCTAAATATGATCCACGAGGTGAACATCAGAAACTTTTAGAAAGATTGCAAAGCGGCAAGAAAGTTTAGTAAGAGAAATCATTATGTTATTCATAAGAATAATATAAGAATATTTCGTCTAGAAGTAATATAGTATATAATATTAATCATTATAAAATGAAAAAATAATAATAATAATAATAACATATATATATGCAAGACTGAAGACGACGATTGTTAAATGCACTTTATGCATATATACGCGGGTAAAAGTTTTGAGCTTTAATAATACAAACTTTTATAGTTTTTTTTTTTTAAATAAAAAGTTAGCTTGTCCGAAAAAATCAATTGTTTCTTATGTTAGGTTGAAAATATTTCAACCTCACCTACATATATATATATATATACGTTTATACTTCGAATATTTTAAAAATTTTTACATCAATTATAACATCAATCGACACGCGTGTATTGAATTAAAGATTTTATTTTTTTAAATGGAAAATATTAATTAATTTGAAATTGACTGAAGAAATCAATTTACGAAAGAGTCACACGAACGAACAAACGAATGAACGAACGAAAAAAAAAAAAAAATAATAGAAATACATTCGTCTTTTTAAGCTATACGTAAATAACGTAATTTATCCTTTTTTTTTCGTATATGAATGCACGATACATACTTTATACATAAAACTTAGATATTATATTTGTTATGGAAATATGAAATTATTTTTTTTTGTAATCCAGGAAAAATAGTTAAAAATGTCTTTGTGAAAAGAAGATTAGACTTCTGTTCATTCCACGCGTCTCTTTTTAACTAAAGATCCCAACTGTAAAATAAAACAAAATGTTTCAATAATTCGATTGATAAATCCTTTACTTTCAATTATTCCTCTATTATTACATTTCTTAACTTACTAGATCAGAAATTGCTGGTAAATTATTAGTCTGGTCTGTAACATTATTCTCTTGTTCACGATTTTCTTTAGGCGGTACAACTTTCTTCATGTTTCGATGTTGCGGGAATGTGGGCATAAGTTTTGGATCGCAGGCTATCGAATAAATAAATAAATAAATAAATAAATAAATAAATATTTAATTTTTATAATATAATACTCGGCATAAGTAAAATATAATTGTAATTATATATAAGTATATAAATTATACTAACGTAAAGGTGCTTCTTTGAAATAACTGCTTTGTAAACATTCCTCCGCTGTTGCTCGTTTCTTTGGGTCGTACATGAATAAAAAGTTTAGTAACCGCAAACCAGCTGCACTCAGCCAAGGGAATCTTTGTTTCAAATTATTATATGGTTGTTGTTTAAGAGTGAAATTCTGCAAGACTGGTAAAGAATTAAACTCTGGCCAAATAGCTTCACTGGGTGTACCCAATAAATCAACAATTAATTCCAGTTGTTGAATTTCCGTACGTCCGGGTAGAAGAGGTCTATGTCCCAATAGTTCTCCTAACATAAAAGAATATATGAATGATATATAAATTAACATATTTATATATTAAATAATAAACAACATTATTTTCATTTACCTAATATACATCCAGCAGCCCACATATCGACAGAAGTCGTCTGTGTTTTTGCTTGTAACAATAATTCTGGTGCTCTGTACCACAGTGTCACTACTCTTGGAGTCATTGGTTTTAAAGGTAATCCAAACCATCTAGCAAGTCCGAAATCAGCTATTTTAACGCATCCTTTATCAGTCATAAGAAGATTTGAAACTTTCAAGTCTCTATGCACGATGAAATTATGATGCAAATATCGTAGGCCTTTCAATACTTGTAAGACAATACATTTGACTTGACTTTCCGAAAATGGTGCTTGCATATTGTCTAATAAACTAGCCAAATCTTGTTCGCAATACTCCATCGCAAGGAATATACTTTCTAAACTTCTTCCAACAACGACTTCTCTCAAATGAACAATATTTTCATGGCGACAGGATAAAAGAACAGAAATTTCTCTCAAACCACTTACTGGCAATCCATCTTTTTCATGTTCCATTCTGACCTTTTTAAGAGCAACAACTTTATCATTTTTAGTGTCTCTAGCTCGATATACGATTCCATAAGTACCCTCTCCAATACGGTTAAGTTTTTCAAACTCCGATACAAATCGACATTTTCCAAGCTGGTCAAAAAGAAATGGTAAAATTATTATTAATATACTGTAAAACAAAATGTAAATATATACAATAACGCTAATAATTACAATATCTTGTTCAGGTATTTCCATAGGTTTGCCAGTTAAGAATGATGTTAAAACACCCTTTCTCGTAATGGGTGCAGATGGATCTGGTCCTGCTTCGGATGCTGCTTTTTTATCAGTGTCATTGTTTTCCACAGATTTCTTCTCTAAAGCCTCGTCTAAAATATACATTGAAAATAGTTTCTTTGTTTTTTAAATATTTATTAATGATAATAATATGGAATGAATATTATTCGTACATTATAAAGACACTGAATACATCAATGATGCAATAAGTAAATATTTTATTATACCTTCAAAGCCTGAAAAAAAGGATGTCTCAAAATTCATAATTCCTTGATATTTAAACTCCTCACTTTTTGTAAACGCTTGTTCGGAACTTAACCTCTTGTACCGGTATTTTTTAGTACACAACGTTACAGTATTCAGACATACCTTTTGTCATATTTGCTGCTGTATATATGGATTATAAGGTTTTTTAAACTATATTTTCCCTTTAATCAAGCATTTACACTTCAACAAACTAAATTATCATTCAATTATAAACCGATATCTTAACTTATACAAAAAAATTCGTAGTGACTGAACAGTTTCAGAACCAATTTAACGCGTACGTTTTTATTACCAACGTTGTAAAAATATAGAACTAAAGATTAATTTAAATTCAACTAATATATATGAATAATTTCATTACTTAAATAAAAATTATTAAAACATTAAAATCCTATACAAAGTAATACATATAAATGTAATAATTTCCGAATAATATATTTCTTTACATAACCTAAAAAAAAGTTTCCATATAAAGGAAAATATATTAGAATTTACTCCGAACTTTTGTTTTTTAAAATTGGCAATAATTTGGCGGCAGTACGTACAATCTTTCGTGATTCTCGTGTAGTGTGAGACAGTATGTTTTTAAAGTGAATTTGTTTATCCATTTGTTATTTAATTTAATCTTCATTTTATTTTATTTATAACAAATATGACAACTGTTATCGTGGAACAAAATAATATTTTACAACACGTGGACGTTGTTGATGATAACGATAAGTTAGTTATTAATGATAACAATGAAGAGAATTTAATGGATAAAATTATGGAAACATCTTGTGATAATATTATGCATAATCAATCTAAAGATGATAGTTTGAAAAGTGTTTTAAAAGAAATGGATTCTGAAGTTATGGTTGACAATAATAATGTAGATGGTAATGTTAAAAATATCTCAGATTCTGATAATACAGATAAAGATATTTTATTGGAAAGTAATGATCAAAGTAAGATAGTTAAATCATCATCAAAGAATTATTCAAGCATTATAGACAGTGATTCAGAAGACAGTGATATTGGTACTTCTTCAAGCCGAAGGAAGAAAAATGTTATTGACGATGATTCAGAATCTGTTATTTCTAATGTTAGTTCAGAAAAACATATTATTAGAAAGAAGACAAACAAGACGATAGTAAGTGATGATGATGATGATGATTCTGTTAGTGCATCTCAAAATTTGATAGAAAAAGAAGTTACAACTATTCAGCCTGATAAAGTAGTTAAACGATTTGAGACCCTGGTTGATAGCGAGTCGGATGAAGATGAAATTCAACCATCAACATTTGTTGAAAAAGATACTAAATCTAATGCATTAAATAAAATAAATAAAAGTATGACCAAGTTATTGAATAAGAAGAAGGAAAGCAATAGGAAAGTAAGTAGAGTATTATTTTTATTAAGGGAAAATTCCATTTAGAAGATTGTAAATTATATGATATTATAATTAATTATCATATAAATTATTCATAAAATTACTATTCCAGGGTTCAATCAGAGCTTCTAAAAGTGAAGCAATGAGACAAATTCATAGCGAAACTCAACGATTAATTAGAGAAACTGAAATATCTTTACCATATCATAAACCAAAACCACGAACATTGCAGGAATTTTTAAATAGAAAGAAAGTATCTGTAGATCTTCCCAACGCACGTACGACTGCTTCTAAACTCAAAATGTCCTGTGCTATTGTAAGGTAATATCTTAATACTTCATATATATACTAAATATAAACATTTTTAAAATATTAACTTTTGAAATTATTTATTAATCAATTGTTTTTCTTTTCTTTTTATATAGCAAAGTACTTGAAGATAAAGAGAAAGAAGCAGAAGAATTTTACAAATCTTCTGATTCAGATGAAGAAATAGAGAAAGTAGAAAATACTGTTCCTGAACTTACAGTCAAAGATGTTAGCGCATCTTTAAGTGATATCGATTGCATTTTTAATGAAAATGTTAAAAAGGTAATGACTAATGGTACGCAAGGTTCTTCCATTAATAAAGATGTTTCACAATGCCAATCTACTATAAATAATATTTCCGAAGGATTATTTTCTTATAATAATGAGGTAAAAGATACAGCAGACTTAAGTGATGAAATAGAAAAAACTGTTGTTGATTTATCAGAAAATATTATCCAAGATTATGATAAAAATGATGAAACAGTTGTTAAAGAAATATTAGATAAGTTATTGGAACTAGTGGAACGTGAAGTTAAAAAATACGACGAAGATAAATTAGAAGAAAATATTGTATTGGAAAAGACGAATGAAATATGTTTAGAGGAAAAAGAAAATGAAATATTGGAAGCAATTGATTTAAATATTTCATTGCATAAAGATGACAATGATAAACTCCATGATCAAACTAGCAATGATAAACGAGATATAGAAACTACTGTTTTGGAAGATACAATAGAAAAATCGACGGAGCATTTACAATTCTTACCGTTACCAGATTTTGTCGTCGAAGAAGAAAAGATTGCGAGAAAACAATTATTATCAGATATAAAGAAAAAATGTGGAACCACGATTGAAAGGCTCTCCAGGTATGATAATTGATTTATCGCGCGATTTGAAGCCAAATAAAAAAGGCGTGGAAAATTTAATAAATAGATTTTTTGACAAACATACTATGAACGATAAAACTGTAGAGGAAACAACAGAAATAAGTGTTCTTCATATAGAAAATACTACCAATGGATTAAAGGCAGTAAAACGTTCTCTATTATATAAAAAACCAATTATTGAAAAAAGAAGATCCAGAATTATCAAAGCCTGGAGCTAAATTGAAACGTTTGAAGGAAGACTTGAAACTTAAAATGGCTATGAAACGTAACGAAGAATGGAAACAAAAGGAACAAGAGAAAAATGATAAGGATGAATTAGAAGAGGACGATGCAGAAACAGATGATAACGAGATTGAGGAAAAGTTATTGGATGAATCGAGCACAAGCGGAGAAAGTGAACCAGAAGAGAACGATGTATTAATAGTAGATAAAAAATACAAGCCTTCGTGTGAATTTGCGGATGATGAAGCTGAAGAAAGTGAGATTGAAGATGACGATAATGAAGAGGAGGAAGAGGAGGAAGAAGATGAAGAGGAGGAAGAAGAGGAAGAAGAGGAAGAAGGGGAAGAAGAAGAGGATGAGAACAATGATGTAGATAATGAAGAAAATAATGAAGACACAAACAATGAAAGTGTTAGCATTAAAAAGAAATGGAAACCCAAGAGAATCATACAAGCGTTCGAAGATGATTCTAATTTGTCGTCGTCAAAAGTTTCAATGGATGAGACTATTGAACCAAAGAGAAATATCTTTAGAAGAACTAAAACTGATGTAGATATGTTTGAAACGATCGATGATAATTGTCAAAGTCAATGGAATAGCGACGAAGAGAATTATGCTTCGATATTTCAAAAAAATAATCAGCAGTCGGATTTAACGCAAATATGTAAGACGCCGTTGATCAAAACAAATGTTCTCGATTTTGTGTCACCGATTACGCAATTAACAATACTACACGCTAACTCGAATTCTTCTAAAAAGAATTCAGTTAAGAAAGAGTTTATATTTGCTAATGACTCGGAATTATGTCCTCAAACGCCATTCGATACATCTAAAAATCGTTTTAATATTAATAAAAGATCAGGATTACAAAAAAAGCTTTTCGATGACTCTAACGATGTAGTTAACGATGTAGTTGACGACGAAGATCTAATGCAATTATGTTCAGGAGCATTTCCCTCTATACAGATAATCGAACCAAATCCAATATCATCAGAGCAAACATCTTCATTGACAACGAATAAATTCAACAAAGATATGTCAGATGTATCAAAATCAAATCAAAATATATTGCTTGAAAGCGATAATTCTCAAGACATAATGTTATATTTGGAGGAAAATTCTGTTTCACCTAGCAATACTAAAGATATGAAAGAAGAAAATTCGAAAAAAGTGGAAGCTCCGTGGAATAAGTTATCGGTAGTTTTATCGTCTGACGATGAAAATGATTCTAATGACAAAGATACGATAAAAATAATGAAAAAACAACCCAAAAGATTAGAATTATCTGACGACGAGGAGGAAGACAACGATCGTCGGGATAACGTACAATCATCTGATGAGAAATTATTAAAAGACGATTACATTGATTACGATTCCGAAGAAAACGAAGTTGTTGTATCGAAAAAGGCCAAGAATAAAATGGCTGCTGAATTTTTCGAAGAAGAAGCTGAGTTGAGCGAAAGCGATTGGGGTTCAGCAGACGAGGATGAACAAGATTTGGATAAATTGGAAATAGAGGAAGGAGACGAGGATGATATAGATGAAAATAAAGTCCACAATCAATTGGAAAAAATTCATATGAAACAAATGTTGGATCAGGATCAAAGGGAGGTGAGAATGTTGCAAGAATTATTATTCGAGGATGGAGATTTGCATACCGAGGGTAGCGGACGAGAAAGAAAATTTAAATGGAAAAATATAGGTACTTTTAAATATCAATAATTATGAATGAAAAAACGTTCTATGTTTGCGAAACATTATTTTAAAAATGTATTTCAATATTCTTATTCACTTTTATATCTAGATAAACTTGGAGATAATAACGATGCTTCTCATGTCAACGATGATACGGACGGTGGATACGATTTGGAAGAAAACGAAAATGAATTAGAATGGCGCAAACTTCGGCACGAAAGAGACAAATTTATCGAGGAGAAAAAGGTAAAGAATAAACAAAAATTCTATTCTTATAAAAGTTAATTAAAACTCTATATGTGTGCAATTTAATTGGATTTACAGAAAGCAGTAGACGAAGAAATCGAAAAAGATTTGGAGAAGAGTGAAATCTTCAATTTCGGCGTGAAATTATTAAAAAAAAAAATCGAATCGAAACAGTCGGAGAAACAAGACTCGTTGGAAAATAATCAGCCTATGATAGAACCGATAATGCCACGCAATTTAACCGATTTATTGAATTCACCTGCATTGGAAGGAAGGAAAGGCGTGATTAAAGTAAGTAATTATTCTAACGCGTGTAACATATACGTATAATAATTAAGACAAAATAAATTATATATATATTGTTACTTTATCAACACGTATTTATTATTAACGCATGTAGATAAATATTAACAATGTGATGATCTCTAAACCATTAAATAGTAAATTTTAATTGTGTTAATTTCTTTTTTGATTGTTACGAATATATATTTTAATTATATATATTTTCTTGTTGATAAATATTTAATTTGTATTATTATTTCGGTTATAGCAATGTGTTTTATATTTCAAGTTATTTATTTATGCAGTTTTCAGTTAAATGTCTCGTTCAAACAATGCTTGGTCGAGAATGTATTAACATATGCGTATAAATATTATTATTAAAAATATATAAATGAAATAATTAAATATTGATTGTTTCAGACAATTATGAAAAAACGTTCGTTGTTATCACGAGGAGAGGTCGAATTGGATCGTTTAGCTAAAAGAGTAAGACTTAACGATACGATCAATTTGGCGCCAATGAATACGACAAACTTCGTGTTCGCGCATTTAACTCCGTCCACTAAGACAACCGATGACGAAGAAAACGAAAATATCCGCGAAGAAAATGAAAACGAGTCGCCGTCGAATGAGAAAACGTTACAACGTAGAAAGAGGAAGACGTTAGCTTCGACGAGTACAACGACTCCTAAAAGAGCAATGAAGCAAGAAGGGATGGATAAGAAAAGAAAGAAAATATTTTAATATATAAATACAAATAAAAAAAAAATTATATATATATATACGTACGCGTTATAGTTGAATATATGATAATTTTATTCTTATACATATATGTTATTTCGACGTTAGGCACGTTTGAAATATTGTAAATATCGTTATTATTATTATTATATTATAAATAATTTACACAACATGTATAATACATTCTGTGAAATATAATATTATTTTTTTATATATGTATATAAATGTGTGTACGAATTTATATATGCCATGTGCGCGTCACGCGTATGATTGACATTAGCTACGTTTCTTTTTCCTTTTTTTTTTTTTTGGAAGTAAAACAAAGGAAACACCGTTGGTCGGAAACGAAAAAAAACATAGAGAGAGAGAGAGAGAGAGAGAAAAAGAGCTTACTTGTAGTAACGAGAGCCATAGTACATTTGTTCGATAGCAACTCTCATTCCGGTTCATCCGATATCGTCGTATGAGGATATAGAGTGCCGTAGGTATCTACTCGCGTAACGAATGTCAGTGAGTTAGTGAATACGTGAAATGCGTACGTGCAGGACGTTTTGCGTTCACTCTCGTCCGTTATACACCGGTATTGGAAAATAATCCGAACAATACGGCATGGAGCGTATGTTTAATGTAACTCTATCCAATAATGCACGTCCTGGCCTAGGGCAACCGAGTGCCCCTCGTGCACGCTCGGCAAACACGACACGAAAGGTAGGGCTGAGGTGGACACACAACCACGCTTAGCGGTGACCTGACTCATCAAGAACATTCCATTTACTATAATAACTTACATTTTAATCGCATGACTTCGCGCCGAATAGAAGACTCTGGTTTTTTCTCTTTCGAAATATTGGTTTGATGTAAAAAAAAAAAAATGTCTGATTTTCCCATTGAATCGTGGTCAAAAATCCAACACGTGTTTTTTCCACCAACCTAATATTTCTATATGCGTTGATGGTTGTGTTTCTTTTTTAAAAATCCCGAGGACTCTGTGAGATAATTGTGTCATTTGTCATCTTATTCGTGAAGTTATTAAAAACCCGCTCGTCGTTTCGGAACACTTAGAGACGAGCTCGAATATTTTCGAAAGATAATATATTCTACAAAAAATACGAAAGATAGATGAATAAAACAATAGTGAATGATAATGATGACAATGATGTTACTTTCTCTCACTCTCTCTCTCTCTCTCTTTCTCTTCTTGGTCAGAATAACAGATTGGCGTATACCACAAAGTAATAGACGGCTGGTTCCACCTCATTTAGGCTACCCTACTTTAAGCTAAGAGACGAAGAAAAGAGAGAAAAAGAGAGAGAGAGAGAGAGAGAGGGAAGAGAAAAGGAGAATTAAAGAGAGGAGGAAGGTAAAGAGACGGTAGGAAAAGACTGGATAGCGTTGAGGACTGCGGTGGAAACGGGGAATGAGGGTGGTTTGTTGCGTAAGCCGATTAGAGCATCACGGCAGTCACTCCTAGTCCGTGCAGGCAGGAGGAGGAGGAAGAGGAAGAGGAAGAGAAGGAGGATGAGAGGAGGAGGGAGGTAGATGGGTGGTTGGTGTATGCCCAGACCACGTTGATGCTCTCCGCGAAAGGTGGATTGGGAGGTTGAGCAGCGTGCAAGCCGAACAGTCAGGCAGAGACACATTAAAATCGCATAAAATATGTACACGCATCCCTCACCCTCGCCCATCACCCTTCTCCCTTCCCACCTAAAGCTCCCCCCCTAACCTCCATCCTATGTTCTGTAGTATGGTACCATGTTTTCGAACTACTGCTTGCTTGCTTCTACGAAAGCACTCGCTTACATCTACTCGTACGCGAAAAGCTTACTTCACCGACCCATCTTCTTTCCTTCTTTACCCCTCCCCCTTCTTCTTCTCCTCCTCCTCCTCTTCCTCCTCCTCCTCCTCCACCACCTCTCTTTCAACCCCTTTATCCATTCTTTTTTATCATCATCTTTTTTGTTCCTTTTATTTTTCAAGACGAACACTACAACCTTATACTCTCTCTTCTACTTTAAATATAGGAATTACGTTTATTCGTTTTAGATGCACCAGTCGTCTATCTTCTTTTTGCTTTAAGGATTTTTTTTTAAAAATAACGATCGACGATATTACAAATTAAACTTTTTAAAAACATGTATGTTATGCACCGTGCTACGCTAACGTAGCTTGAGTATTGGAATGTCAACGAGAGAAATCGATATAACCGATGTATTTGCGAATTTAACAAGGATAGTTATACCTCGGGCACGTTACCCCCGTTATTATGTGTCGTTATCAATGTTATCGATGTGTTAAATACGCTTCGATAAGTGAACGAACAAGCGCGTCGTTTAATTTCAATTCGCGATAGTAAAACAGGAAAAGGGACCCCTCTCATCGGTAAATTGTTTCTATCTGTCGTTGTTGCCGTTTATTATCCAAAGTAACACAAAAAAATATATATATATATATTCTTTCTGCATGTTTTTTCAATATACAGTAATCCCCCCTATAACGCGGTACTCTTATAACGCATATTCATACTACGCGATTTCAGTCCCTCGTATAACGCGTGTTTTCCCCCATATAACGCGGGGATTTTCCACGTATTTCTGTACTGTGAAATTTATAATGATTTGAAGTTTGACAGTTAACAGTTCATAGATAATTTCACGTACATCTGCACATTGTGTCAATTGAGAATACTCCTACAACGCGTTTTCCCATTACGCGGAACGAATGTACCGCATTATAGGGGATTACTGTATATATATATATATATATATATATATTGAAATTAAAAAAGAGAGTTATGATAGAGAGAGGGAATGAAAAAGCAAATAAACGAAAGAAAGAGAGAAAGAGAGAGTAGGAAACGTTTTTAAATATTTTTTCCCCCGTAATGGTACCATATACTACATCGTTTGGTTTTATATTCGCACATTTTCCCCGAACGCTATACACGAACATTCTACGGAGATTAGCCGAAGCAGTGCGCAACACGTAGGAAAACGTTTTACGTAGTATCAAATAATTATTGGAAATCCGTATCGATTGACCTCCATCCTCGCAGCCTAATACGCACATTTTACTTATATATATATATATATACATATATATACACATACATACACACACGTATACACACAAACATCTGACATATTAGTTGGAATAATATTTGCGGATAATAATGGACTACGTTACCCACCTGTTTTCGTTCGTACGCCGGAATGATTACCCCGAGATAATCTCTATAACGCCGATGCCGAATTAATCCGGACCGAATTAATGTCTGAACGTTTCTCTTTGTATATTTTTTTTTAAATTATTTTTTTAAACATCTCTCTCTTTCTCTCTATCTGTAATCTTGTGTGCAATTATTAAATAAAATATTCTAAATACGGCTTGAAAGGAGTGGAGTAGGGGGAATTGTTAGAACAAATTCATACACAATTCTTTTTCTTTTATTTTCATTAATTTTCTTTTCTTTTTTTTTTTTTTTTGGTTCATTTTCTCGATCGAAACGAAGCGCGTTGTTTCTCTGATAATAATTGCCAATGATTGCGTTGATTGCGTCGAACTGTCGAGTTATTCTTCTAGAAAATGGGTGATGCTGATGGTAGTGGTGGTAGGATAGAAACGTCTTGAGTGCATCTCAACAGGCTCTCGTCCAATTACAGAACGTGATTGTCCGACCTCCGTAGATCCCACAAGGGGGTGCGGATTAACTAACGGAATCGGCTGATCTTCCTGCATGGACAGCCTCATATACCCACCACACATATACGCGAATCTTTCACATACGAGTGACATACATAAGTGACATTAACTTAGGCCCATTATATAAGCTAGGAATTATTTATAAAGATTAACACACACAGTCTCGCTGATTATATATAATTAAGAAGATCAAAAGATTTTTTTAGGCAACCAAACACGTCTCATTGATCGATCCTAACAAATTTCTAAGAAAAATAATGAACGATGAATACTTGTAATAAATCGATCGTACAGGATAAAAGGCAGGATAAAATATTATATATTCTCAACTATTTCTCGCGTTGTTATATTTTATTATATTATTATACTTTATCTTTTTCAATCGAAACGCAACGAGGTTCTAAATTATACCCAAAGTGTTTGTTGTTATAATGTAACATTATTTTAAGGTTTAGAATGTGCTTAGGTATCAGTAAACCCGATTAACTAAATTACTTTTCAAATAACCTGATTTATTAGAGTTTGCGGATGCCTATTCATGGAAGTAAAGAAAAATATAATCGATCGAACGAAAAATGTAGGTAGAAAGAGGATGAGAGATGGTAGGAAACTTTAGTAGTAGTAATAAAAAAAAAAAAAGAAAAAAAACTAATGTAAGCGTAGAGAGACAGCGTGAGAGAACAATGACGTGGAACGTTACGTTATATGGGGAGACCGGGTGGTATACAATTAAAGGTATGCAATGCAACCGTATAATTGCACCTTATCTTACTCCTCACGCACGATCCCTCAATCTCCTTCTCACTCACTCTCTCTTTCTCTTCCTTTATTTTCTTATTCCCCCGCGCGTTTATTTTTTTACTTAATGCTACCTTTGACATTCATGAAATATCATCTAGTATCATAGTCATGAACACGAATACAGCATTTCGATTTTAATATCCAACGAAGTTTGAAATTTTGGTTTATTTGCAATTCAACGAGGTGCTTATTCTTATGGGGTTGCGGATATAAAAAGGTATATAATTGAAGGATTTCCTTAAAAATATTTCGATGATATATTAGAAGAAGAAAGATACGAGGCCCTGGGTTCGTACAGCTGGTAAAGGTACAAGCAAGCAAGCAAGTAAGCAAGCAGCAAGCAGACAGGCAGGCAGCGTCTGCCCGCGTCTGCCCGCGTCTGGTCGTTCAGCGAGGGGCGTCGGGCGTTTAAACGAGCACGCGCCCGAATACAAAAGAGGGGAGGATAAGGTGCCCGACCAATAGGAATCGAGATAGCAGTTAGCTCCCGGGCGGAGCATAGGGATATACGAGACGTGGCACGAGCGTCCTTCTGTCAAACGGCGTCCGATCGCCGAGGTGGAGGGTTGTGTCGTTGCAGCATTTAAAAATAGGCTGGATTTAAACGAAAAGATCGACAGGTTGGCGAGGCAGATTTTTAGTTATAGTTTTATTATCATTCTCTTGATTATTGAGATTACAAGATTTTTTTTGTTAATCATGAAGAAGAAGGCTCGAATCACGTAGGAAGAGTATCTCCTCTTTCTCCTTCTCGTGAAAATTCATAAAGGACAATATCACGCTTGAGGAAATTAATCCTCGAGAAAGAGGGAGAGAATAAAAAGAAAGAGAGAGATAGAAAAAGATAAAGATCTCGTGAAAGAACAAAAAGAGGAAAAACAAGGGAAAAATGTTACACAGTACTTTGCCCCGAGCGTTTCTCGCTCCTGGGTTAAACTATTTTGGTTATTACGGGGAGGAAGTTCATCATCCGTATGCGGGACCACCAACCAGCTGGCACATACCAACGGATAACGCAACGAGTACTTACGGAAGAATTTCCGAACAACATCAGACCGTATTACGCGGTTGGGAATCTTCGAGACCCTCGACACCTTGCCCATTGGATTTGTCCCTTAAAGCACCTGCTACACCCATCACACCGAGGACGACCACCACTACCACCATCAACGAGGATGCTATCGAGGTGGATGACGAGGAAGATAGGAGGATTCGCGAGGAGGCTCAAAGACGAGCGGAAAATCGAAGATATCGAAATGAAAGCGAAAACGTTGTTGATCCACTTTTGATCGAGGACATAGAAATCGAGACTCAACGTAGCTCGTCAGCTCACAGTCAACGGAGTTACGATAGACATTTGCCATCTAAGGAAAATGTTTTGCACGTTCAGGATGCATTCGAGAAGGCTCGTTGTTTTCCTGACGAGACCACTACTACAACTCGATTGCCACCACCTTATCCGAGCAATGACGCTATACAAAAGTATCATCAATTACAAAATCAAAAGTTATTATTGAACAGTCCGACGCGATTGCAATCTATACAATCTTACCATCAACAATTATTATTGACACCGCAGCATCACTTTCAAAGTATACACGCACCGATGACTCCACCGAGTACTCCCTCGCCACCACAATGTCCAAGAAGGAAGACCAGAGAGGAAGACGTTTCTTCGCCTTCCAATTCGATGATCAACGTTAACGTTACTCCACGACAAAACGTATCCTCCGATAAGCCAACACCAAGACCAAAAAAGAAACACGCCAGGAGACTCAAATTCGATGAGGATACGAGCAGTCCTGTTTCCGGTACGGTAATATTAGGACCGGACGAGGCAGTGGTTACCGGGGATATAGATCCGGCTTTCAACATCGTCGAAGTCACCGAAGAAGCTCGGGCCGAATTGGCAAAGATTGAAAATCGGCTTGGACCATATCAGTGCAAACTCTGTAGGCAATTACACGAGGATGCCTTCCAGTTGGCTCAACACAGGTGTTCCAGAATAGCTCACGTTGAGTACAAGTGTCCTGAGTGCGACAAGAGGTTCTCTTGTCCAGCTAATCTTGCCTCGCATCGACGTTGGCACAAACCGAGATTACCTAATGGAGAATCGATTACTGCTGGTAGCAATTCAACAACTAGTAACACCACGACAATCGAGATACCTTGCACCAGATGTGACGCTAAGTTCAGTCGGCAGGCTGCCTTGAGAAAACACATTGCCAATCAACATCCAGAAAATGTTATTAACGCTAATATCAACAGCAATAGCAACAGTAGCAGTAACAGCAATAGCAACAGCAATAACAGCAACAATATCAATACCAACAACAACAACAACAATAGTCCGAAAAATGTCTCACTCGACGATCCGGAAGCTGCATCCAAGTTGGACAGTAGCCAGCTCGGTATACAGAGTCTTTCGAGCAACGTGATGCCCTGACACCAGTTTCCTGCTCGACCCCTACCTCGACGACCTGGATTTTATTGGAGATACGGCCTTGACTTGTAAGACTCGTACTAAATACTTCAGATTACTTCTTAATACTTCAATTTAATTCGTACTAATTCATATAGTACTTATTATTCTTCTTACTCTTCTAATTACTTCATATTACTTCACACCATTTAATCCTGGAAAAAAAGAATCAAAATGTTCCAAATTCGATCTTTAATCGAACACCTTATTACGGGGTCATAAGTAAAGGCTGAAAAATGTATTTTAAACCGAAAGAAAGAAAGAAAGAAAGAAAATAAGAGAAAAAATAAATAAAAATACAAAATAAATAAAAAAAATAAAAAAAAAGCAAAAAAAAAAGAGAAAGAGAGGAGTGTGAGAGAGAGAGGAGGATGAAGAATAAAGAAATCGCGAAAAGAACAAAATCCTTCGCGACGCAAAATTGGGGTGAGGTTTTAAAACGACCGTTCGGTTATTTCACACACTATGTGCACAACAAGTATTAATTATATATTATTTTATTAGGTATATAATATATATAAGCGTGCGATAGTATTGCCAAAGAAATATAAAATAAAAATCGCGTAAGAAAGTCAGGATATATAATAATAATAATAAGAATAATAACAATAATAATAACAATATAATATATATGTGCTCGCTAAAAAAAAAAGGGGTGCGCGTTTTTAGTTTTGAGTTTGTAAATTTCAGTAAAAGGTGGGAAATTGATCTTCGATGGGTTTTGTTCGATGTAAATGATGTAGATAGTGAGGGTAGGTCGGGTTGTAGGGTGTACATAGGCAAAGTGGAGAATAAAGAGAAAGAGGAAGAGGAAGAGGATGGGGGTTAACGGAGGTGGAGGTGGAGGAGGTGGAGGAGGAGGCGTATCGAGCGTGAAAATCTCGATTTCGTGTTGGGCGTTAAATTCTCTGCTCGGCTCCGGTCTAGTTACGATAATATTCAATCCCGCACTTTTTCTTTTTTTTTTCCTTAGCTTATTAATATATTATAAATATTAAAAATATTGTTTTTAAGATATATATATATATATATATATATATTGAAATGTATACAACCGAATGTACAGAAGATGCGAATTAACAGTCGTGTCACTGTCATACAGCTAAATATCAAAGATAGTTAAGGTCCCTTAATCAAACGACGTCTAGTCACGAGAATCATTTTCAACAAGTTTTGATCTTCTTCTCTAGTCGTGCTTCGTTTTACAAACCTAACGTTTAAGTCATTATTGTATTATAATTATTGTTAAGGGGAAATGGGTGGGTAGGAGGATAGATAGAATTTTTATTATTTTTTTTTTTTAGAAACAAATATCGTAGTATTAATACGAGCGATTCTAGTCACATAGTATTTTTTTTCCACCCACAGAAAAATATTTAATTGATTGCCATTGAGTACGAAAATTTCTAGTCAAAAGTCCTATTGTCACACTTTTGTAGACAAAATGACGTTCGGTGATTTAATTTAGACAATATATCGCATTCGTGTTCATTTTTTGTCTCTTCCTCTATTAAAAAAGTATTTTAAGATATATCAGGTGTAGTAAAAAGAAATTTGTTATCTTAAGCTTGAAATAAACGTAAAAATAATTTATTACACATAATATATGTAATTGTGGGATCGGAGTATGTTTTATAGTTTCGAATAAAATAAACATTAGCGAGAGGAGGAATGTATCCGTTTGTTCTTACATGTTACACAAAGATTCGTAATTTCAAAAGTAATCGTCTAAAAATGAAAGGGTTAAAATACGAATGAAAAAAGTCCTAGAGTTGGTAACTAAATATACGAAACATTGATAAATTTGAACCATTTTGAAAATTGATATTACGACGATATTAAACCGGAGGTTGAATTTATTTGTGGGTGAGAAGGTAGAATAAATTTCGGTATTCTAATGAAGATTTTACCGTAACACAGACATATAAATATATTGATAAAGTTCTGTTGCACATATTACGTGATACTCGGATAATGCGCACACACTTTTCTCTAAATTGAAATATTATCACAGAATGATTTTACTTTATTTTCATCTATGCGTTTTAACATATTCTTCCTTCTAATATTGCGTTTTAGAATTGAAGAGTATTATTATTATTATTATTAATAATAGACAAATCTAAAATATGTATATATATATTTCCTGTTACTTTTACAACAGGTCCCACCTCCCAAGAACAAAAATTGTATTCTTCGCTAAAATAAGACTTTCTTTTTAATGGAAAATATATAAAAGCAAATGTAAAAATAAGTTCATCGATGATTCAAATGTTAAACGTTTGCTACAGCGTATATGTACGTCGAGTTATACAAAAAATTAATCTAGGAATTGCATGTACGATTGCATACGAAAATGCATATTATTATTATTATTATTATTATTATTATTAATATTTTCTATTTTATTTTCTCGTCTGCAATTTGTACAATGGATGCGTGCTTAAAAAGTTTAAACGAAGAATTTAAACTTTTTTAAGACCGATCAATGAGGTGTGAATGTGGGGGGTGGGTGAAGGTTGGAGGGAATGGATTCCTCTTTGTGGATAAGAATCAAAGTTAGAATCAAAGCGTATAAAAAAAAGGAGAATGTAATAATAATTGTTTAAGGCTAATATTCATTCGTCATAGATGCGTAAGAAGTATTTATAAGAAATTATAAAATTAAGAAAAGGAAAAATAAGGAAATAAGAGCCACTTGTTGAGACGTAACAAAACTTACGAGATTGAAATAATACACGAGCAAATGTATGTGTGCGTGCGTGTGTGCGTGTGTGTGTTTATCCGTTTATTTTGTTATTATTATTATTATTATTATTATTATTATTATTATTATTATTATTTATATTACTTTATTGAACAATTTTGTTTTCTCTCGGGAAATATGCAATTATTATTTACATTTCCGCAATTTTAAACATAAGTTTATTTTTTTTTTCTTTTATAAAAGTCACAATTAAAATATGTCTTTTACGAAAGATTGTTGATCTAGTCTCAGTCAATGTAACCTGCTTGCAATACGAATAAATATTGTTAATTAATCGTGATCTATAAGAGGAAGTTATTAATTCGTGGCATTTAAATAATGCATGCGATTGAAAAATAAGTAAATAAATAAATAAATAAACGAATGAAGAATTTTAAAGATGATTGTAAGTACGCGTGTGTACGTACGCGTTTAATGTGTATAAATGTATGATAATGTATCAATTATTTATGTGTATCTCGCTTTGAAATATATTCCAACGATATTAGAACACCACGTGGAGAATACATAAATAAGTTTAGAATTAAAAATTCGATTGAAAGAAAAAGAAAAATAAAATAAAATAAAATAAAATAAAATAAACATTTTTCCCCTTGCAAACAAAAACGCATTGATCGTATACGTGGAAGTGGGTTTGAAATATTTTCAACCTGCATGTAAGAACATTACTTCTTCTCGAGTTATTTATTTTTATTTAAAAACCAATAACAACAATAACAATAGCAATCTTTATCGTCGAGGTTTAAAATTGTTCAACCCACACCTACGTATATATATATATATACATATATACATATAATAAAAATAATTAATTGTGTATATAATATAAGGTTTTTTTGGTTTCTCAAATATACGACACAGAAATTAAAATCGGATATTACATTTATTTATATATTTATATATTCCTTTTTATTCCCCTAAATAATTCTCAGCTACTACTGGCAGGTAGGTAAACGGTTAGATGAAAGAATACTATCGAAGGAAGATAAAAAAAAAAAAGAAAAGAAGAAAAAGAAGATGAGAGACAAAATGATTGGGAGTCTATTGTCCATGCACAGGATGATGCTCTACTATATTACTTTACTATGTGTCACCATAATGCCCTTCTTCCCATATAGAAACCTACCATAGAGAGAGAGAAAATGAGAGAGAGAGAGAGAGAGGAAGGGGGATCGGTAGTCTTGTAATCTTCGTGGAACCTTTGTGCCGCGAACGGATAAAGAAACGTGTCGCTCACCCTCCCAAAGGATAAAAAGCTTTAAACCCAAGAGGCTGATTTTTCAAAGTCCTTCCCAACGATTACTAATACCTTCCTCTCTTTACTTGGCTATTTCAAATTTTCTCACTTAGCTTCGATCAAAGCTTTTCCTGCTTACTATCAAAATTTCTAACAAAAATATACGCATTGGAGAATTCATTTAGTAAATCAAAAGAACAAAAAAACAAAAAAATAAAGAAATAATACCTTTTCCAATCAATTTGTAAGTATTAAAGATTATTAAAATATACGAGGGTTGATTGAAAAGTTTTGAGATTCTTTCGTAGGGTTGACAAATTTTACAAAGGGGTTAAAACAACACGAGGGTTCAAATAAATGAATGTGTTCGTTTATTTGATTATTGAAATTAATGCAATTTATGTTTTCCAAATGCTAGATTATTTTTATATACGTACAGAAATATATGGTTTTGTTTTTTTTCTTACATAAATAGAAAATTAATAAGAAAAATTAATTGTAGTAGTAAAAATTTAGTAAAACATTATTAATTATTGCTAAACGTCTCGTTCGTTAAAGTAATTATAATTGGTTGCAATATTCCCGTCTGCAAATTGTTTAAATTATTTCTTAGAACTTATAAGTTTCTTTCTTGATATGTCAAGATGACATTTTTTGAAGAAAAAGTATTCTTTGACACTTCGTATATCATTTTACGTTTATTGTTCTATGCTAAGGCAGATATCGAAAAAAATGGAATTTGATTGGCGGTGCATTTCTAGGAGATTCGTGCTATTCCAGGTACAGATCGTGCCGACATTCTGAGAACCGACAAAGGGATTGAGGGAATCTACTTTAGTCCCTAGGGTCTTACCTACGTCTTTCGTTTGGTAGGAAAGAAAGGAAGAGAGTATAGAAGCGACTAGGGTGAGACTTGTGGGAGTATAGTAGGGTATATGTGAGAAAGGAATATGTAGTGTGTGTGTGTGTGTGTGTGCGTGTGTAGAGTGTGGGTTGAACGAAGCGGATATATCGTCTAAGCGACTGCGTTGGCCGCCGTTGCAAGGAAGCAATTTCGCAATTTTCCTCCTTGACTTTGTCATCTTCGCTTTGCTATTCGCCTGACAAAATAGAATTTTCCTGGTCGCTCAAGAGTGCTTCTTACCAAGTTTACCCACACCATCTCCATCACTACCACCATCACCACAATCACCACTACCATGACTTTATATCTACGATGCCTAGGAGTATATTTAAGAAACGAATTTTTTTGATCCTGAAATTTTCTACACCTACAGTTTCCTACGAGATAAATAAAGTAAACGAATAAGATTTGATACCAAGATAAAAAGGAATTTGACCATTAAACGACGATAGAATCGTTTAACAAGATCTACTCTTGGAATGCCAACGAAATTGACGATAGATTAGATTAGGATGTCTGGAGAATCCGTAGGATCAAGGAGATTTCTGTGAATCCATATAATTGTTCCCACTGCTACAACTGTTTAGGGTACACTGCCTAAATAGACGTTTTCCCCTTAATCTATATACTCTTACGTGTTCTATATACCATGTGTGTTCTCTTCTCTGTGTTTGTTTACAGGAGTCAGTAATCTCTCTGTAACAGCAAACGCTCTCTATGAAATAATGACAAAGCGTATTTAAGGAAAAAATTCTTGTCTGGGATGAGTCATTCGAGGAAGGTTTACTTTTTCAACGTATTCTTTACCTAACCGACCACCTAACTTTCTGATCCGTGATTACGCCTTGATTTATTTAATGATATTCACATATCTTAAAGGGGGCTTTTTAAACGTTTATTCTAAATTATGATACGTTTATTTTACAAAAAGTAAACTTAAACAACAATAACGTTTAGGTATTATATAATATATTTTCTCTTTAAAAAAATAAAAAAAAGAGTGAATTATTTTCAAGCAGATCGATAAAGTTTCGTCGAGTATTGAAAAAAGGAAACATAAAGTCGAAGGGATTGAAACTCGGTAAGCGAAAAGGATGTTTCGCGATGATCGTTGGACAATTTTCTCTAAGGTATTTTGAGAGATGGACAAACAGATGAAAAACCATTGCTTTTATCGATGGGCAAACAATTGCAACCCCTCTTGTATCGTAGAAAACGTGTAAGCTTGGTCGCGTACCAGCTACAGTTATCCTTCGAAGATGTTCGTTCTCGTAAACGACAAATATATCGAGGATAATAACTGTAAAAGCTTTGCTCAGATAGAACCTGGTGGTCTTAAGAATTTTTCTTCGACGGTTAGAACTTTTTTACGGTTTGTTCGTAGAATCAAATCTCCGAGAAGATGTGAAAGATTTGCGAAGGATATTAAAGAAGGAAATAAATCGAAATTAAAATTATATTTTATATATAATTATTAACAAATTATATTTAATATATATATTTTTTTTATAAATAAATTATAAATAAAATAAAAATTGTACGATTGTCGTCGCGTTGTAGAACTTCTAACAGAAAATTTACCGACGTATCTTTAATCGTAAATAAATTTCATTATCAAGCCCAGACTTTTTAATTGTCCTTTTTTTTCAGAATTCATGTTAATAAATATTAAAAAATTTAAATATGAAAAGTCATAATTGTAAATTGGTTATCGCGCAAAAGATTGATAGCAGGTAAAGAATTGGTTAAGAAAGGAAGACCTGTGTGTTCTCATGGTTAGGTTCCACGAACATATCTAAGACTTATAAGTATAATTACTTTTATCGTAAGATGGGGAATTAGGTGGAAGAACGTATTCCGAACGTTGGTGGGACCTGTATCAAGGTTCTCGCATTCAATGCTGCTAGGGATCAGCCGTGGAAAAGCATCTTACACGAGATATCCGCGCTACCTAATTCCCTGAGAGTTCTTTGATGCCGTGCCGTTCTTCCGTTACTTTACCTTACCCCTCGTTTCCAAGCCCCCCTTTCTTGCACCCCCGTTTCCCTCCGTTCAACTAGAGAGTCCAACCAAAGAAGGAAATAAATATCACGGTAATCTCGGATCCGCGATGTGGAACACGACCGATCTCGAGGATCCTTCTTCTTTGGCTGTATCAAAGCTCCTTCTATACGTTTCCATACGTTTTAACTATAGTTCTATACTGATACTCGTTTTGATCTAATTTTTTCAGTAGAGTTATAATGAGATGATCGAAAGTAGATCAATGGTAAACGAGTTTCGTTCTTTGATACATTTGTTGCTGTTACCAATATTAATTGAATTATTTAGGTGGCTTATTTGATCCATGAAAGATTGTTGATCTAATTGTGCATATAACATTATTTATGTTTTGTTAGAAACTAGATAAGTGTAAAAAGAAATAAACAATGACAAATCATCTTGAAAAATATGTTTGCACAGTGTCGAATCTTACAATAACGTTTGATCGGTGTTCAATGTGTTAATAATGTCACCCGATACATAATATCGAGTTACCATTAAGAAAATATTTCGGTTACACTGAAAAGGACACTTTGGTCGAAAGTGTTTTCCTTCCAAAAAGATATTATGTATAAAATGAGCGTCTTGAATCGTTCCGGAATCGTTTTATGCATTTCCGCTCGGCCGGACATCGAACGGATGCGAGCTCGTTTCTCGTCCAGCTTCAAAGGAAACCACAGACCGGAGAAACGGACAACGGGGATTCTCTTCTAACGATGCGGTCGAACGAATATGCACGCGTTTAGTTCCTATTCTCTTCTCTTCTCTTCTCTTCTCTTTTCTTCTTGCAAAGCTCAGATTCGACGTGTCTCCACACCGGGACTATTTCTCCTTTCTTATTCTACCCGACACCTCGTTAACTCTTTGAATCTCTCTACGTTCTATCAAAGCCTCCAATTATTTTACTTTTTTATCCCGTTTAATTGTCGTTACCCTTCCTAAGTTTATGCGAATTCGAATACACCAGTGTGGTCCAAAGTTTGAAATACATTTGCAAATATTATTCCTATTTCGGTCATTGTATTTTAGTTTTTTACAAAATTGGGCTGATTTTCGCTAAGTTTGCACTCAAACAAATTGATTGGTTACCATTTTGTTATTGATTTTTTTATGTAAATTAATAGGTGACTTCAAACTTTTGACCAATAATGTTGTCGTTATTTTAGTATTAGATCATTAAATATGAAACGAGTTTGATTAACTCTGATTACTTTCAATTAGAAATTAGACATTACATACTTAATGATCTAATGTAATACGTTTATAGGAATATATATATATATATATAATATAAAAGATACACACACGCATAAATTCATATTTACATATTTACGTGTATTTTATCAAATACACGTAACATTTGTCACGAAACGTAACATTATTTTTTCTAACTAAAAACAAGAAAGTATTTTTTACTTTCTTTCTTATTTTGTTAATCGTCAGGACGTTTCGGAATCTGTCAGTGAAATTAAGGACGGTGTTGAAATACTGCCAATACATTCGTCCCCGTTAAACCAATCGAAGAAAGTAAAGAAATTGTTTCTCGACGTATCTCGATGTCTGGTTCCGATAGTTTTCAATTTGTGTTTAGCTCTTCTTTCGAGAATTATCAAATCCTCGGTGCATTTTTGTACGGCACGGTCAACCCGTCGATCAAGTGAATCGTCCGAACAAATACTGTCCGAAACGTTGTAAGAAGGTTTTTCAAAAAATTGTTGTTTTCCAGGAACGTAAGAAACATTAGTATTTTTATCGATCGAAACACTTCCACAAACGCGAAGATCGTTTCGAGAATAATCGGTTATCACACCGGAATCTATCGACTCCACCAAATGTTCAGATATTTTCTGTCTCGTCAATGACCTGTTTTGCAGTTTCTTCAATTTCTTCAATTTCGACAGATTTAATTCGGAAGATAAATCGATTTTATTGTCAAGCGTAACGTTCGGTATGGAAAATACGTTAGTCACATTAGGATAATTAAAAGAAGATTTAGCGTAACGAGTTTGATCATTCTCTGGATCAATGATCATATTACTCTCTTGACAAGTTAATGGAAAATCGTAATTGTAATCATAGTAAATTGTTGAATTAATGCTCGAATGATCATCAGTGATAGAACGGTCTTTAGAATCCTGTTGTAATTTATCAACAATATCTTTCGACGTAGATAAACGTGTACTCGATTGATCTGAAAAATCATCCTGGACCAAAGTTGAAGATATCAAGGTTAAAGATTTCGATGAATGATAATGAGTATTATCTATCGTTGATATTATTGGCACGGATTTAGATTGTTCTATACTTGTTGTAAAATCATCGTTAGAATTTATAAATGTTTCGTTATCGTTATCGAAATAATAATTCTTGTTGTAAGAAGAGTTGTAATTGGAATCTTCGGAATAACTAAAATCATCGAAATTTTCTTCTTCCAAGATTTTAGACGACGAAGATATTTTTTCAAAATCCTTGTCTATTCTTTTTCTAATATCCTCGAGTATTTCATTCTCGTTGCAATCATCATCATCATTATCATCATCATCATCATCATCATCCGATACTGATTCAACTTTTCTCGTAGTTCCAAAAGGCGTGAAAAATTCTCCACATTTCGACGTTAAAGAATCGATCGAAGATATGTCTTCCAAGAAAAAATCCTTCTCAAGTTCCTTAGAAGGATTTTCGTCTTTCGATGTTTCTCCATTTGGAATAAACTGTTCCGAGATGAACGTAGTCGAATTTAAAAGTTTCTTCGAGTTTCTTTCGGTCGAACATTCATTTGGATCGAATTTACCGTCTTCGTCGAACAAACTTCGTTGACTTAAAGAATAATAAACAGAATCGTCTGTTGTTACATCTGATCGAACAATTTTACTTTTTTCGTTTATCAATGGCAAATGGAATTCGATAGGAATTGTAATAAGTGGTGGGATTGACATAACAGACGACGAAAGTAAATTAGGCATCCATTTTTTCGTCTCCAATTTATTTCCAGACAAATTTCTGCAAGATAAAGAAATTCGGTTAATGTTAAAAAAGTATTTCACCAATTTGTACAAATATTTATAACTTTGTTTATTGCAGTTACTAGTTATCCAATTATTTATATATTTATATTTTTAATTTTAATTTATATCTTATATTTTTTTAAATATCTCAAAGTTTCTAATTTTAAAAATAAAAATAGGAAAATCATTTTACCTGCGTACTAAGAACGAGCAACGTTTCAAATTTTCGACAACGCGTTCAGGAACAACCTCATCATCGAGCTCAATTTTTCTTTTAGTTTTTTTCTTAGGTTCGTATAAACCAATCGAGTAAACTTTCGGTGTAACCGAAACGAGACTTTTGGAAATACTTCTACCAAGAAACCTTGGTTGTTCTTCGTGTTTAGTTTCGCAAAAATATTTGCCAATAAATTTCGGACACCAATTCCTTTGGGTTCTAAAACGCGGCACGAAATTGTCCTCCCGTTGAAAATCGTTTTTTATACGATCTATAAAAAGTGACGCAGTACGAGTAATTTTTGGAGAATTTTTGATCGACGATTTGTCGTGACGTTTACGATTGTCCAAAGATTCTTCGGATGAACTACGAATGTCGTAAATTTTTCTAACCGATTCGTAAATCTTACGTTCACCTTTAATCCGATCTTCCACGAATTCGCACATCTCGTCGCGTACTTTTCTTCCAACTTACGAATTTTTATTATACGATTGCAGATATTTTTCTTTCGGTGTAGCAAACGCGTTTTACGCATAGCTCGTTTTTCCTCGATAAAGAAAAATAATTTAAGAGGATTTTTGTACCTGATTTGTTTAAGTTATCTTATCAATTTACCTGTCGGACAGACAACATTCCAAAATTACAATTGTTTATAAAATAAAAATAAAAATAAACAGTAAATAGTACATGGAAATAATCACTTTGTGGTGTCGACAATTTCAATTATTTTTATAAACTTTCTTTAAATTCATGGCACTCGTGTGTCAATAAAGATACTTTCAAATCTTTCCAAATGTTTACTTTGATATTTGTTAAACTCTCTTCTTTCTTTCAGGATACATTTAAAATAACTTAAAACGAGGATATTTTTAATATAAGAGGATATTTTTTTATTCATAGATGATACGAAAAAGATCGATAGGTTAACACGACATACACACAACGACGGAATTTTATTTAAGATATTATTACGATATTTTATCTAGCTTGATATTTATTTTAAACTAATGAAAATTCATTAAATTAACGTTATAAATTTATATCGAACGCGGTGATTTCGACGCGATATTTAAAGAAAACTGACAACGATTGATAAGTCCTCAGGGGAAAGAAAAATTCTACGAGAGTTTAACACACGCGATTGGTTAAAACGATTGATATCGATGTTTATGCATTTATTGCTACCTTCAGATACGATCAAACGACGATCGATTAAATAAATATATATATATTTTAATCAATTTCAATATTTCATTAGAATATTTTTAGTATTTAAATAATTATTAGATGTTTTGGTTGCATTTTAAAGGCCACTCTCATAAAATATTTACAATTTTCTTCGGTAACGATTAAATGATTAAAAACATATCAGAATAATGAAAAATATTATTATTAATTTCTCGTGTTATTATTAAAACAATCCTATAACAATTTTTTAAATCAACTAGAGTGTTAAAATGATACAAAATAAATAAGCTAAAATATTTTCGATCATTGTATGTAACGAAATGAATAAAATTCGTGCGATAATCGTTCCAAACGTAACTATTAATTATTATTATTATTATTAATATTACAAAACAATGCAGGATTTGTGGAATCAACTCTGGAGCATACTCTGACACACATACACTCACACACAAAGATTAAGATGACACATACCTATCTATTGGTAGAAATATACAGGTTTTTGTAACACAAAAGGGGTCGTCATTTATGGTACTTGTACTATGAGTGACAATCAGAGTTCCATTACTTCTCAACCGAAAGATTGAGGATGGAGAAGACCAGAATAGACCAGAACAGACCAGAACAGACCAGAACAGAGGAGAGAGAGAGCATGGGATAGCCGCTAATGGGAAGCTATGAAATTCTGTCTATGAAATCGCGTACGGGTTTTCCCCTACGATGCGGACAATGTTAAGTCATGTGTAACGGAATGTATGATCGCATAGCGAAGGCAGTTAGTCCAGGCATCCAATATGCGTCACCTATATATCTATCTATATCTAAAACTTCTATTGTTATATTATCTTGCGATGCACTCTCGTCTCTCTTAATAATTCCATCAAGTTGACCTCGTCATCTATGAGAGTACCATTTTTACTCTCTATCTCTTTTTTTTCGAGAGCTGGTTGGGAACATTCAAAATGAAGCTGGTAAAAAGCAAAAGGGTGAGACGCAAACGGTACGGAATGATATGCTCGAGAAACGCGAGCGAGGGTTGTTCGTGTTCGGGATACGTCAGCACTTGTTGCACTAATCGTCAAGGTTTACTAAAATACCCAAATTTCAATGACTTTATTAGATATCTTATAATAATCGTACAATATCAATATATTATTATTTGATTAAATAATCTTAACCCTCTTGCGGGTGTTTTTATTTTTTATCTACAAAGATGTATATAGTTTCTTTTAAATATCGTTCGAGATAAAAAAATATTATTGATAATACATAACAAAAAAAAAATTAATAAACGAAATGAGTTTTATCTGTTCGAACGATTTAATACAAGTAATATTAATTCATTTCGATTTCGATAAAAGCTTTAAAAAAAAAAAGAAATAATAAATATTGTAATTCGGTGTCGCAGGAGTGGTATTAGGGTTGTGTTTTATTTCGCGTTTGCTGTTCCCTTAGCATTTGCTTTTCTTTTCGCATTAGCTACCTGGTCGTACGGCCTCTTTGCATATTGTATTATTTCTTGGAACTAACCGGGACTTGGAAAATACGAAAAAAGAGTTATCCACGTGCTAGATATCTTCGACGTGCCAGTTAAACCGTCTCCTGCACGCAGTAATTATACCTATTCTCTTACTTCAACTACGCATATAAACTCGCAACCACCGCGTATTTACGTACACATACACATACACGTACATATACTCTTCTCGTTTATATAATACGTATGAAGAAAACGAAAATAAGGGAGTTAATCGAGCGTGCGTCTAAATGGACCGGTTTTAACGTTCGAGTATGACCTACGAGCGATAAAATTATTAACGTAAATGCCAGAGTGCGCTCACGCGTTCCACTCCTCTCCTCCCCCTCTCTCTGGAAAGAGAGAAAAAGAGAGAAGAGATTGGATTCGATTAGGGCAATCGAGGACTCGCGGTTCAAGCGAACACGCGTTTGCCTATCGCCGAACGTTGATTTTTAAACGTTTCTACTAACCCCTTCCTACCACTTCCCCATCTACCCCACCCTCTTAGCTTTTCCACCCTTTCCATCGTTTTTTTTTCCACGTCCTGCCGCATTTCCTTTACTTCTCCTTATCTATCTCCGATCGTATTCCCTCTTTTCCTATTTTTTCTCTTTTTTTTTTCTTCCTTTTATTTCTTTCTTTCTCCTACACCCGAGAAAACGTAGACATTTCTACTAGCCTTCTTTTTCTCTCTTTCTCAATTTTCTTCGTCGAGGACACGAGCCTTTTCAAGTGGAATTCATTTGCATACGTCTCGGTTCGCATCAGCCGGCCTCGGCACGTCACGCGTGCATTCTTTGACTCTACCTTACGACGCGAGTAGTGTAAGTGCTGATACTACTTTTTTCTTACACTATTTTCTTTTCTTTTATTTCTTTCTTTCTTTATTTATATCCCTTCTCTTTAGTAAACTGGACTGGAGAAATGAGTAATAAACATTTGCGATTCTCCAGAGTAGAATGTTTTCGAATAACTTTCCTAAATTCCTGATTGATTATAATAAACGTAGGAAAGTTAAAAAGATGAACTCCCACGTGATCGAAAATGTTATCTTAACGAGTTAGAGTGGTCATTTCTCGTAGGAAGAAAATTTTTGAGCAGAAGGTAAGCGCATATGCACACGTGCACCTACGTACACAAACACACACACACACATACACACATATATATATATATACAGAGACAAGCAAACAACACTCTTACTCATACATACAATGGACGGAGATTGCTTTGGAGTTTCGTCTCTATGGGAGCGAACGGACACCCCTGCCTCCACGAATATTCCTACACTATGGGTCTAGCTTTACAGAGGGGTAGGTAGACCATTCACGATTAGTTTTACTTATCTATTTTTCTTCCTTTTTCCTTTTCTATCAACAGTCCCTTCAACGGTCCATTAGTCCCTGTTTTCATCCAACGACGTTTGTCATTCTGAACTACGGTGATTAAATAAGAAAAAAAAAAACCCGTGCGAATTTTATTACTTTGAAACACCGTGAGAACACGCTATGTTTTATATTTTAATACAATAAAAATTAATTAATATATATAAAAATAATATTTATATAAATAATGAATAATAAATATTATAAATAATATTTTTATACGATATTACCCAGGGTTGGATTATTTTTAAAGAAAATTTTGAGCAACTATGAAAAATATCAAAACGAACAATCTCGTTGTTTAATTTTATTTGACCAAAAGTCGAGATTTATATACTAGAAATCCCATTTCAAAATAATGTTTCTCGATTTGACTATACTCTAATCTTCTTTTTTTTTTTCTTTTTCTCTCTCTCTCTCTCTCTCTCTCTTACTCTTCCCTCCTGACTCTGTTCCTCCTTCGTTCCAAGAGTTCTGCACAAAGCACGATTAGTAATTATTACTGTGTAATTATCCGACATTAGACAGGCGCGTCTCTTTCTTGTTCCCTTTCTCTCTCTCACTCTTTCATTCTCTCTCTCACTCTTTCACTCTCACTCTCTCTCTTTCTCTCTCTTTCTGTTAGCGTATGTAATCTGCATGCGAGGGCGGAATACATTATTCGCGCTTACACGTCTCATTCGCGCTACGTAATTCGAGTCACGATTTCGATGAACGACGTGGATAAGAGAACGGGATTGTAGGAAGAAGAGAAGTGGTAAGGAAATACAAAACCGTAGCTTAAGTTGAAGTTGAAGTTGAAGTTGAAGTGGGGAAATAAGCAAAAAAAAGAATTTTTTGTTTTAAACGCGAAAAAAAAAATTTCTGATGAGACGAAGAGCATTTGGCTTATCGGCGAGAATAAAAGAATGTCATCTAAACGACGGCGAGGGGGAAATGGGGGAGAGGGTTGGAGGGTTGGTTCCCTATTGGTACGAAGTATCCTCGATCTATTGTTTTAGCAAGGCTCGCTCGTTCAAGCAAGCATTCACACACCCATCGACAACGATCTTTCTACGGTCTTTCTATGCTCCTGGCAAGTTCCCATAGAGTCAGCGAGTTCCTGTGGGAACGTACTAGGATGCACAACACTGGCACCAATTCCTGTGGGAAATAACTACATCCCCGTATACTCTTCACCGTCTCGGATAGGATCGTTCTCGCTTAGCTTAGTTCGAGGGGTTCGTTGGTTGGTTGGTTGGTTGGTTGGTTGCTTGGTTGGTTGGTTGTTCCTATGTTCATTCGTTGGTATAGGTTTTCGTTCACAACGATTCGTTTCATGGCGTGCAAATTGGTTTACACGGGCCGGTCGGCCGGTCTCTTGACGTGCTGCACCGTGTCGTACCTTATCCACGAAAACGGCACGGTAATCTGAGGGAAATGGATAAACGGATTGTCGACGCGTGCACCAGTAGACGATTACGATTACGCCTTTCCTCAGCTGTATATATATTTTTTTTTCTTCTAGTTAAATACCATGTTTGGATTTCTAATTGACGAATTTCTAACACTCCCACGCGTCTTAAGTGTCTTGCAATTTTTGTTTACACGATTGTACGCGTGTTTATAAATATTCCAAGAATATCGAAACATTTCTTCTAAATCACGACTCGTATCCATGAATTATTCGTAAACCAAAGAAACCGTATAAGATTTTGTGTGTTAATAAAGATTTAGTTGTTTTTTTAACTATGAAAAACAGAATGGGGTGTTAAAACCAATTGTTTTTCCATATGAAATTATCTTCAATGTTTGTTATTATCTTTAATCTATATCACGACTTCTTATAATTATATTTTCTATTTTTGTATTAATGAGGGTTTAATACCGTTAAATAAAATAAAATAATTCTTCTAAATCACGATTGGTTAAAAATGAATGATTATTACAAGACGAAGATAATAACAAGATTCGTAATAAATAATTTCGTTTAAAAATGAACTGCGATTCGACTAACATATATCCAATGATCTAAAATACATTTTTGAAAATTAGATTATAACCCCGATATATAACAAGAAGCAAGTCTGGCACGCGACCGTGTCAAAGCAGACCATCAACGATATTACATTATCATACTCGTCGAAACACTATGAAACCACAGCTAACCCCTTTTTCTCGAGTGACTAAACCCTTCTTCTTCCTTCTCCCTTGGGTATCTTTCACGGTTAGATGATACACTGTAGTTATTGTTGCACTTTAATGCTTCACGATCGGTTCTAATCACTTTTTTTTGAATCATCATTGTGACCTTGTCTTTCTATTACAATAATATCTAAACTTATACACGCAATTAGTATTAAAATTATATGAACACTACATTGGTGTCATTAACAAATATATTGGACACAAAATACTGAACGTGTTTCTATATATTTTCTATGAAACTGTTAAAGGAAACAAAATGATGATAATATTTTTAGAATGAGTAGTATTTTTTTTAATACGTAGTTTTGCGATTTGGGCAGGACAGGCACGATGGGAACCCAGTAAAGAACGTCGAGATGACGAGTAGGGTACATAACAGTCGAGGAAAAAGGGAAGTAGAAAATTCTCGATCTCGAAGGACGCGTGCACGACACGTGTGTTACTTCGGTAACTTAAATCCAAAAGAACTCCTGTCTCTAATTTTGATCCTACATCCAAGCGAATAATTTTCTTCCAGTCTATTTCTATCTCAAAAAATAAAAACGTTCTTTTTTTCGTTGAAATTACGATAAAGAAAATTTTGGTATCTAATCGGAGGACACATTTAACGAAAAGATCATCATCGTTCGTATCATTTATCGAACTTAATTTCGACAAATCCCCCTTTTCCCTCTGCTCCCTCTGGCCCCTTCCACAGCCTGTTCGACAAAAAGTGCGTGACATTTTTTTTTTGGACGAAATAACTCGTCGAACTCTTTCAAGCGTTTTAGATTGCTAGTAGCAATGAGATGCGGGAGAAAATCAACAAGCTGCCATCAAAGGAAATAACCCTGCTTGCTTCCTCGTCGTCGTTGTCGTCGTAGTCCGTCACGCGTTCCTAGTGCGTGTGCGAAAAAGGTCGGAAGAGGAGGAAGGGTTCTGGAGTTAAGGGCTGCTTTGCAAGACGACATACACGCGTATCTATCAATCGTAGTTGCATGTATACATACACTACATGTCAAAAGTTTTGAAATACTTTTTGGGAAAATGTTATCATCGATATTTTGGATTCTTACAAAACTTGACCGATATTGGTCGAAGAGTTTACGATTTAACTGTCAACTTGTAGTACTTCACAAAGATCAACTTCTAATATATTGGGTTGGTGGAAAAAAATGTCGGATTTTCCTCATTGAATCGTGGCCAAAAATTTGACATTTGTTTTTCCATCAAACTAATATTTTTCCATGTTTCTTGTAAAAGTTATCAAAATGGTTCCAATAGAAAGTGGTTCGTTCCGAGTATTGACTTGAATTGGACGTAAAAATTGTACAAGAGTATCATGAAAATAAAAAAATAAATTAATAAATAAATGTTAAAATATATATCTTTAAAATATCGTTCGAAATTTGTTTAAGATCGTACTAGATTTAGAAATAAATCGATAAACAATTTGCAACTTTTAGCAGGTAATGTATATCCACACGTTGAGAGACACATGAGAAGTCTTTTGCCGCATTATGGTGAGTATAAGTGAGAGGACTATAGAGAGAATGATCGTAGATTACAGGAAACTTGTCGTACTTTACAACGCTTAACAGTTTCCTCCTCCTATCGTTGGTGGTAGCTTTTGGCATTGCACCCCATCAGTAAACAGTGGTACGCGAATTTACAGAGGGAAAAAACAAAAAACAAAAAAAGAGAGAAGATAGACACCGTACGTCGAGTTTCCGGATCTCTTCTTCTTTCTCCGTTTATCTCCGATGAGTGTTCTTCTTCCAGCTATTTGGGGCCTTCGGGTATTTGATCGGATTGACCATGTTCATGCTCATTCCACCGATTCGAACGATGATACCGAGGGTTAATTAAAAAGGGGGCCAAGCACGATTTGATTAGCTCTGCCGTTCGAACTCGGACTTGAACTCGATTAACAACCACCTTCCACCTTTTATCCTCTCTCTTTTTCTCCTTCTCTTTCTCATTTTAGTTTGATAATTTCGATCAATATTGTCGCAACCTTTTCGAATGATATTTCTATATCCTTCCAAATAAAGTCACCGCCTTCTTTTCTTGTCTATTTTTTATTATTATTTTTTTTTTCCTTTTTTTTAAGTAACACGCATTTCATTCCCATCGCCACGGGTGACAACAAAAGGGAAATAAAAATGAAGAGCGCGTTGAGAAAATGTCAAGTCGAATTGCGGGATACTGACACGCGACCTACGTTGAATTCTCCAAACTCGACAATGGTCCGAATAGGAAGGGACCACTTCTATTCTATGGGGGTGAGAATCGAGAGGTCACGTGGCATTCTAATGCAAAATTCTCTACTGCATTTTTCCCTACTACTACTACTACTACTACTACTACTATTGCTACTATTGCTACTAGTGATAAATTGTCAGACATTTATTATAAAATCGTCAAATATTTGAAAACTAAATTTTTCTATTCTAAAAATGAGCTCTACAACGGAAATACAAAAAAAGAAGACAAAAAAAAATACACACCGTGAGAATGAATTTTGCGTAAAAACGGAAACAAGAAAGACGAGCCGGATTAGGCTCGTAGTATAGTGTTCTAGAGGGTCGAGATGTATATACTTACGCACGCGATATGCGTTCCTTGCAATTGTTCTTTCACATGCATACTTATACACTAACAGCCATGCATATACGTACGTAGATACGTACGTACGTACGTACGCATGCACGCACGTACGAAAGCAAAGTACAGGTAATACGTAGCGATGGTGGTAGTAGTGGTGGTGGTTGGTGTAGGAACACGATGGTTCGCCAACGCCGAGGGTGAAGATAACGCGACGATAAAATAGGTGGTACCTGCCCTGGCGTCGCGACTGTAAGTCGTGAGTCATCGTTAGAATTTCAAAAGCACGGGGGCTTAAAGGAAGGGGGCAGCAATACTCTTTTGCAAAAGTCTTCGCAGCTATGGGGATTTGCTGGAGCTGTAAAAAGTGTGTGTACATTGGATTGTAGTAGTCCTCCATGAGTCCCCTCACGTCTATTCGTCAATGAGATTTTTTGTATTCTAACGAAATGAACAAATGTAAGAAAGATTATTGTAAAAGTTTTGTTCTTTTTCTCCCATTGTTGTTTTTTTTAGAAGACAGTTAAGATCTTAAGTATTTTAACGAGATCTATCGAAAAAGATACGTACAGCGAATAGCGTTGACATAATTTCGCGTAAGTTTTTTTTCTAACGAAATTAGAAATAAGGAATACGGAGTAGAAGATAGATAGGTAAAAGGTTTTTACCCTATACCGTTAACGGTTAGGGTAGTTTATTAAAAATCGTCGTTCTCTCTGAGCAATTACGTGCGGCACGTGTCTGATTTATTCTCTCAACGATCCCGGGGACTCCTCGTACTACCTCTCTCTCTCTCTCGTACGTGTCGCTCTGCGTGTAAACACGGTGCTCGTAATGGGACAGATGTATGTAGTCGTTGGTTGCATGCGATTGATTAAGTCGCTGTGTCGTGACGTCCTATAACGTTGTTGTTTTTTGGATAAAGTTACTACTACTGCTACTACTACTACTTTTATTACAAACGAGACTTAGTCGCGTACTACTTTCATGAAATTCCACGACCTAACGTCCTTTACGACTAAACGTTCTACTTTTCATCTTTTCTGATATATATATTAAGTTTATCGGAAAGTGATGTCGTTGTACTAATTTTTCTTTTACACGACTTAAAAGTAAACTCTGATTAACTCTGATAAATGATAAAACAAATATTGATATGTTCAGAAACGACATTACTTTCTGGTCAACCTAATATATAATAAATATATATATTATTATCTCTAATCCATATACGATGATTCATTTATTAGATCGATCGGTAATATCGGAGATGAAAATCACGATTAAATTCGGAAAAGCGAACAAATGCGATAGAAATAATTTAACGAAATACCAATTCTCAACATCCAATATCTCTCTCGAATAGAACCGAGAAAATCCTCGTAGAATAAATTATTGGACGATAACGCAACGCGCACTGTGGTATATACTCGTTTGCGATGTAACGTATTCGCGATAGTGTTTTCCTATCTTTCTCTCTCTCTATCTCTCTCTATCTCTCTCTATCTCTCTCTATCTCTCTCTTTCTCTCGGTCCGTCAGTTACTTCGAATAACTTCATTACTTCGTAAAGCACCCTCTCTCTCTCTCCCTCTCTCTCTATTCGCGAGGCGAGAACGAAGCTTCCGTTTAACCCTATTAACGCGAGTAAGCAAGCAAGCAAGCGACCGAGAGCTCGCGACGAGCTTATTTGCAGGATGAAGCTTCGCACGACGCTTCTCCACCTCCACCACCTCCTCCTCCTCCTCCTCCTCCTCCTCCTCTTCTCCTTTATCTCCACCTCCAAGCTACAGCAGCAGCAGCAATAGCAGCAGCAACAGCAGCAGCAGCAGTAACGCCAGTAGGAGCTTTCGGTAATTCGAGGTGTACGCGTTAATTGCCGTATTCACGTGACGCTCGAAAGGGTTCCCCGGGGCCGCCTGTCTACTTCTGAATAGCGAAGCTAATACTGCGACGTAATCCGTTTAAAGGGAAACAGGAAGTGCACCGACTATCCCACCAAGAAAAGTCAACAAAGCTGCGCGCTTCTCTATCTCTCTCTCTCTCTCTTACACTCTATTTCTCTCTGCCTCTATTTCTATTTCTCTTTCTCTTTCTGTCTCTCTGACGTGTCGCGAAACATTGCCGGAACATTTATAGCCGTCAAACCCGACTACCAACCTTTCCTCTATTTCTCTCCATTCCCCACTCCCTTCTTAATCTTTAACGTCGTTATCGAGAACGAACGAACGAATAAGAGAGAGAAAGAGAGAGAGTCTATGAATGAGAGAGAATAAAGAAACTTAAACGAACATACACGTCTTAGACTATTTTATCCTTTCAACCTAACTTTTGGCATATGCCTTACCCGTTTTCACAATGATCCTATGTTATTGTTGGAAACTGTGTGTTGTTTGTTAACGTTTTTAACATAGAGTTTGAAGAACCTTTGGATACTTCAAATCCCGTTCATCGGAAGATGCGTCCTATTAGTTTTGTACGCTTTCTTCTATTCACTTTTATGAAACGAAAAATGCGTAAAAGTCAAGGCCCTATTAGATGAGCGAGCGAGAGAGAAAGAATGAGTGAGTTTGCTAGCAGATTGCAGCTTTTGCCATTCATGACACGGACCGAGTACGGACCGGCTGTTTCTTTATTCTTTGCTTTTTCTCTCTCTTTTTCTCTTCTCCAATCTTCCATTGACATGCCCTAGCGAAGGGCTCACAATGGCGACGGTAGCGCGACTCAAGCAACTGCCCTTTAATGAGCGCGTGCCGCTGACAGAAGAAGCAGATAGGAATATAAGCTGTTATTATCTCTTCGACCATTAGTCTCGCTTATTCGTTATCTATAGATACCTATATACGTACTTACACAACGTTTTTTTTAAATATTCCTACCCCTTTTTTTTATTTGACAATGAAATCCTTTTCTCTTTTTTTTCCTTTTTTTCCAATTTTTTTTTTAAATCCTATTCGCATCACAAACGAAGAATGAAATAATAACGTCATTATACCAGCAATTTAATTGAACGTCTTCGTTTCAATGGTCTAATTTATTCGTTCCCTCTCAACTAAATAGAATGTCTTTTTTAATTTAACTACAAAATATATTCTAGATTTTTTATCTCTTTTTTTTTACGAATAAAATTGTACCTTGATTAAACGTACAGATTCTCGTATCGTTATCCTTAATTCACAATATCATCTCACAAATTATGCGCATATATGCGCATATGACTTTTATGTATATAATTTTGAAACATTTTCTAAATAAAACTGCTTCTCACTAATTTGTTTTGCCAGATGTGATTTAAGAGTTTTAGGGAAAAATAGTTTTGTCACCCCAAAGGTGGCTTCATAGTGCAAATGGTTAATAAACGGTTGAAAAGATACGTTGCTACAACGATGTTTGAGAAATGATTAGGTATTCGTTGTCTTTCTTCATATACGATCGTTAAAGATATGAAATTATTGTAGGAGTAACGCAGGTGCGTACCAACCTGCACGCATCGCGTACCAACAAGGTACGGACTCTCGTTTGTTGGTTGTTCGCATGAATCACCAGCTAGTCAACCGTCGTTTCTTTTCGAAGGGTTCTAAACCCCTTTTTCGAAAGGCGCGACGATGCCTTCGGGTCAACGTCGCAGCGCAATTAAACGACTATAACTCTCCCACACGAAGTGGCAACGCATTTTCGCGTACACGCGTCAAACCCCGTCCCCCTTTTTAGGATAACTTCGGAGTACACCGGAATAATATTGTCCCTTTATTTTCCATCTAACTTTATTTCAATTCATCCTGTATATACACACGCGTGTGTGTGTGTGTGTGTGAATTTTTCAATCGATACAAACTTTGAAAAGGGATTAAACCTGATTTGAGATCTGCGATTCGTTCAATCGGAATTTTAATAGAATTTAAAAAAATCATCCTAAAAGAAAATAAATAAATTCGCGTAAGAATTTTGACAATAACCAAAATCATAACGCGAATGCGAATGTATATTTATTTGAAACCAATTATTTCCTTATATGGGTTTTCATTTTCGTGTAAATGGGATCGAGTAAAAGATGTCCTTGAACTTAGGATGGAAATTCAATGTTTGGGAATACAATGTAAATGAGTGAACGAGCTTGAAAGAAAATGGGGATTTGGTGTGAAGAGAGTTCATCGAACTTGCCGAGAAGAAGATAAAGGAAAAAAGCGTATGACTGTTGGCGTTCGGGGCGTCGCGTCGTTTGTTCGCCGGCGACGACCTGCTGGGCGCCAACCTTTTCGGAGACGTGAGAGCGTCGCGACGCCGTTTTACTGTAGCCACACGATACCCCACTATACCGCACCGCACCCCCTTTCCTACACGTTATAGTCCACCCGCTCGCGTGACACACTGCCACCGGTGAACCGAGCTCAATGTATCACACGTGATGCCGTTCCCGTTTTATGACTCAAAAGTCATACCATCGACGAAAGAAGCTACACTAACTGCCGAAAGTTTACGCTACACTTACTTGCATTTACTGCATCAGCAGCACACTTATGTACGAACATTTTTAGGCGTCATTTTATTCGAGATCTAAGAAAAATATTTGTGGGATTATTCTAAACGAATAATTAGAAACAATTAGGCAAATAGGAAAACTGTACGAATGGTCAAAATTCAAATTAAGAGAAAGACATAATTGTTTGGATATTAGGGGATTTCATAGAAACAAAGATAGGTTATTTTAGCGATCATTTGTTCTAATTAATTATAGCATTTAGGGAAACATAATTTCTATGAATTAAAAAATTATTTCACCTGTACGATTACGGTTTACTGAAACTTTTGTTTGTTAGTGTAAGTTATACTGTTTTACGTTAGCTTAATCAGTTCTAAAGATTCACGTTAAAGGATTTTGCCTTCGGATAATCGGCCTTTCATAAAATTCTCCATTTCAATGAGAAATACATTCCTTTTATCGTCTTTGTTTAAATAGTTAGTACATGAGAGCATTAACGCGGGACGAATTCGCGATAATGATGACTTGGTGGTGTACACTTGTTCCAAAAATAATGTTGAAAATGCAGAAATACACGTTTCCATTGATTTTCTTTTAGTCGATGTCCCAGAAACGGCGGGAGTCCTCTCCATTATACCCAAAGCTAATCTATTTTCGGTAAGACGCCGTCCGCGTAGGAATGTGAGCGTTAAGCTGCGCCTCGCCAGTTACACGCGACCCTGACAGAGAACTCTTGATCCCTTAGCAGTAAACAACGAGATTAAAGCCTCCAATTATAAAGTTCTTCCCTATAAATTATTACCACCTTTGTATCTTATTATTTTTTTTTGTTTTCACATCTTCTTACTCCACGTATTCTCCTATTTAGTTTGTTTGTTTTACCCTTTCATTCGTTTATACGAGACCTATACGATACCAATTAATATTATTTCTTTCTTTCTTAACCATTTGCATCGTTCGAAAAAAATCATGGCAAATCAGTTATTATGCACAAAGTGCATTTGATGACAATGATTAAGGAAAATATCGACGCGTGTATGCGTTGTTTATGATAAAAATGGGGGGAGGGAGCGAGGCTTGTTAATTCGATTCGAAAAAAGTTGTTCATCGTTCGGGTTCATCGGCAATAAGTCACTTGACCCTGGGCGAGTAAGAAAGTCTAAACGTTGCAACGTTGAATCAACGTTTTTGCGCGTGGCAGAGTTGTGGAACTATTTCAAAGCAGCGTGTGTCATTGGCGTGCACGCAATATTTAGCCAGTACCCCTAACGATAGTCCCGCGTCGGACGTCTGGTGTCGAGTGAGTCAGTGCAACGACGAGAACAACGACGACGACGACGACGACGACGACGACGACGACTATGACGACGACTACGACGACGATGACGACGATGGCGACTATACCGTCTAGACACTACCACCCCTCGAGAGTCATCTACTGATTTCCTTACTTCTTTTCCTTCTTTGTGTTTTTCCTACCTTGCAAGACGAGTGAAGTCATTCTTAAGTTTATACGAATCTCGCATAACCGAAAAAAAAAAGAAAGATCAAATCTCTTATTCATCCACCGCACGTGGAGAGAGTCCACTAATTTGGCCAATTATTTCAGTTTTATTTTTATTTTATTTTAAGGGAAGAAGTTATATTAATACTAAAATAGAAAATATAAGAAGTTAGGATGTAATAAAGATTAAAGATTATAATAAATGTTAAAGATAATCTCTTATAGCAAATATTGATTGGAAGATATAATATATATTTTTTATTTTATAAAATAATTAAAATAATTGTATTATATATATTTTATTGATAATTATATTTAGGTGTTGAAGTTAATTATAATTTATAGTATACATATGTAAAATTAATTAATTAATCGAAGTTATTACCAAGTGGTAAGAAAAAGTAAAGCACACGGGGTCTCATCAAACCCTCAAAGATGTATTCAAGTAACTATAGTAACGTCATGGGCCAGGTGAATCATGACCGGACTGGTAGGTTTGCGTGTGCCACCACCCCTCCAAGAGAAACCAGGACCCTTCCCTTTTACTTCTTGCTTTTATACGGTGCGTAAAGACACGCATCCCATGGCCAATTATTATGGCGACGCATGCCTCGTCATGCGAGGTATGCGATCGATTACGATAAACGTTGAATTTTCGAGACTTTAATCGACGTATTTTATTATTCTTTTTCTTTTTTCAATAAAACGCGTAATCTCTTTTTTTTACAACTATAAACTCTCTCTCTCTTTCGGTTTTTTATTTCTTTTAACGTTTCCAACAGTTTGTCTTCTTTTTGTTAGGTGAAAAAATAAAAAAATTAAAAAGAAGAGAATTAGATAAAAATAAGAAATTCGTGAAAAAGGCAGGATACGTGTGATTCATGCAAAAAAAAAAAGAAAGAAAAAAAAAAGCAACTGGCATGATCCTTATTTTTTTTGTTTTCCCTTCGACACGATCGAAATACGTTTGCAGTTGGAGGTTAAAGGCGTGTTATAAATGCGTGTACGCGGATTCGTTGGAAAATCTGCACTACTTGCCGTTGCACGCCAACTGTGCCAGGAATAAATTGCATCGTAGATGAAAGAAAAAAAAGTAAAAAAAGAAAAAGAAAAAGAGAGAAAAAGGAAGAAGAAGCAGAAGAAGAAGAAGTAAAAGAAGAAGAGAAGGAGAACTGTGAGAAGAGAAGCTGAAAAGTTAGAGAGGAACCCGTTGTATTTTAAACGGGCAATTTCACGAGTCCTTGGCCACTGTAGTGATTTCATCCCCATGAACGACGGAAGGGCGCTAACTACCCTTATATCTGGTCTCGCGACAGGAGGGATTCGGCATCTTCTCGCACCCCTAAACGCATCTTGGACGCCTCAACAGGTCTATGAATAAGTTAAAAACCGGCTACACACAACACACCGTGTTGTGTTAGAAACACATTATAGATTTTTCAAATAGAAATGATTTTATTACTTTATTTTCTTAACTTCTTCTTCTTCTTCTTCTTTCCCTACCAACTTTAAGAAAAGTAATTAAAATTTTTGCTTATCCAAATTATCTTTAACATTTGTATATTCTTTCTAATATTTATTTTTTCAACAAACTAACGCTTAATCATTTTGTTATCTTATTAAATTTAATATTATTATTATTTTTATTATTATTAATAATCTTTAACAAATACTGTAATAGAAACGATATTTTTTACTATATTACCCTTATTTAAATTTAATAAATAATTAAAAAATTAATAATAATAGAAAAATAGGAAAAGAAATATCGTCGAAGTAATTTTATGTCAATTTTCAGTTGGGGTATGAGAAAGTGTAGTAATATATAAGTAAATTGAATAGTTCAGAGTAGGAAGATGAAGGAAAGAAGGAAAGAAGATAGGAAGGAAGAAACGGGAACAAGAGGTGAGGAAAAGTCGGTGCGGATGCAATGAATTTGCATAGAAAGTGCCTCTTAAACGTTTTCTTCGAGTACCACTTCTTCTTCCGACCCTCAATAAAACGTTCAACTCGGTAACAGATTGTATAGCAAATTTGTTAGAAATTTCATATTATAATCACTCGATGTTGTATATACACATCAGCTCGTATTTAACGTAAATAATTGAATAAATAATAATACTAATAAATTTTTTGAAAGAAACAAGAAACAATAATTTTTCGATATTTTTATCGCAAGTGTTTTTATTATTTCATGAAGTACTTATATTTTTTTTAGCTTTCCGTTTCGGTCTAAAAAAGAAAAATGTCATTTTAGGTCGAAAGGAAAGGAAAGGAAAGGAAAGTAAAGGAAAAGGAAAACAAGATCGATTAATTATTTTGATTCCCTAGCATCGTTAGGACCGATCGAATCCGAAAATATGTATGATACGGTGTCATACACGAAATGTCAATACCAAAATAACGATCTATTAGATCGCCTGACGGAAAATAATATCGTAGTATTATAGTAGACGCAATCCGAACGCACAGGTAAGTTTCAATTTGTTCTATCTAATCGATTGTCCCGTGTGTTGTGTTACGGGTAAATAGACTTTAGTTGGTTTTTTTATTATTATTTTTCTATTTGTATAGGATCTAATGGAGTATAAGCAAACGGTATATTTCGATCAATTTTCCTTTTAATTGTCTTTGAAATATCATAGATCGTCTATGACGTAACGGAATGGGTGGAATATATCTGCGTTGTATTCTATTCAACATCACCCCTTTTCTATTACTATTATTATTATTATTATCATCATCATTATATTATGTAAACGTTGTACACATCAGTTTTTAAACCCTTTTACCAACTCTTCAAACAAACCCTATTATTTTCTTAGTTTTCTTTTCTTCTAAACGTTCCCTATAAAAAAGACACTTCAACTTTTACCTAACAATACTACTTCTCAACATGTATTTCCAAACTTTTGTAAAATCCCTTCAACAACTTTCTACCGAAAAAAGATAACATGAAACACAAAATGAAACACACGATGATAGGTCTTAATTATTTCAACTTCATACTTTTATACTATTTTCTACAGTTTATTATAATTCTCCGAATAAATAAAAAGAAACTTATGATACATTCGAATTAAAATCTTAGAAATATTTTTAAATAAACTTTCAATTATTTTGCAAGATGTGGAAAAATAATTAATGTTAAATATTATAAGAATAAAAAATTCCTTGCGTGAAGGTATTATTTTTAAGCTTGGTACGTAACAATGGAAAAAAGACAGTTAGATGGTAACAACGCAACTAAAACATAAGTAGTACTCCCCCTTTCTAACGATTAGGCGATTACGTTCCGGCCGGTTCCTCTTTTTGTTCGAGGGGTTCAACGGGAAAAGCGTGACAACGGTAATTAATGAAATCTTACGGGCGCGTACCTACGAGAGTGCGCGTAGGATGATGATGGGGTTCGTATAAATCATAGCCGTATCCACCGACATACCATATGGTCGATGTTCAAAGGCTCCGGTAGAACGCGTTTGGTAACAACCTACTACAACCGGGGTGTCCATAGCGACGTTCACGGGCGTTACCTCAGCGATATTCGAATACTTTTGTCGAATATCTATCTGTCAACCCCTTTTAAACTTACAGAAACTACCTCCAAAGCGAAATTTCCGATTTTGTACGATATGGGGAAAAACTCGAGTGAAGGGTGGGTGAGTGGTTGGTGAGTAAAACGTATAGGAAAACAATTCTTTAGAAAGGAAGGGATATAAAGAAGAAGAGTAAGGGGATGTTTCACAGAAAAGAAAGGAAAAGAAAAAAAAAAAGAAGGACAAGTAAGTTTGTTGAAAAGTAAAAATTGTCTCGTCTCTCGGTTGCAACGATTATAGTCGAGTAGAGAGAAAAGAGACGGGGGAAGGAAGAAAAAAAGAGAAAAAAGACAGAACGTGCATGTAATTTTCATAACGTTTTTCGGCCTTCGACTTGAATTATTTCATCGGTGGAGAGAGTAAAGTTCACCTAGGGTTTTTTTTCCCCTTCCTTCCATTATATCTCCATTGTTTGAATTTGAAAAATTAGTTTAATCTACCGTCCCTCTCTCTCTCTTTTTCTCTTGTTGAAAGACAGAGAAAAGTTTGAATCGCGCGGTTAAGCTAGTTGGTAACCCTCAGGTAGCGAGAAATACCTTCTACCTTTATCTGTCTGATATGTTCGATCGATGTAATTGCGCGCCTACGTACGTACAATTGTCAATCGGGGTTCTTGGGGATATTGTAAGAGTATTGATACATCATCGGGATGGTGTATAGAAAAACAATAAACTCGGCGAATAAATAAAGTTTCTCATATCAATCAAATTATTTTACCTAATAGATGTTGCTGATGGATTTATAATTTGCTCTTTGAAGTATAAAACTCTCGTGTACGGGGAAGGGAGGGGTACATAAACGTTTCCTACAACAAAAAGTATAAATTATAATTTATCATTTACATTTTACCACATATTTTTTGTTTACACACATATATATATATATTTTTGTAATAAGTTAAATATGTTTGTATATATTGAGTTGGTGGAAAAAAAATGTCGGATTCTTGGCCACGATTTAATGGAAAAACCCGACTTTTTTTCTACCAACTTAATATATATGTATATAAGTATAAGCAAGTGTGTAAGTACGTAAGTATTTGCATACATGTACCCATATGAAGGTTCGCACGTATATCACAGAGAAAAGGGACGCAGCACACGTGCTCGAGGTTCAGAAGCGTAGGTTCCAGGAGAGTTTTAAATTTCAAACAAGTTCGATTTTTCGATGAAATAATAATGCCTCCGACGAGACGGTAGACGACGACGACTACTACTACTACTACTACTATGACGACTACGATGTTAGTGAACGGTAGTCTCTCTTAGGACAAGTATTCTTAAAAATAAAATTTACCGTTTGCGCACACGCCATTCCCTTTTCGAAGTATACTTTTAATTAGAATTTGGTAAAAGGGGAAAAAAATGAAACACGTCGATATTACGTAGAAGAACGTAAAAAAAAGGGAATGTGAAAATAGGGTCGAGAGAAGAGAATCATCATCCTACGAAATGAGTTAGGTCTATTCTATTATCACGTTCTAATAATTTTTAATGAAAGTCGATACTTGGGTATCTATCCTGCGAGTTTACGCATAAACGCACACCAAGGATACGCGCGTGCAAACACTAATTCGCCTTCACGTGGCCCCAGCTTTTTTTTTTATTTTTCCTTTCATTGTCAGCTTTCTCCTCCACCTTCACCTCCTCCCTTTCCTCCTCCACCACCACCACCACCTTCTCCTCTACCTCTTATTTCTTCTCCTCTACTTATACTACCCCTCTGTCCCTTCACGCACGTTTTCTTTCGTAGGTTACCGAGCGAGACGCACCCTTCTCGAACGTAGGAGACGATCGGGCACGAGCCGATGTGTTGTACCCCTCGCCCTCACCTGCCCTTTTCAACCAGACCGACACCCATTCCCTTTCCCTTTTCTCCCGGTTTGACTCCCCTCGCAACCAGGTGATGACTCACCACCCTGACTCCTCTCTCTCTCTCTCTCTCTCTTTCTCTCTCTTTTTAAAAGCAAGGGGATATCCCGATTCACCAACTCCGTGTGCCGCAATGTGCCCTTTCTTTCTACCCCAAACTTGATTTCTATGCTTTAACATAGTATTTTTCTTGATAGATCAATGAAATATTTTTTCAAACACGTTTGGTATACAAGATTTGCGATATTCGTCTAAACATATTTTTTTCCCTTAGCGGGATTCATCTTCTGTGACGGCCGATTTTTTAAGCATTTTTTAGGAATGTTTTGATAATGGATGGAGTAAGGAGGAGAAGGAGGGAGGAATGGTTCAATGTGCATATTTCATAATTGCGACACATCCGTGCGAGTCTAAGGAATTTCTCTAAAGCTTTACCGAGAACTGTAGAACTGGTTAGTTCTACATTTAGACGGCGACTACTCGTCCCGAGATATTTCCGTCTGACTTTGGTCTATAACATAGAGACTAAGATAAGAGAAAGTACCATAGACGATGGAACTTAATGTTAACGCTTTAATCAATTTTAAGTTGAATTTAATGAACAGTATTTAAAGATTACTCGAGATCATTAATAAGATCATATCCTTGAACTCATCATATTCGTAACTTTGATTTAGAATAAAATACCTTACAAGTACTTAAAATTGTTCAGATCTTAAGAATCATGAATTTATATCAAATCTCATCACACCTCATATGAATACTTTAGCTGCATTAATAAAATGTTTGTACGTATAAAAATCGGTATATTGATATATTCTATCGATAACTATCTTCTATAAGAAACGTGTATTATAATCTTTATTCTGGGTTTAATATTTTAATTTATTTTGCGTTTTATATTAAGCGTAGAAATCAAGTTCGGGGTAGAAAGAAAGGGCACTTTATTAATGAGTTTAAAATAAAATAAATAAATAAATATTGTCATAGATCGTTTTATTTGTCATCGTTTCTCTTGCATTAATAGACCTAACCCACTTCGAAAAAACTATTATAAAAAAAAAATTATTTGTTTGATGCAACTTTCAAGGTAACCCCTTTAACCTGTACAATGTCTTACACGTTTGGATAACAAAGATTGGCATCTTTGCGTTAGAATATAAAGGAAGAAGAAAATTGTAAACGAGACGGAATGGGGATAGAGAAGGTGGAGGTTGAGAAAAAGAAGGAGGAGTAAGAGGAGGAGAAAGAAAGAAAGAAAGAAAGAAAGAAAGAAGAAGAAGAAGAAACAGAATAAGACCTGCCCGTCGCGTGCCTTCGTGTAACACCTTGTAACAAGCGCGTTTTATTTGCGCAACGACCCTCGACGACTTGGTCCCAGTCGGCCCTAAGTAAGGGAGACGTAATCTTTCTTCCATTCAAGGGCTCACGTCCTTAGAAAGAGCCCTCTCTACCCTTAGAAGCCCCGTTGTAAGAAGAAGGGAAGTTTCGTTTGGTGTCGACTAGAAGACCGGAAGTTGTGCCGCTGTGCTTTCGTGCCTGCTCCTTGTAACTTACACGCATTTACGACACGCGTCCACGCGTGTCTGCGGTCGTTTACGAAGGCACTAAGCTTGAAAGAGAAATAAAGAAAGAAAGAGAAAGAGAATAAGGGAAAAAAGAAAGAAAGAAAGAAAGAAAGAAGGAAGGAAGGAAGGAATGAATGAATGGGCAGTGGCACTTGCCATTGGGGAAGAAGAAAGCAGGTTAAGGAAAAAAAAGGGAGTCCTATTAATTCGAACGAGTGTCCTTCGATCCTAAGAATTTGGATGCACTTAAAAAAAAAATGTTTGTAATCTGTTTTAATTATTTATGTTGACATGCATGCGGTATTAACAGTTTAACAGGGTTAAGAACACGTCCGGTGTATTTTTTACAAATATTTCTTTTCCCTTCTTTTTTCTCACGTTATTGAAAGATGCATATATTGTCTTTGTATAATTAATATTAATAAAAGAAGGAGGGGAAGTGGAAAAATAAGAAGGAGGAGGAGGAGGAGGATGAAGATGTGGTTATATGACGTGGTGGATGCGGCACATGCGTGGCATCGTCGTCCACGTGGATCTCGAGCCATGAATGAAACGAACGTAATACGACCTGCGTCAAGAAACCATAGAGATGCTGTTCCCTCGTACTACTCCGATGTACCAAGAAGACATGCAAAAGGGTGAATGAAACCATCTGGAACTTACAAACACGATCGAGGAATTCAACCGAGAAGTTAACAAATCCATCCATAGAAATGCATTCCGTTAGAAACATCGATGTCATTCATTGATATCCATAAAAGGAAGAAATACAGTTTAGATGACTGTAATTTCTTGACTTATTCCGATTTATTTATAAATCGATATAGGAGGAAATATAAAAAGTGATTGAATGTTTTATTATTCACCGATTGGGGGGTTACGAAAAAGTGACAATTAAAAGAAACAATTGCTGTATAGTTTTTATCCATACCCACACACACGCGTACACATATACATCTGTTCGTGACGCGTGCTCGGGCGTCCCCAAAAGGATTGTCCAGGTGGTCGCACAGACCTCCAGATTTCAGCTTGCCGTTTCACCTCAGTGCACCCCTTTAGAGGTACTTGCCAAACCCTCGCTCAACGAAACCACTTTAACACAGACGACGACAACGAGGACGACGACAACTTTCATTCTACCCTCAAGGAGAAAAATTGTATTCTTTACCGGAAATATTGAGATAAAGGAAATAAATATAAAATGGGGGTGGGTGTGAGAAAAACACGTGTTAAAAGTTATCTTAAAATCTCTATCGAACATTGAAAGTATATATATAAAAAAAAAAAAGGAAAAAAAGGTTATCCTTGGAGTGATTCCATCGTGTTACGGTTGTATTATATCTGACAAATTGAATTTTCTCGCGTATCCAGCAGCGATACTGCAATGTATTTCGAGCTAAAATCACTCGTCTGTACCAGCCGTCTGCACCACCCGTTTGTACCACCCCTCTACGACACCCCTCGAGGTGAGGGTACGAGGTCGTGGTAGGGAAAAAGGAGAAGAGAACCGACGAGGGGAATGAGTGAGAAAGAGAGAAAGAAAGAGAGAGAGAGAGAGAAAGGGCAGCTGCCCGGACTCGATGCTGCACAGCTTTCTGCCTCACAATGCGCACCACCACAATGCACGATTTTCGCCATTGTTTGTTCTTTCGCGTTCCTACTAGTACCGCACGCGTCCTACACGAATGAGTGCCTCTTCCTAGAGGTTATGACGTGTGCCTATGTCCTACGGGACTTTGCCACGAGACCCTTTGCACTTTCCTTCTTTCTTCTTGCCTTCCCATACCTTTTATCTTTTTTCTCTTACCCATATACTTTTGGAGGATACTTTTTGTTTAGATAACGCTAGCCCAAAAAATTAATTACACCAGTTTTACGGATCGTAATACATTAACAGAATATAATTAATATTATTTACCATTATTAATATAATTATTATTATTTGTTTTACATAAATTTGTTTATATTTCAAATAAAATACGATTCATAATAAATCATTGCATTGGTATGTAACAAGAAACAATTTGATTCAATAATTTCCGAACGATGAAGTTACAAATGAAAAGTATTATTAACTGAATTTAATATTTGTTCTCTTTTTTTTTTATAATGATTCACCTCGTGCGTTTGATCTAAAAAGGAATGAATTAGATGCGCGTGCGAGCAACGCATATGGAAACATTACGAGATACCTATTTACTTACTTTAGATCTAATATATATGTATGTTAGTAACGAAAACCTAGAGATGGCAAAGAAAAGATACGTTTTTTATCTTTATACCGATCGTCAAGCTAATTAATTAATAGCTAAGCATCGTAACGCGATACGCGCTTGTAAACATTGCACCATATGGGACATACAATCTACATACGCATATGCATATTTATCTCTATGTATTTACAAATATACCGTATGTGTACGTGTGTGTGTGTGTGTGTTTGTATTTAGATCGATTGTTATAATGCATATTTGCATAACTTGACGTCTTTTAGTACTGAAAGATAATAAACGCGAATAAGATCATTATTATATAAGAATTGACATTTATCTTATACGAGTCTTTACCCTTACCCGCAATTAATTTCTAAAGTCTATTTGTATACGAGGACGTTCAGAAATCTCCTTCTGTTTAGAATCAACCGATAGAATCCCTTGATTATAATAGTAGGGTGGTGTATCGTCGATCATAGAATTCATGATATCCAGACGTTCGTTCGTTCATTCGTTCGTTCGTTCGTTCCATGTAATTAGTATAGACGCAATTAAGTTAATGAGAAACGCGCGCGCGTGTGTGTGTGCGAGCGTGTTTGCTCATCGAAGTGGATTCATTCTCTTAGAAAATACATAGCAAATCCGTATACCACCGTTATTATGGGATATACCATATATGCCGAGTTTACACGATTTTATCGATAGATAATGTGTGGCACAACGTTACCCATATGCGAGCATCTCCTACTATATTATTTACGAATGAAAAGGAACGACATATGTGGACAACTTTAGATACGAGGGATAAGTTTATATGACGATCGTGAAAAATAGCGATGTATCTTATTTGGATGAATTCTTCGTAGGTCTTATAGATCTTGGTATATTTTAAGAGTGTACATCAGATAAATAATAATGGATTTTATTTATTATAAAAATTACGTAATGGTTAAATTTAAGAAAATAGATCATTTTTATGTTTATATTTTTTCTTTTTTTTATAATTAATGCAAATTATTAAACACATACACTCGCATACCTAACGGTGTTAATAATATTAAATGAAAAATATCTGAAACTCGTTATTACGATGTATCTCGGTGTTAATAAATTCTTGGACGAATTCTTCGGTCAAGAAGTCACGCGAAAGAGAAGTCACATTTCCTAAATTCTAATTGGACATTGTACTAACGTCAATTACTTAATACCGTCTATACCTATGTGCCACCTTTTTTTTATTTAGTTACGGGAGTTTCGAGTCTCGCGTGTTAGAATGTTCGAGACTAACTATCGTGAGACTTAGAATACCTAATAATGTTACCACACACCATACCGCGGTAAACCTTTAAAAGGCATTGAAGAAAATATTTGGACAAGTTGTTAAACGAAACTACAGAACCAAACTACGACACCTTGCAAACTTCCTCTCCTTTTTACATTGTCGTTAGGAATCTCAATAACTTCTCAACGCCTTAAAAAGATCGGTAAACGTTCTTTGTGAAAATGCCCTTCTAAGAAACCCTTCCCCCTTCTACTTTGGTGCAAGGTGACCGACCCTTTGTATAAACGCCGTCCAAGTTCTAAAGATTTTACACGACGACTACTGCTGCTGTTGCTGTTGCTGATCCACCTTGAGCCTGGTGTGTATGCGACTTCGTTTCAATACAACCTGCTACACGTCCTTCTATCTTATGACGTATTATGACGTCATGATACTTACTAGGAGCCACACAGTCTTGAAAGACGAACGAACGAACGAACGAACGTATACGTTCAAAGACGTATGAAGTTTTATCCAAGAGTTTCATTGGCGTAAGACGTGAAAAGTGACATTTTCGTTAGAAAATAAACAATTTACCTATCCTACAAAAAACTAATCGGATACAAGCAAATAAAAGGAAATTCTTTTAGACGTATGTGAAGAAATGATTATGTAACAAAATGTGCTATACAAATTAAAATTTCATAAGATCCAAGTCGACGAAGGGCTAAGTAGAGAATGTTAAGCCTATGGTAAAAGCACCCGTCTCTCTTTCTCTTTCTTTTCCCTCTTCCAATCGCAGTACTCCTGTTTCTAAGCCACGAGTCTCCCCTCCGACCTGTCCCCCCTCCACTCTAACTTCCATCCTTTTTTATATTCCTGCATTGTATAGATCTATGAATGCAGCTGTCCATAGGGCCCCCCATATATACCCCCATAAGAGAGCCACGTCACACCACCTGGCCCTATCTGCATGTGTGTACCGAATGAGGGAAGAGAGACGAAGGGAACGGGAACGAGAGAGGAAGGGTGTGTGGGCTCGAGGACTACTACCGTTTATAGGAAGCTCGAAACTTCTATATACTTGCACCGGGCTACGCATGCACGAACTAATACACACACACACAAACACACAGGCACTCGTGTTACGTACTCACAGACGCAACCACGTATGTGTCTCTCCCTTTCTCGTTCATATCCGATAGTATCCTCCTCGGCACGTGTGCATTTTCACACACGAGCGCCCCTGTGGTCGTATAGGTACGCTAGCGTACGCTAGTTTGTTTAGATACGAAGGAGAAAAAAAAACCAAAGCTTTTTTGCGTGATTACCAGGATAGAAGAAGAATTTTTCTCTTTGCGAAGAAGATACTAAATTAATCCTGATTGATTTTTTCTAATATTCAACTTAATACGACATATTATATTCACCATAATATTACGGTGAATATAAATAAGAGATGATCGTGAAATCCTGAGACGTATTTCGTGGTGGTATTTTCTCGTACTTTGCAATACTTCAAAATTGATTTTGACACAAAATCAGTAAATAATTCGAAACTTTTGTCCAGTAATGTACCGTGTGTGTTCATAAATATAGTTACCAACTTTCCAGCGCGTATCTTATTTCCATGCATTTTCATAGATAAGAATCACGAAAGCACGTGGCGAAAACGCGCGTGGGTTATTGCCGACAACAGAATAATCCGATGGACTTGGTAAAGAAGGAAAAGGGTCGCGACACGCGTTCGTTCCTACACCAAGCAATTCGTTTTTTTTTTTTTTTTATTGGCTTTACTTCAAATATAAATTCGTTGAATATCTTCGGTTGACGATGATTTTCGAGCACACCGTAGATACTTTTACGCGTAATATAAATTCTTTGATCTTACGTGTCATGAAAATAATAAATAATAAAAAAAAAAACTTAAGATACGACAGATAGATAGACAGATTGATAGACAGATATGATCGAATAAAACAGGGTAGATAAAACGATTTGATGCAGGTGTAAATAAATCCAACGTGGATAATAATAAGTGCGGATATGTATTTTGAGATAATACAAAAAAAAAAAAAGAAAACTCTTCTCTTTATTTTAGGTTGAAACTTAAAAGAGGAGATAATGTTTTATCCCAGAAGCATCATCAATCCCTAAAACCTGGGACTTATCGTATTGTGTTGAGAAAACTAGTAATACACTTTTAGTATATTCTTATCAAACGCGACGACCTTTTTCTTTTTTTTTTGTTTGAATTATATACACGTGTCGTGCATGATACATAGATAATTGTATTTGACAGTGGTATCACGGTTTGAAAATAAAGTCGATTAGCTTTGTAGGGGTTGGTGAGACTTTCAATCTTTCCCGTTATCAGAAATTGACTCGTACGATCGCTTGAAACATACGATAAAAGTGAATGTTGTATGAATTATGAGGCTGGGAGGAGAGGGTAAAATAGGGTAGGGTAGGTAGAACAGAAGAGAAGCATCCCTTTTTATTAATAATATCTAAATTAACGAAAAACAGCTGGTTCACGGTGGTGGTTCGGCAGTTCGGAGTCTTCTCTGATATTTCTTTCAAACGATCGGGACCGATATCGAGCCGGTCCTTTTTTTTTTTTTTGATCAAGATGCATCTGTGCGTAAGTTTTCGATGATGCGGGCACGCGTTCAATAAGAAGACGGAGAACACTTGAATAAAAAGAATAAAAAAAGAAAAAGGGAGTATAATAGTAACGTGAAGAGGTAATAGAAAATGTTAGAATCGTTGGCTCTACTAGTACCGTCAATCACGTTTGTGCATGATGCATGCATAAATAAAATCGAATCACGCGAATCTCGATCGGATTAACATACAGAAAAATGCATCTATTTTATACTTAAAAAGCTAAAATTCTATTTAACTTAAATTGCGTTTCATTGGTATAAATTATTTTCACATTGAACCCCCTTTTTTTTATGAAAAGTCGTCGAATATAAAAAAAAGCTTAAGATATTTGACAGTAGAAATTCCTGGTACAGTAAACGTCATCGAACCCCTCTTCTCTTCTCTTCTCCCCTCTCTTTCTTTACCATTATTCAATGGATCCGACAAAAATGATAGCATACCGTTGTTTTGTTACTCGATGCTTCTTTCTCCTTCGGACCTCCGGCGATGCGTACAGAAGTCCCTTCTTCTTCTCTTTTTTTTCTTCCCTTTCTCTTTTTTATTTTATCGAGACGGGGGTTGCGTCCACTTACGCATCTGTCCACCAGCATCCCTTGGTAAATAGTGCGTAGAGAACTCAGCGGGAGAGTTTACCGTCCGAGGTTCCCCGTCACATCATTGGCCACATGCTGAGCGTGTCTGGTCACCGTTATCGCCACCAAATACCGCAGAGAAAGACTATGTCTGATTGCGAGCTGAAAGATCTTAATCATCATTTGATCGAAATACAACGCCCCCTTCTGATGGTCGAGTTTCAACAAAAGTCAGTGGCAACGTTGTCACACCTTTAACAACGATATTAATTTGTTTCCCCATTTGTTCGGATTACAACACCAACGGAACATTCAAATAAAACTTGAATATCTTTTATTGAAAATATTTGGAATTAATAAATGTGGGTTGGAGGGGATGAGAAAATAACCGAGAGGCCACGAGGATTCTTAAAAAATGCTTTCCCCATCCCCCGTTTAACGATCAAGTTATTGTTCGAGTATCTTGGATTTTTACGAGACACGTCGTACCTAATCGGATCATTAAAATATATCGAGATAGGCATAGGGGTAGAAACCGTACCGGTACATTCAAACGATCTTCAAATATCTTCACCGTTATTTCAAAATCTCGTAAGTAAGGGAGAAAGAAAGATTTTTCAAAGTGCCCATGTAGGTAACCGTTTGCCATCTATACGGGCACGAGAAGTTACCTGTAAAAACTATGAAATATGGATTCACTTCTTGAGTGTGCACCCGAGGGATCGTATCTGTGCGGGTAGATTATATATTCATTTAAAAATAAGCTCTTCTCTCGTTTTCTTTACTTCGTGAAGGATCTCGATCGAATCTAGATTACCATTTTCTTCATACTTTCCAACCCTACCTAAATCAATTTTATTTTCATCGAAGAAAGGACACACTCATTTTTGTCATATCAGAGGGGAGTGGAGATGGAGGTGGGGGATAGTTAGACGTTAATTGCGTCTAGATTTGATAAAATCAAATAACTGATAAGTCTATCGGACATATTGAATTAGCACTCTCTCTCTCTCTCTCTCATCGAAATTCAACGAGCAAAGAAAATCAATCAGGAATTATCGATTATATTCTATAATATCTTATGCTCGAGAATAAAAGGGTTTTATTATCTTTTCTTAGAAAATAGTAAACGTCATCTTATCCTGTCAAAATTTGTTCCTAGGGAATAAGAAATAGATAAAGTGGACGTATAAAGAAACACTCTCTTTCTCTAACGTAATATTTCGTAATTGTTCCATGAAGAATAAAAGAAAATGATAGGAGGTTACGTTAGAGTAAATGACTAGCTATTAACGTCAACTTCGCTCAATACTGTTATGAAAAATTATCTCCCTCGCTTATTCGCACCGTTTCTTCCTTTATCTCTCATTTTCTCTCTCTTTCTCTCTCTCTCTCTTTCACTCTCTTTCTCTTGGAAATTGAACCTTATCAAGGTTTTCTTGAAGCACTCAAGCACTCCGTTAAGAATATTGCGAATTGTTGTGCGTTAATCAATCTCGTCAAAAGATATGGATCTCGAGTTCCTTTGGAAATTATATAACCGACGGACATGCGCCCTTAATTGCAATTTAAATTCCTAACGCCAATGAACTTTTAATTGAAGTTTATTAACGCCGAGAAAGAGACGGAGAGATACTCCCAACAACTTAGTTGTTATTTATTTCTTATAATTTCTTTTTTTTTTTTTTAATTACCTCTTCTCTCCTTTTCTTCCAAATTTCTTCTCTTTTTCTTTTGTTTTTGTCAATTTGATGATCGATTCTGATAATTCTTGGAAAGGAATTCGTTTTATCGATGGCGAAGAACGAAGATAGAAAGATAGGAAGAAAGAAAGAGAGAGAAAGAGAGAGAGAGAGATAAAAGACCCCCTTGGGGTGTTTTCAATGGAGGGTTCTCAAATATTATATTTATCCGGATCCTAATTATGAACCGCCGAGTATCAAATGAAGCCCTTGATGCCCTCCCTACGGTAATGGCACTTGTACGGTGTCCTATAGTGGATTACTTTACCGTAGTGCCTATATTCCGATATCCAGAGCAGCAGCTGCCCGGAAGAACGACCACGACACTTCCTTCCTGTATACGTTTTCTCTATGTTAGACTATTACCTTTTACGGTAGTTATCCTGCGACTCTTCTCAACCTGTATAAGTAACTGTCCTTTTTTATACAATACATCCTACGAACTATAACTTTTTTGTTGTTGTAAATTTGGATTCCGCAAGAAAAAAGAACACCGGTACGGAACCACTACCGGAAGGATTCCAGTTTCTCTTCCGAGTTGACTTATTCTCAAAAAAAAACAAAACAAAAAAATAGAAAAAAAAGGTGAAAATGTTAAAAAACAACATAGAGGAGACTAGGACAATACGATGTAACGGAAGTTGAAGAAGAACTTCCCCTCTCTTTGATTCGTAGGGACAAAACGTTCCCATAGAAAGAATAGCCTTGCTAAGTAAACTCTGTAAAGTCATTGTCAGCCTTCAATCAACTCTCCCTTCACCCTCCCACACCGCTTACTGTCTCTTCACCTGTACCGTGGATGCATCTTCTCACCCTCGAAGTTGGGAAGAACGCGTGGGAAGGGCACACATTTGAAAGAGACTTGGAATCGATTGATTTGATACGCACGCGCGTTTTATGTACAAGTTTAGTGGTATACACGTATACAAACCTAAGTAGAGTAAAAATATTCGGAAACCATACGTGGGTGGGGATTTTCATCAGGGGCTTCTCCTCGTCCTCGTCCTCGTCGTCGTCTTCGTCGTCGTCGTCGTCGTCGCTTCGCAAAGATGACCATTTTGCTTTTATGATCGTTTCGTCCGACTCTTTCTATCCCACTACCACTAAGGGTTTCTCTCTAAACGATCTCTCGCGATTAACGGTGCACGCGCCAAAAGAAAAAAAAAAGAAAGAACAAGGAGAGGAATACCACGTGGAATTAATGTGTCGGCCAAGTGGGGCTTCCTTTCTGGATAAAGCCAAAAAAAAAACACCCTAATAATAATATAATATTACAAACAGTCTCGAGATCATCCTCCTCGTCATCGTCATCGTCTTGTCTTGTTTTATCTTGTCATTGTAATTTCGAATAAAATTAAATGAAATTACAAATAAAATGAAACGAAATGAAATTAAATTAAATGAAAAAAAAAGAGGGAAAAATAAGAGAATAAAATTTCTGAAAAATCTGCTAAATGTCATACCACCTGTGCTTAAACGAAACACGTTCTAGACCGATTGTTCTTTTAATGTAGGTTCACCTTATGGTGCCTACCACCATGTGCATATGTGTGTGTGTGTATGTTGTATCGTTATGTGAAAATAGAATACAGGATTGATATCAAAGGGAACGTTAATTGACCGGCAAGGAAAATAATTGATTAGTTATTTTCTGCAATTAGATTCACTTTGATGGTAGGAGGAAAAAAAAGAAGTAATTCGTAGCCCTGAAAAAAATGATACGTGGGTGAAGAAGAATCGAAAGATTGGATTTTGTGTTGTCGACCTGTATGCCACTGTCCATTCTATTCTATTCTGTACCTTGATATCAACTGAATAAAGAGAAAATAAGGTAACAAGGGAGTCTATTCCTTCGTCTTTTCATAATCCTTCTCCTTCTTTTCCTTCTTCTTTTCCTTCTTCTTTTCCTTCTCCTTTTCCTCCTCTTTCTCGTATCCGTGAATCAACCCCCTGAAGAGACTCCCAGCATGTCATCGCGACATACCCGACACCACTGTCCCTTACACAAAGGGAATAAACGATGCCCGAGTCTTTCCGATTCTTCTAATTTGCCAAAGCATCCTTGGATTGCGTCTGCCTTGCTTTCTGTTTTTTTTTCTTCTTTTCTTTTCTTTTCTTTTGTCTGTTATTCGTCGTGAATTAGAAATCGATGTCATTGCACTATCGATATGATCCTAGCAATAAAATATTCTTTTTTGTTTCGAATTAAATTCCAATATAATATAATTTTATTTATTCAAAGATCGGAAATACGAAGCTTTTTAATTTTTAATTTTTAATTCTAATTTTTTATTTACAAATACAACATTGTAACTGTCCTTATACATACGAGGGTGTATCGACAAGTTTTTCGAGCCCATTCTATTCTAACCAAGAGTTTCGAAGATTGTGCAGAAAAAAATAAAAGCGAGTTTGTTTGAAAAAAAAAAAAAGAAAATTGTTTTTATTAGTTTTGAAACTAATAACAAAGTTTCAAAACTTTCTAACCCATCCGCGTGTAAGTTGATAATTATTTGTGTATATGTGTGTGTGTGTGTGTGTGTGTCTATGCATAATCGTATATTTTTGTTTTATACATCAGTACTTAAAGTCTGAACTCTCTATGACAAGTAACAAACCCCGTTTTAAATGGATCAATACTTAAATATCGTGCATATATGCATAAATGTGACAGTGTACTAAGTGAAAGAATAGAAATAAAAAAAATAAAGAAAAATGAATTTCATAATTTATTTGATATTCTCTATTGGGTCATAATTAACGACCACGTATTTCACTTTAACGCTAATTTTAATTTGATAATCTGATATTTTAGATCTTCCAATGTCTAATATAAAATTGATATTCGAAAAAGATGAAATGTCGCGCGAATAAGACTATTGTTAATAATCGTCGTTTCAGTAAAGGTAGGTACGAAAGATCCTAGATTTGATTTTAGATATAGTGATATTAATTTGGTATGATAGACGTATACGAATGCACGAATGATTAAGTATTGATACGTGATAGATATCGGTATCCAATAAAGGATGACCTAGTTTAGTAATAATAATACGTTGTAGCGTAAAAAATAACATCGGCCATTGATCGGAAGGATCGGTGAAGTAAGAGAAGAAGGAATAGATGGATCGATAGAAAGAAAAGTAGAGGAGGTTGATGGTGGTGGTGGTAGTGGTGGTGGATCTTCTTATTCCATTTATCCGATATCGATGACACGGAATTACGCACTCGGTGAGACGTATTCGCATCCTGGCACGTGCCAAGGAGGATCCTCTTACTCGTTTAAGGATAGAAAGGGATGAAAAGAGATGAGAAGATAATAGAATAGAGTGGAATAGAAAAGAAGAGAAGAGAAGAGAAGAGAAGATAATATAGCAACGTATGGTATAATATAACGAGGTATATTCGATACCGAGTGCACACCGGTCCACTAGGATAGAAAAAAAAGTAGCAGGAGTATAAAGAGTAGTACATAATTTTACACCAGGTATATATACTAAGGCTATAATATTTCCAGAAGACGGCGGCAGGCTTCTGATATCCTTCCTCGGTTGCTATATACCCTTCCTTCCTTCCTTCCTTCCTTACCCCCTTCTTTTATACCACACGCGCCCTTAGAATTATATTACCACCGAGGCCACGAACTTAAGCGTCCGGCCCATAAAGATTAAATAAGAAACTCAGACCCGGAACGTGTTTTCTCCGGTCAATATTATCGGTTGACGTGAGAATCACGCTAGATTAAATGCATCATTTTCCTTGTTTCTTTTAACGATAGTGTAGCCTTAGTTTTTAAAAGCGTGACGATGGTATTATGGCCAAGTAGTTTTTTTCTTTTTCTTCTTTTTACTTTTATATATAAGAAATCTTCATTAAGAATAATAAGAATAAAAAAAAAAATAAGAAAATAAGAAAGTTGGTAGGGCAAGACACGGACGTATTCGATCGTAGGGAATGGAAACGTTACTTTGGAATGGTTGAAAAGAAATAAAAGGAGGTGGGCCAGTTCGCTGTTACGAAAGGGTAGTATCTTGCCGGTCAATCCGCGAGATTAGTTCCTCTAATGCAGTTACCTCACGACCACGACCACGACGACGACGACGACGACGACGACGACGACGGGCTAGGGTTTACAATTAAATGAGTCCGAGATGAAAATTAGCAGCGTGGAAGGCGTTCGATATAGATCTCTCTTAGGCTAAACCGCACGTATATTGTCCTACAACACGAAGGCTCTCCACTATGATTGCTTCGTGAGAACTCCGCTTGCTTTATCTCGCCTTTATCTCTGACTCTGTGCAACCCGAAATTGGGAATCTTATGGTTGAGTAATAATTAAACGAGGTCAATATGCGAGCAGAAATAGAGAAGAAGAGAGAGAGAGAGGGAGAGAGAGAGGGAGAGAGAGAGAGAGAGAGAATACGAATGTTAATATCTATCGACTCTCTAAAGAACATGGATTACATCAGAACGATCGACGAGTTAACGTATCACCGTCTTTTTAAAGTAATACATTTTAAATCAACGTTATCTATCCGTTCTCTCTCGAGAAGCTCCGAACTTAAGTAATAATTCAAGGGAATCTTTCCTTTCGGATATATATTCTTAGATATGGATCGTTCAACGCGAAATGGTTACACGGAATAACCGTATCGAATATATTTAACGTTAATTTTATCTACGTTTTACCTTAATTTTTAGAGATACATCATCATCTGTTATATATTTTGTACATTAAAGGAGATCCTGTATCTAATAGAAATAAGTAATCGACGACAGAGCAATCTCGGCAATTGGAAGATGGTATTACGGTGTCAACGAGTCCCTAAGAAACTGTCATTCAAGTGTCATTCAACTGTCACAGACGCAATCCCCAAAACGTGTAGAATATAATACGGATGGTGACTGAATCGGGGTACAAGTTTTCTGTTTTCATTGTCAAGGGATGCATCTTAACAGATAAAACTGAAATTGTCGAAGGGTTTTACTGTTGCACTGGACTCTCTCTCTCTCTTTTTCTACATAATATATATAAAACTAAATATATAAAGGTTGGTAAGAAAAAAAAAAAACGGTGCTTAGACCTAAGCTGCACGTAACGTCTTTCAAGGCGATAAAAGTTCTCCGATTGCGCACTTCCACATTCAAAATCGCTTTCACGGAGTGCAAACATTTCGTGGCAACGAATGGGATATCGCAAATCACCGGCCCACATACCGCTCGCTAATCTAACATCGTATCGTCGCGCACATAATTTCTGCCTTGAAACTACAGACACAGAGAGGAAAAAAAAAGGCTAACGTTAACGCGAAACGCGAAACGTGAAAGCGGACGTTACAACGTATTACACCGATAAACGATTGCTAGAAAATTGCGACCCACCTTACAACTGGACGAATATACTCAAACCACCCTCTCTCCTTTTATATCTCTTATCCTTTTATAATCCTTCTTCCAACTTAGAAACTTTTGATTGCATACTGGGGAACATTAATATAGAAAAATATTTATGGTACGTAAGCAGTTAGACCTGTATTTTTTGTTTGTTTTTTTTTTTAGGTAAAAACGCACATGCGTGATACTCTTGGTAGGTATAATTATTCGAATTTAACGGGACAACGGGTAACAGTTAAACCCACTTGAAATGATCGTTTAAAATATTCTCACGGCGCGTTTTCAAAGTGGAGCACGCATAAACCTACACGCAGGCATATTACACGCACACACAGGTTGAAGGCTTCCCATGGAAAAAGATAGACCTCACGTCGAACCTATACATTACGACATAGGTATCTTTCTCCTTCTCCCCGTGTATTTATTGTTTCGGTTTTCGTATCGACAAGACGACATATGTTCAAAGGAAGGGGCAGGGGTTGCCTTTCGAATATACACCATCACCGATATTTCTTTCTTTTTCATCCTTTTAATTTATGAGAAAAAAAAATTTTTATATCCTGAATTGGCAATAACTATATACACTTAAGTTTAACGTAACTATAGATATAAATATATATATATAATATATACTTAAGTATATATGTGTATATATAGATAGGTATATATAGATAGAATATACATTTTATTATTTTTTTAGCGAGCATTGTGAAAAGAGTATACGTATAGTTGTATCAAATAATACCCTATTATTCTTGTTATCGTTACGCTTGTTTCTCATTGTATGGAAAATCCTTTTTTTATTCTCTTTACCAGAGAGAGAGAGAGAGAGAAAGAGAAAGAATGATCGAACGCTCGTATTCGTCATTATGCAATGTAGAGGGTGCGAAAAGGGATTGGCGAGTCCTTGAAAGGGCCCACCTGTTGCAGCTTCAACCCCCGAGCGTGCCGATCAGCATACTCGCGTTCCATGGATTTCCAACGAACGATTAGGTCGTTTCACATCATCGTCTCGTTTCCTACGTCAACGCCAAAGGATCAAACGCGAAAATTGTTACGAGTCCGTTAACGGTTGGACGTTGCTGAGAGAAACAATAAGGATTGAAAAAAAGCTCTTGCTTGTGAAGTACCTTTGTTCTTTCATTCATGAATCTCGTGTTCTACAGCGACACACTATTGTGTTCAATCGTCCCACTCGTCAAACAAAAAGGCCATTTCGCTTGACGAACTAACGGTTCCAAAGTTTGCTTACTGTAACACCACCTGTTCGTGAGAAATATCGCGACGTGTCATCTTTATTGCATGCCTAAAACAATACTTTCGTGGCACCCTTAACTAACTCGTTGCATTGAAAAATGTGATTAGTCCAAAAGAATTTGGATTAATAAACGAAACATCTTTTTTTTTTATTTTTGCGATTCTAGCACAAGAACGATTGTGTTAAAATTTATAGTATTTTTAAATCAAACATGACTCTCTCTCTACATATATATAAAAGAGAGAGAAGAAAAAAATGATCAAAGTCATCCTTTTGATCTTAGAAAAGAAAAGCATGTGGCTTTCTAACAAAAAATACGATGATACGATAGATGGTTCGAGCAGATCGCACAGGGTTGTTTAGAACTGAAATAACTATTTTATTTTCTAACGAATAAGTTATTCTTCTGTGTTAGAAGACGTAGAAACAGATGTTTAGATGACTTGCGTCATATTAAAATTTAAGATATAAGTATTAGTGTGTCCTTTTAATGTTACTCGATTAGTTCGAGTATATTTTTTCGATTGACGAATCGGTGGTTAGCGTGACTGGAAGATTTTTCGATACACGTATTCGACACTAAAATACTCCAGTTAAAGAATAGACAATTTATTTTGATGCTAGGTATAATATTGCCCCGTTGGTAATAGCCGAAGTGCGCTATAGTGATGTTCAACCGCAGGCATACTTGGCTAATTGAACCATATCCTTGATATTCGTTTCAGGCTCGAGACACGCGATCGTTTCACAGCTACGAAGCGACCGTTTAATTTCTGCATCCTAAACGATGTCTTCATTTAATGCACTACTTCCACGTGATTTTCATTTTCATTTTTATTTTCATTTTGATTTTCATTTGGAAGAAAAGTTACGATGTTTATATCAGGTCTACCGAAAAGTTTTATCCATTTCTATGACAATAATTTTCGACGCGTAAGCAGCACATGTTTATTTGACGGTAAGAAAAATTGTTGTACTTTGTTTTATTCCAAAATCGGACAGAACTGATATTTAACTTATTTTTGATAAATTATTACTCCGGTGGTCGTATAATATGGTTTATTCTTTTTTTTTTTTTAAATATTAATCTATCGCGAGTCCTGTTTGCATATAAATGGAATACGAAGGAGGAACGAATGGAGTTAGGGGTGATGATAGATAAAAGATATAGCCACGTAGTACTTGGCTTGGCACGTAACAGCATTTGTCGAGCACAGAGCTAGCACATCTGTCGACGTTCGCGGAGATAAGGTCTTAGGATTATCCTGATCGATTATGCCTATTTTATGCATCGCGAGCACATTGGTCAATGTTCGAAATCTCATCCTCACTCTTTCTCCTTCCCTCTTTCTCTCTCTCTCTCTCTATTTTACATTCGATCTCTCGGGAAATCATAAAACGAGTTGAACGTGCTTACCTAATAACTAAATTAGTCCGATTATACTTAGATGATTCAAACATCATCGATTTATACTCAAAGTGAGTACGCTTGAACGAAGTTTATATTAACTACGTCTATGTAAGGGACGATCTGTGCGCAATAATTGTTCTCGTTTAAAGACTTCTTATGGTAAATGAGGGCTTGACATTGTACGCGAACCTTGAAACTCAATGAATAGGCCACGAATGCCAATGTAACCCGCATCATCATCGTAAAGTGTCACGATTATACGCTAAGATAGTTGAAATGACGATATACATTGGAGCAAACAAAAGTTACAGGTGGTATACCCGATATGAGAGAAAGACTATGTTTTCGAAAGGATCTAAGAGGTCGACGGAGAAAGAAAGAAAGAAAGAAAGAACGAACGGAATGAAAAAGAAAGGAAAACCTTGATAGACACATCTTGGCGATCCAATTACTCAGGAAATTCCATGTTGAAAAATTCTTTGGCTATCTCTCCACGGGCCATGAATTTTATTGACCATCGAAAAGCCAGGAACGCAATCGATTTACGATGTTGCAAAGAAGCCTAGATTTTGACGCGTGCCAACGTGTGTATATATAGGTATAGGGTCGAACAGGAGTTATAGAATTTCCTTCTTCCGTATCGAATTCGGGCGGATCACCCCTCTTCTTTGAACGACATAGAAGATAAACGACGTGATGAAGACGACGACTACGACACAACGACTACGACGACAATGCCGTGTATCCCCGTTTAAATTCCAACGGGGACTCTGTTTCTAAACTCGTCGTGTTATACTTCATTAGTACACTTTGAAAATGTTACTAAAAGAATGATAGAAATAGAATAAAAAGACATGGCGAATATTTGAGCGTAACTTGGTATATCGTATACCTCTTATACCACCCCAATGGTAACAAACAGCTCGCCTTATGTCGCGTGCCTCGAACTACCCCCCTGGCTAAAGCAGTATACCCATGAATGTAGCGTGAACCTTTGTGGGATCACTAGTCGGGGGCCGTTTCGCACCCTTTGCTACAAAATCTCGACGCGTGCCACGCATATTTTGGTTGATCTGGGAGAACCTTTGGAGAATTCCCTTTTCCGTCGGTCGGTCGATCGGTCCTTTCTTTATTCAGAACAATATCGCTTTAGGTTCCTTCAACGACAACCCTGACATAACTCAACCATTCCATAGCTTCATACCTCTTTATCCGTCAAACCCGATCCTCGAGGGAGGACGTACGGAACAGTCACAGGCTGCACCATGCATGAACTTTACATCGGAACGCTTCATTGTGAAACAGATGTTACGTTGACGCGACGCGTCTGACAGACCCGATTGCATGTCCTATTATATTTCAAGCTGCATCATATGTTATTATTTTTTTTGTTCTTTTTAATTGTGAGATATGTTGATTTAAAGGAAATAAAGTAAATAAGCAAGAAATTACATACGACGATGATTTTTTTAATAATTGGTGTCAAGATCGATCTCGATCGGTTTAGGATAAGAGAAGAGATGACAAGACAAGACAAGACAAGACACGACAAGACAAGGTTTAAAGTAAAAAACGAGAGAGAAAGAGAGAGAAAGAGAGAGAATTATCGGGGACCGGAGATGGAAGGGAGACCGTGTATCTTAGTGGCACCAATGACGCCTTCCGGAGGGGAAAGATCGACGCCACAACGTACGCGCAGTTAGTGGGAGGATCCAGGGTTGCAAGGTGAGGGTAAAGGGAACGAAACGGGCTAAAGTAATGGGTGAAGGGAAAGGTGGGGAAAAGAGAGAATACTGGTTGGTAGGGGTACGAAGTTAGGATAGTGGGGATAATGGTAACTCGATGGTGGGGTAGAGACGCGTGCGACCCCGAAACGAAGCCGAGTTAGGGCTAGTCTGCGAGCAGGCGAGCGAGTGTGCGCTTGCGTGACCCTCGGAGGATTCTTCTTTTCTCCCTGTTCCCTGATTTCTCCCTCTTCCTTTCTCTTTCTCTCTCTCACACACATACTCTCTATATATCATTCTCTTACTTTCTTATATATACAATCTCCCTGTTTCTATCTTATTCCCTATTATCTCTTTTTATCTACCACGAAAACGCAGTCAATCCGTCCTCCGAGGGTCATACAATCTTCCATCCCGCTTTCCCGGAACGAGCTACTGGATTGAAATCACCGAACTAACCGTGCTCTCGTAACCGCTTTTCCACTTGCCAAGGAGTTTTGCAGAAACGAAGGATTTGACGAAAATCTTCTACAGGGAAGATAGGAAAGATCTGGAATGGATTGAACGAGAGAGAGAGAAAGAGAAAGAGAGAGAAAGAGGGAAAGATATCCTTGGAAAAAATATATCAAACATCGAGGTGAGAAGCAAACGAGAGAGAATGGTTATAACATCTTTCGAAATAATCCAAGGTAAATAGAGTATTGTATTGTTTGATAACATGGCTCGCATGACACCAACCATAGAGAAAAGACTGAGGAAAAGAGAAAAACTTACAGAAATACATTTAATATTTATGATGCAAAACAAAGGTATACGATTGTAAATAAACCAAATTTATTCGTTTAATCGATTAATGATCATGAAGAAAATTAATGAGGGAAAAGGAAAAGGATTTAATGGGAGAAACAAAGAGTACTGATGCCAAGAGTACAATTATTAGTTAAATTGTTTGCTCGGTAAAATTTAATTCTATATATATCTTATAAGTACACAAAAATGGATTCTTTCCTCTCCACGTAGTACATACGAAGATCATTGGTATTGAAAATTATTCCAAATCTAATGAGACCTAACGAAAATAGACGAAAAATCTTGGAAAACAAAAAGTAATAAATACTTAACTGATTATTAAATTATTCGGAGATCTAAACGAAAGAAAATGTCTAACTTGCAAGATATAATTTGGCCTTCGATCATCTTTTACCAATCATTCATCATGAAACTCAAACAACTATTCCGGAATCAACCCATCATGCATCCACGAATAGACGACCTTCAGGTGCCGAAGAGATCTACGTTTTACAGATGTAAGAATCTACTTTTTATTCTTGATGACGCAGCTTTGTATTTCTAATTTCTAATTGGAATATTAGTTGTTGTCAATTTATTGATTCCATTGAAATTTGTAATATATATTTAACCGAGCAGCAAGTATATATAATTTAACTTTTAAAAATCACTTATATATGTATAATACAGTCATATAGTTATATAATGAGCTATAAAAATAAGTTATCGTAGAATTTCTTTGATATTTTTTCTTAATATACTTTTCTATGACGAATATGCAATTGCTCAATGGGCTAATACCAAAAAAATATAGGATAAATGAAACAACAAAAAATAGTATTGGTAAAAAAAAACAATAAATTATGATAGCCAAAGATTCGTATTGTCATTAGTTCATGCTCTAAATCGATTCTAGTCGTACTCTAATTAACCTATGCATATTCTAAATCGTCCTCTAGTCTTGCTCTAGTCTTACTTTAGTCTTACTTTAGTTACATTTGAAATCATTTCTAGTCATATATTCTAGTCATACTCTAGTCAATACTATAATAATATTCTAGTCATTCTCTTTCAATATTCGAGTCATATTCTAGTCATACTCTAATAATTCTTTAATTATATTCTAAAACGTTTCTAGTCATAAAGTAATAAAAAACTCTTAACCTCGCATTAAAAATAATCTACCAAACAAAATTCATATAATTCTAAATCATCTCACAATTAAATTGAAATATTTTCTTTTTTCTAAATTAAGATAACGTTTAATCATCAATAATTCGCGTTAATATAATCTTTCATTAATATAATAATACATTGAAATATCCTTCAAAGTAATATACGACGAAGAAAACAAAAATGTTTTTCATAATTTCTTATAATTTTGATTAACCTTGTCGAATTTGGCCAAATAACAACTCACAAATTGAACATTCTAGTCATTTAAAGTTTATATATTCGTACGAACAATTAATATACAAGCGAAAGAGAGATATATATATATAATCAAAAGATTCTATTAATTAATTATATTCTAAAGCGAATATGCAGGCCAGTCGTAAATGCAATTATTGGATGAAACGTTTAATTAAAATTCGTTTCAATTTTGATGACATCTTTACTGGATCATGTATACGTATTTATCTATAGGTATGTTTTTTTTTTCATTGTAAATCGTATATTATCATATAACATATACGTACACCATAACTTATCACTGCCCGTGGATGCCGATGCCATAGAAACAATGCTTCATGCCAAAACTAAAGTGAAATTAGAACGATTTTCACACGTTGACGATAATATTAGACTACTCAGGAATTATTATTATTTTTTGCCATGTAAATTAAACATATTCACAATTTATCAAATAATATATTGTTTGAGAAACGCGATAATAATTTAGTTAAACATTTTTTTTGTATTTTCTACTCTCGAACTTCATTATTATTATGTTCTATCGATTTATATCTAATTTGCTTTTTGTTTGGCATTTCTGATTGGCTAAACATCCTTTTCGTATATATATATAAATATATTTGTAATTTAATAATAATTTTTTCGGTAATCCTAAACGAGATTGTCCTTTACGGCAGCTGCAAAAGTACTTATCACTTAAGTTAGATTAGTTTAATATTATAATTAAGTTTAAATATTTTTGGGATTTTTTTTTTATCATTATAAAAAAAGACAATTAAGAAAGTTCAACGATTTAATTACAATATTCGAATGAATTTTTTCTTTGTTTACGGATTCTCATCGTTCGGAAACAAATTCAACCGATGTGCAAATATTATGCGGCTGTGTTCATTTTAATTTAATATTTATTTGTAATAAAATTAAGTTATAACACGAACAATTTTTAAGTTATAACAAATGTCATTTTTTTAGAGAGTAGTGTTCAAAATTTTTTTAATTAAGTAAGTGTATACTTGTAGAAGGAAAATAGGAAAAAAAGGAGAAAAAAAAAGAGGAAAAAAGGAGAAAAAAAGGGGGAAAAAAAAAAGAAAAAATAAAAGGAAAATAAAAAAATATAAATATAAATAAAAATAAAAAAAATGCATATTTGTAAATCCATAAACACGGATTTAGAAATAGTCTGCAACCTGATTTCGAATAAAACAAGAAATTCGTCTCTTACAATTTAGTACAAATGAAATAATCCATTTCTTACAATTTAATATAAATGAAATAATAGTCCGTGGATATTAGAACTTAAAAATAACTATCCAATATCGTATAATCTAATCGTAAAAAAAAAACAAAAAAAACATAAAAAATAATTTATTTGTAAATAAAAGATTAATATACAAAGATATATTATATCGAGCATGAGTGGAATCTAGTCAAGAAAATTCCTGGACGTAAACCTGAAAGTATTCAATGTAAATTGATTTATCTAATGTAAGGTATTTGATTTTTTTTTTCTTTCTTTTTTTTTTTTGGATACGAGTAAGGTACTTGATCTCAGTCCGTGGATATTAGAACTTAAAAATAAACTTATAAGACAATAATATTATCATATTATACACTAATATATATTTTTAACGACGAGTATTATATTTCTAAGTCAATACGTTCGTAATAAGAAATTTGTGTAAACGTTTTTTCATTCCCATGTATCGTAAATGATTTTTTCATCATATTTTAATTGTAAACGTTCAACTGTTCTCATCGAAATACTGTAATTTTGTAAACACATGCAACTTTTTTTTTTGTATTACTATAAACTTTTAATGATATGAACAATATTGTAGATAAATGACGATACAAATATATATAGTATATATATAATATAATATATAATATAATATATATAATATATATATAATATTATATATATAGTATATATATAATAGTATATATATATATATACTAATATAATAAATTATTAATTAGGTTTGATATATCTTATTCATAATCATAGAGTGTTTAAATGTTTATGTAACGCGTTTTCATTATTTAATCTCTTATTTATTCGTTTATTTCTTATAATCATCATGTATTTATATAGGTGGATGGGTTGAAATTTTTTGAGCTACAACAACAACAACAACAACAATAACATTTTCTATTTTAACAAAAATTAGTATCATATCGAAAAAAAAAAACCAAATGGTTTCTCAAAAACATCTCAAAACTTATCATACCATCCATTTATGCGTGCGTGTGTTGTTTTTTATTGTACAATGTAATCGATGCATGTATAATTTGATATTGCGTGAAGAGTGTATTGCTGTATCTTTTTTTTTTGTCTTTTCAATTTTTATAATAAACGCACTATAATATTTATTCAATCAAAGCATAATGAGAAAATATAATGTATCTGAAAATTTATCATTTTTAATGTCTAACACAATTAAAAAAAAATAAATAAATAAATAAATATGTAAATGAAAATAGAAATAAAAAAATTAATAACACAGCCAAAATATTAAAAATTGTTCTAATTTCCATATAATTTTATATAAAATTGTATTTCCTTTTTTTATTATTCTCCCTTTTTTTGTTTCACCAAATTCGTGGAAAGGATTAAATAAATTTCACGTTTAATTTTTCTTTATTTCATAAGATTCATTTTTAATTCATATGCTTTAATTAATCATCGTGTAGTATATGAATAATTTGAAATATTATTTTGTTATTTTGAATTTTCTTTATTTGTCGATTACGTTAATCTCGCATGGATCTTTGATAGAGTAAGCAGTGTCATCTTAAAACAGTAAAGTAGAATAATGTTTGTTTTTGTATTATGTTTCATCGGTTGTTAATAATAATTATTCTAATATTTCCTTGTTTATATACTTGGATAATTTATATGATTTTATAAAAGAAAATTATGTCAAGATGAATATAGAAAAAATTCTATTTGATAATAATTTTATGTAACATTATATTCTTTAATTATCTGCTGTTGCAGATAAGGTAAGTGTCGTATTTATCGACCAATGTATTACCGATAAAGTTAGATTGAAATGAATAATTTTGAGGTTAAGAGAAACAGTGTGATGTACATGTTATAAATAAAAAGTATCTTTCATAACATAAATATTTCAAAAAAATCAAATTCTTATGAACATGGCTATAAGCAGAAGATATTTTAAATTTTTAAAAAGTTATAATAAGATTTACATGAGCTATCATCCTAAATTTTATAAATTAGACAAACATTATTCTGAAGAAAACAATTTTACTTGTTTCTACAAATACTGTAATAAACAACAATTTAATTTCTATAGTACAGTGGATACTAATTCTACTTTATTACAGTCTCACACGTTACAAAATGAAATATTTGATTTGTGCATAAATTTTCAAAACGACAGAGTGTTTTTAGAAGATTTAAAACAAGTTATACAAATGTATAATGAAACGAACGATCCAATCCCTAACGAAATTGGTTTGATATTAATCAAGTGTTGTGGTAATTCACTAACCAATGTTGATTTACCAACGAGACAAAAATTAACTAATCAAATATGGAATCTTCTACAAAAGAAAGGTTGTCAAATAACGTTGAAACATTACAACTGTCTTCTTGCAGTTTATACAGAAAATTTAGAATCTATAAATCCGCATGAATTCTTAGATAAAATGACAATGAAACCTGATCATAATATATATTGTTCTTTATTGAACTTAATAATAAAAACAGAAAATTTTGAATTAGCTGGTACTGTGATATCAAAAATGAAAGAAAATCTAGATATTTGGAATCAAGAAATATTCAATGTGGTTGTTAAAGTATATGCAATGCAAGGAAACATTGAAGAGGCTAACAAAGTTATTAAAGAAATGGAATCCCATAAAATCGTGCCATCTTCTGATACTTATATTTATTTAGCATATTATTACGCAAAGATGGGCAATATTTCAAATGTTATAGAAACTTTTGAAAAATATCATCCAAGTACTATGAATATTATTGAAGTTATTAAAATTCTTAATCGTCATGGACACAGAAAGCACATAGAAAGTATTTTAAAATTTCTACCTAAAGAGTTGAAGTTAACTGAATTATATCTAATTAATAATACCATTACTGAACTTATACATGATGGTGATAGAATAAATACTATTAACATAATGACTAATCTTCCTTCTAATCCAGAATTTATAGATATTTACATAGAATACGTTAAACATTATGTAAATAAAGATATCCAATCGAATAAATCGGATGAAGATATTTTACAAATGATACATGAAACCATCAATTATAAAAATTCTCCGCTTATCATAAATGAAGCGACTAAAGTTGCCATGTACAATGGTAGAGAATCACTGGTGCTTACTTTATTCGAACATATGAAAAAAAATGATATCCCAATACGTTCGCATTATTATTGGCCTCTGTTATTACAAGCACATAAACGTACAGACAAAAACAAATTATATTCTCTTTTTTCACACATGACGTCTTTAGGTGTAGAAATAAATAAGGATACGCTTATTGAATATGTACTTCCTTTCATAGACCTAACTGATCCCATTGAGACAACGAAAACATTGATCCAAAAAGAGATTAACTTTGTCATTGTGGTAAGAAGCGTCAGTGCATTTCTTTTGCATAATAACAGATTAAAAGATTTATTATTATTACTGTCTAAATTAAAAATGAATCTTGATTTTTGTGATTCTCATTTAGAAGAGTCTCTTGTCCAAGGATATAAGAAATCAACCAATAAGTCGGATTATGTATCATTAATCCTACAAATACCTTTTATAAAAGAACCACCATATTTGTATATTTTGAGTGCATTATTAAATGATGCAATTGAATCTAAAACTATGAAGGAGCTTATTCATTTTTTACAAATATTAAAAAAACATGAAGTTGAATTATCGAAGTTAGAAATCAATGTTATGAAAAAACGTATTGATGACATATTGATAGAAACACGTGAATTAAAAACTATTTATAATTTATTGGAAAACTTGAGAGTTAACAAAATAAATTTAAATTTGGAAAGCAACGCATATATAAAGAAAAAGTTTAGCTCAATATTATCGCCAAATCCTCATCCAAACAAAATGGACAAAGAGGGATTATATAATCATCTGATAGAACTTAAATCTAAAAATATGAACATTCGTGGTGCGACAAAGAGATTATTGGACCATTACTGTAAGGAAAACAATTTAAATGCAGCCGAGAAACTAAAAGAAGAAATGATTTCAAATAACTTCCATTTGACACCAGGAATAAGAGCAGGGTTGTTTTATTTGTATGCAAAAAATAATCTATTGGATAAAGCTGAAGCTGAATTAAATGAAATTCAAAAATTCAGCGAGTTTAAATTAGATACTGATAAAATATTAAAGTATGCTATTTCTTTGGTGGGAAACAATAGAGTAGAAGATGCATTTACCGTAATTAACAAAATTCGAAATCTTAATAAGTCTTCAAATACTCTTAGTAATTGTTTATATCTATTGACAGCAATAACAAAAAGTGAACATCCTAATGATGTAGAAAAAATGTTGATAGCCCTCTATAAAAATAATTATTGCAATCTTGAAAATATTTTGTTTAGCCCTTTAATTGAAAGGCATCTTTTGAAAAACGACATTGAATCTGCTATAGATACTTTTATTGACTGTGTGAATAAATATAAAAAAGCTCCATTGAAACAAAAATTATTAGATATAGTAGTCAATAATTTGACTAATTCATCATTACCACATACTAAAAATAGATTAAAAGAAGTTTTGCAGTGTATAAGTGATATTCACGGAGAGCCAGTGTCAATAGTAAAATTAATTATAGCATTAGCAAAAAATGGCAACGTTCCAGAAATACAAAAAATATTTCAGGTCTCATATTTTTTCATCATATATTATATTACATTTTTTTTTTAGTTTAAATTTCATTTTATCTTATATATATATAATATTTTCAGATGAAAAATGTGGAAATGGCATTGTTGATTTTCAATCTTCGTAACTACAATTATGACGATTTACTCGATAGATCATTAATTATATTTGAAGCCATCAAATATGAGAAGAACATAAGAATAAATAATTTGTGTGATTTTATCCTTTCGATCTATGGTATGATAATATTTTTTCAAGTATTCTTCAAATATTTATCTAAATGAATTTATAAAAAAGAAATGTTTAATCCTAATCCTTAAAAATTTAATTGTTAACAGATAAAAGAAACGATAGCAAAGGAGGCATTGCATTTTTAAAGGAAATGGAAGCTGCATCAATAACAACATCTAACAATGAGTTAAAAAATAAGTTTCATAATAAATTGGCTTAATAAAGAACAAAAGATACAATATCGAAATATAATTGTACTATTGAGTATTTTGTATGCATTGTATATAGTTTGAATGGAATTTGAAAGTAAGAACGTATGTCATGTAAAAAAGGATTTAATAATTTAATAAAGATTTTTGAAATTGTTTTCAAGTATTGTACCATATTCTTTCATTAATTTTAAGGCTTGCTGTTTACGAGGTAGAAAATCAACGTGTTCTTTCTGCCGTAAAAGTAAATCGTTACTTTTCTTATTTTCTTCCTTTAAATTAAACAACTTTTTTTCAAGTGTCTCGATTTCAAGAAAAATTCGATTTTCGTTAAAACGCGCCTTCATTTGATTATAATCGTCTTTAATAGTTTTCAATTCTTCCTCGGTAATTGTTTGTTCGTTCATTAATTTTTTATATTCAACATTAGCATCTTCGTGTTTCATTTGACTCGTCATTTTGAAACCATTTAAATTTTCCAATTTAATTAATTCAAATTCTCTGTCATTGGTTTGTTCGTTAAAATCACTTATTTCTGATTTCAATTTATGCTCTAATATTTCTAATTTACGCAATGTCTCTTGTAATTTGATATAATCGTTACCTAACATTTCAAAACTTAGATCGTGCGACGACGAATGCTCGTTATCGTAATCGTAATTGTAATTATAGTCATTATTAGATTTATTTAAAATCAATACTTCTTCGTTTCTCGTTAAATTTCTGTTATCGTCGGCTCCGTTAGATATTCTTTCTAAATATTCTAAGATCGATAATTCCAATTTTTTAATCCTTTCCATTTCCTCAATTTTATTTAATTCAAAAGTCGAAGCAAATTGTTCCATAACTTCCTCACGTTTTCTTAATTCTTTATATTTCGTTAATTTCTCAGTTCTACCATCTTCTAAATCGGTCTCTAATCGTTCCAATTCTTCCTCCAATTCGGCTATTGATTTTTTTTTACTTGCCAATTGCGCTTCCGCAGCTGATTTGTCCATATTATCTTGTTTAATCTTTAACAGTAATTGTTCTTTTTCTTTTTCAGGTGACAATCTATTTCTCTCTTCTTCCCTAAGTTTATCCCTTTTCTCTTCTGCATCCATCATCTTAATGTGAAGCTTGACAGCTTCTTGTTTCAAAGGAGACAATGCTATTTGTTCCTCCAAATTGTTATGTTCCTTCGATAATTCATCTAATTCTTGCTGCATCTCACCGATTGATTTTTCAACTTGAAGTTTTTCTTTTCTAAGTTCATCGTACTTTTCTCTCATCATTGGATCCATCATTTTGACTAATCTTTCCGTACGTTGTCTCTCCAATTCTATTTCTTTTTCCGTTTTACGTAATCGTTGTTCCATTTCTTGCCTAAGTTCAAACATTTCCTCGATCTCGATCATGGAACGTTCATTTTTCAATGAAAGTACTTTAGCCTCTTGATCCACGGATTCCTTGTCGATATTCAAGCTCATTTTATCTACAACGATATTATAATCGGCAAGTTCTCCTTGCAATGCCGTTAATTCCGTTGCCAGATCTTTCGCCCTTTTATCGTAATGCAATATAGTTGCTCTTTCTTTATTCTGCATATCGATGTCTCGTACGATAGTCGTCATCTCTTGCGATAATTCTCTCATTTTTAATTGTACTAATCCTTCGTAATATCTTTTATCCTGAACTTGTCTATACGATAAAAAACAAATAAGATTCTCAAAGTACTTCATCCTCGGAAACTTATTAGCAGAGATACGTGCAGGATTAGTCGATGAAAACTATCATCCAAAATAACTCCTTGTCTATTAGTGTTGCCAATGAATTATATATTTAATATATTTTTTAGAAAATTTAAGGAACCTCGTGTTTTTTTTTTACGTTAATTCTACCCTAATACAAATAAAAATACGAATACAACAAATAAAACACAATGATTTGTTTCCTTTCTAAATCAAATTGTATCCATCCTATGCATCCCAGTAAAATATTACCTAATTCATTTTATAATATTTTTATATCTAATCAATAGAAACAAAGTTATTTTAGATAATAGTTTTTATTGACTCATTCTGTAAACATATGTCTCTGATTAGTTAGAAAAGGCAAACCTTGTCATCGAGGATCCTCTACCGGTTCCTGGTCGAATAGGAGCGATTCCATGCTGAGTAATAGGCCTTTCCAAAGCGGAAATCGACAACCCCGTATTTAAACGTGTTAAACCCGAAATAGAAGCCGATGGTGCTCGTACAGTTAATGTATTTCGAGGATTCGCAGGAGTCGCTGATCGAAAACTACTGTAATCTTCAATATTTTCTTTAATTCCTCTTCTGGACATTGGTCTTTCCATTTCTTTACTTTCGTTTTTTTTAACTCCCTTCTCGAGAGATTCTCGACGCCAACGCGTTACCGGTCTTTCCATTTGTTTTGCACTTTCTATTCTTTCTAAATCCATTTGATACTGTTTAACTATGATAATAGATAGGTTTTTTCCTTTTTTTTTATTTTTTTTTTATCTCTGATGTGAGATACAAGAATGAAACAGAAAACGAAACGTAGTAGCGTCTGATTCATTCATTCATTCGTCAATGTTTTCATTCTTATTGTTATGGCAACTATACGTAATATACAATTCCGTTGCTGATAAGTATAACGCGCATGCGAAATAATGTAAGAGGGTATCGTTTTAACGCATCCAATAAAAAAACTTCATTATTATTCATAGGTTATTTGAAAAACTAATATTCTTATAAGAAATTTAGTTTACGATGAATAAAGCTTCTTTTAAAAAATTCCAAAAGTATGGTAAAACTTTATTACGATGACCACGTCGATTCTTCACTAATTACATACTTGTAAACCCTCTCCCCCTCCACCTCATATCTGATATTATTTTAAATACTCTAATTTAAAAATCTAATACGCTTACTCGCAACTTGAAGTTGTAGATTTGCAAATATACAATAAAATATACTATTTTCATGAGTTTTTAAAAAAAAAGGAATAACTCATGTGCTCGTTAATAATTTATTGAAATAATTACAACCAGTAGTTCGTGCCGATTCGGAACTTTCATCTTCGACATGATTGAGCATCGGAGAGATTTGAATGATGATGATGATTTGAATTTTTTGACTAACTCGTTACCAAATTAAAATAATGTATATATGAAATATGAACAGTTACCATTAGAAGTTCTGCGATGGCTCCAAAACACTCCTCCTTTGCAGCAAGTATTGAAGAAGATTTATGGAAGGACTTGTTCCTCGATGACGCACTCTCATGACTCTAATAACACGTTATTAATGAAAATAAGAAACTATAGATGAGTTTCTTATCGCGACCGACATATTTTATACGACGAACAACACTGACTTTAATTCCAGTTTAATTTTAATTTATTACTTAACTGATCTCACTGACTCAACAACTATTTCTACTGCTTTGCACGCAGTCAATGCTAGTGTAAAACACATATAAACTTTTTCATACTTTATCTTAATCCCGAAACTTGTGGTAAAATTTTAAATATTTATGTAAATAATTTTTATTAAACGATACAACGCACGTGTACTTCATTGCCTACGCGTACGATTGCAATGATGTTCTGAAACAGAAAAATACGAAGAACAATTAGAATTATTTTATAATTAACAAATCGTTAAAATGATCACAGAAATATGTTTGACATAAAAATAGATTTACTTTAAATCTGCAGCAATTAATGCACGATGAGTATCCTAACCCTTAGGATGACGATTACAAGACACTAACTCTTTATACACTCTTTAGTCAGAAAACATTTCCTATGATATTAAATTTACAACGATAATGTTGGAAATGAAATAAATCAATAATTTAATAAGTAACACTTGTCGATATTAACTAATCCAAGGACGGAAGAGGAATGAGTATGTATCTCTCTGTGTTTATCCTTGAAAGTGTCGAATGTTCGTTCAGTTGTTTTCATTTTGTTTTCTTGTCAAAATGGCTAGACACATATATACATATACATAGTTAGTATATACGTCGAATTTATGTTTATATTATCTCTCTCTCTCTCTCTATCTCCCTCCTTCTCATTTTCTTATTCTTTCTTTTTCTTCTGTTCTTCCTTCTTTTCACACTCATGTTTTCTTTCGTATACTTTCACTACTACACTTCTTTATGTTACTTCTGCTTTATTTCTTCTTACAATATTATTCTTTATTGCTCGTTCTTTGTAAATTAAAACGTTATTATTTGATTCATAAGAAGGATCTTTAAATAAGTACAATATGTTCACTTAATTTTTATCTCGTGTTTGATTATTGTCTAAATGCACATTTTAGTGTAAAGAAATAAAGCTGTTAAATTTCCCACATTTAAATTAACCAATCAGAAACCATCGTATTAGCGGGTACATTCAAATGTCGCTAGCATCATGCAAAGGTGAAAGAGCTCACTTGTTGCCTTCGTTTGTAAAGATTTATATGAAATATTATTTATTAAAATAATAATTAATAATAAGGCAACAATTTTAAGAGATAGATCATTTAAGAAAACCGTATTAAATAAAATGAGAGTAACAATAAATGTTAATTAATCGACCTTAAGAATTTGATATATTTCTGTTTTAGATAAAAAATCGAATTGAAAGTTATCATTGTAATAGATAAATGTATATATATTATAGTTCCAAAGATTATTTTGTTTTTATTTTTAACGAAATACAATAAATATATATTTAAACGGATTATTTTATTCTATTAAAAACGCTTTTTCCATTCGCTGTAACTTTCACAAGGTGAAACCTAGTCAATCGATACCAACTTGCGATGAAATGTTTTATTTAAAAATTGTAATACACAATTCAATGAATATCGAGCTAAAAAAATATGCTGCATTTAATCATCATTTAATACAATAATTAAATAAATTATGAAAAGATTTTCCATATTTACTTGTATACAATATATAATTTATCAAATCATTTTAAATATTTTAAATTTTTTATTAGCATCGGCGCGATAAAATTTGTTTTGAGAACGAACCATCGGTAAAACAGGAAACCTTGAAAAATATTTCAAAAATCGGCTTACATTTTTTTCTCATAATCAAATTTAATATTCAAATAAAAGTAACAATGTGTGTGTGTATGTGTGTGTGTATGTGTGTGTGTATGATACAATCAAATATACGAAATGATATTATTTTCATAGAAAAATTTTCTATCGATAATCGATGACGTGTAATAACTCCCACGTGACACGTTTGAAATAAAAAAAAAAAAAAAAAAGAAAATTTGAAATCATGTACCATTCAGATCTCGATCATGCAGCATCCACAAATGTTCGTCCCCAGTAGTTTCCAATATTAACGCGAACGCAAGAGTCGACGTGCGTGTCTTTCGTTTCTCTCTGTGATCCTAATGACGGTGATAGTTGTTGCTCGAAAGGAGGGTAATACGAGGTACGCATATATATAATATCTCGCATAAAAGAATACGACTGTGTACGACTTACATGATAAACGCGAAATCAACGTTGGTTCATTGGGAAGAAAATTGGCGGGAAGGGATAAAAAGGATGACACCTAAGGACACCGGCAAAATCGTTTCAACGTCAAAGGAAGATCATATTCGGGTTAACGTGGATCAGGCCCCTTTTTATCAATTCTCCGATGGCCAATCGAATTTTACAAGGTAAGAAAACATTTTTACGAGTCTTATTACTTGGTAACAATTTGTGCTACTTACATATGAATAGTAAAACAAACAATAAATTTGATTTTGTTTCAAGGAAATCATTTTTGTAATAGGACAATTTCATATGTTTCTTTTTTCGATACCACGTGTATATAAAAAAGTATTATAATAAATCTTTTTCAATATAAAAATAATTTAAATAACATCAAGAATTAGTATATTTAAACTATATAATAACTTTGTTGCGAGATATAAAAGTATTTCTTCTAAAATGAAATTAATGAGAATACTTAAATCAATGTGTGAATCTGTACCATGAAGTTTCGAGAAAAGAGAAGTTGGAGAAAGGTTTGAGAGCGAAGTCTTGAACGAAATCAGGTGAATGGCATGGAGCTTCTTCTCTACTACTTCCGTAAATAATTGTACACACTTATTGCATTTACTTTCAACGTTCTTTACTTATCCATGTTGAAGTGTATTCACGTTCACTCGATTTATGTATGTGTAAACACGTATAGATATACAAGGTGTTTCAACGAAAAGTATCCATCAGGATTATTATAACATTTAATAATTTTTTCAACAAAATCTATAGTTTTTTTTTTTTTTACAAGTCAATTTTGTTTTTTAATCATAAATTCATTAACTTTCAGTTAAACAGCTAAAAGAACTGTAACACTCTTTGAAAATCTTAAATGGCAACAAGAATCTAAATTGCATGTTATTTGAAATATCTTGAATTTCTCTTTACAATGACGTTATTTCTTTTAATATGAAAGTAGTTTTTTTTTTTCAAGGAAGAAAATACATCTCTAAGTTGTAGGTACAGTAAAATAGAAATTAACGTTACGATAAGAATTTTTATTTCAATAAATGTTCAAAACGTGTAACACACTGATCTAGATACATTAGTAAAGTTATCGCTCAGTGGTAAATGGAATATTTCGCAGTACTTTCGGTGTAATCCGACAGCTATATTCGAATATGCACTGCCGAAGTTCTTCTATTAAAACCGGTTGGGTAGCATATATTCTGAATTTTAAATATACCAATAGAAAAAAATGCAAGGATGTGAGACCAGGCAACCTGGCGAGATATTCGATCTCTTGGACCAATTTAATGATCGAAAAAATATTGCTTTCAAAATTGCTTTACTAGAATTGCATAGAATGAGAGTGTTCCTTTATATATGCAGTCATAATACAATCATTTTTTTTACTGATTTCTACGATTGATTCCCAGTGTAATTAGTTTTTTTATTATAATCCAAATATGGATACTTTTTGCTTGAACACCTAGTATATACGTTTTACGATAATACAAAGTATCTAATCGAAACTATTCATTAGAGTTTCTATCCTATTAAATAACGGTTTCCTTAGTATATGATTTTTTGATTTATTATAGAACACGATAAAATAAATATTGCCAAGAATTTGCGAGTTCATCGATCGGGTTTGATATTTAACGAATGACATCTTTTAGTTATTTCAATGAAACGAATAAAGATATTCGTCCTTGATTGTAAAATTTTATGCGTACTTCGAAAGGTACTTGCAACTTGTATGCAATTTGAATAATTCATTATTATACGGCGCATCTTAATGTCAGACTTGCTTTTACGTAAATACAAAAATGATAATAATGCGGGAAAATATAAAATAGCGTTCCTAGAGTTACACTTTCATTTTTATATTATAAATACTTATATATTTGAGTTAATAATAATCAAAGAGATAACAAAGAAGAAACAGAAGACGAAAATACTGTATCGGTGATTATTTATCTCTTATCTCGACGAATATGAGAATTGTAAATTTTCTAGTTGTTATCACATAATCTCACAAGTGTATATAATCGATTTAATTTATCGTTCAATATAGTTAGAAATATTTATACATTTTTAATAGATGCGATAAATGATCTTCGATGATGAACAATTAAAAAGAAAAGACAAGGTAAGGATAAAATAGGATTTACGTTAATAACGTTTCTGCTAAATCTTACATGATACTCTTGGTAAAAAAAAATGAGTATAATCGTTGCTTTCTAACGAGGATTCAATCTTATTACTTTATAATTAATTTGTAGGATTTTTATTGGAGGTAGGGCTATCTGAATGGATAAAGTATTCTTTTAAAAGAACGTTATTATAATTTCCTTCTAATATGTAGTTCAATGACCCATGTTCTCGCGATGATGATGATAATAATAAAATAATGGTATTCGTAATAATAAATTTTGCGGTTGTTACTTTATCACCATGAAGAACTAATCATTACGCGATTGAACAGATTATGCGATAGTCGTGAAAATCAAATTAAATCAAGCGTGAAGCTCGGTTATGTAAAATAAATTAATATAGAGAAATATATATATATATTGATAGATGTATTTTAGGATTGGAGAAATGAAACCTGAAATGAAAATGAGAATATTAAAAAATATAATCTGAATATAAAAAAATTAATAAAAATCTATCATTAGAAATAGATAACAACTGTTCAAAAATAGGTCACTGGTAAGAAAAATAGGTCAGCGATACAAAAATAGGTCAGTTGTATAAAAAAATAGTAATAATTTTATACGTACTGAATGTATTGAGAGGAAGATAGACAAAGGTGTACGTTCGATTCAAACAAGCTCAACGTCGATACTGTTTATACCTCTAGGTGACTTCTAGGAAATTCGTTAAATATGAAATACACATAGAAAAACATTCCTTAACTACCGACTTAATTTAACGTTCAATGTTTTGTTTACGTTCGGTACTCCCCGTCGTTTCTCGGCCGGTGTCGACAACCGAACGTTGTCATTTAAATTCTATTATGAATTTCATCGTTAGATTTGTTATTGACCTTCGTATATGTTCGGTACTTGTCGTATGTATTCGTATCGACTTTTCATAATAATCGTTAGTCTTCTTCGAGCATCGGAAGGAATAACAAGGATATTAAATAAATTACGTTATTTATTTCGCGTCGCGTCTCGTATACGTGTGTGTGAGTGTGTTCTTCCTATGCAAGTGATATATGCATATGTGACAGAGTATGTGTAGTGCATATATGAGTACAATGCAATTATGGGATACGTGCAGTTATGGATTTGAATATGCGGTATTGGAAATAAGGAAAAGATACACGTAACATAAGTTAATGACATTTTTAAATACTGTGGTTTTTTTTCTTCAGATGTGTCGGAAGATACTTTTTGAAATTTTCGGTTTAATATTATTATTATTAGTTTTACTTAAAAATAACATTCTCTCGCTACGTATGTTCTATTAATAAATATATAAATTCTAAACATTAAAAAATATAGTAAATGATAGATAAGGGAATACAAAATTATAGTTTAACTTTAAAAATAAATAAAAATTAGAAAAAGGTAGAAATAAAGTGACAGGCGAAGATGTACTTTGGCTATTTTTCTCTCAATACATTGAAAATTCGTATAGATTATTACTCTATGCATTAAACAAAAACTTAAACACGTTTGTACCGCTGACCTACTGTTCTTACCAGTGACCTACTTTTTTTACCAGTGACCTACTTTTTTTACCAGTGATCTATTTTCGAACAGATATATTTTACTTGTAATGATAGATTTTTATTTATTTCATTAAATAATAATTGTTTGATGTATCTGAAATTTCTGATAAACTTAATTACGATACATATTTTATTGTATTAAAAATTACATAATATCTTAATTTTTTTCTTGAAAATTTTATTATCATATTCTATGAGATTTATGATATTTTATTGAAACATTTAAAATCTCTGTACCTACGAATATATGAAATTTTTTTTTTAATTAATTCTCTCCATACAATTCTTAAAAATAATTCTTTAAAATAAATGTTAGTTTATATCTTTGTGACGTATATCGAAATTCTGAGGTAATTAGTTGATAGTTATACAATTATATTTATTATATTACATATACTATTTAATTCTTCGTAATAAATTAAATTTGTAATTGTCAAACGTTGTTAAAAACTTTGAACGTCGAATTTAGGTCTACTTTATTATCTAGAAATTATCTTTGTCGGACTCATTCTGAGGTCAGTCTTAAATAAAAAAGGAGTAACTTAGTCTGATATCAAAGAAGATAATAGTAGAGTTGTTTAAGATTAGTTGAATTGAAAATATGTGTGTACAATAGCAGTCAGACGTTTGGAATCATTCGTAGAAGAAGAAGAAGAAGAAGAGAAGAAGAAGAAGAGTTAAATCTATTATCGTGTCACGAAGAAGTTTTTTAGTTGATGCTCCAATAGAAAGTCTCGTTCTTTGATTCTGATCGTTGCACTCTTCCTCTCCCTTTCGGACGATAAGAAAAAAAAAAGAATATATGTTTGGTTGGGCCTTGATAGAGAAAGTCGTAGGAAAAATTACTTTAAGAAAGACGATTTACACGATTCTAAACATCTTACAGTGATTTTTTTCTTACGAGTGTTGAGAATTGTGCACAGAAAGAAGAGCATCTGTATTTTCGAAACACGTAAGTAACTTTTTACATATAAAATCATTGAAAATAAGAATACTTTATATTGGACTTATTTCTGAAAGATTAATTTATTTGTATTGACGAATATTTGTGTCCAAAGGTTCGTAAAAGTGATTTCCTTTTCGTATGAATAAAAACATAATTAGTTTTTCTTTTTTCTGTTAATTAAAGATATCATTTTTCAAATTAAATAACATAACTCGATATCTAATCAATTTATTTAAAAATAGCAATTGTTTGTTTGTTGATTGCTTTAGTGGATATTAATTAATTAAAATAAATAATTGCTAAGTTCGTTTGAAAAAAATTGTTTCGTTTAAAAAAGAAAGATCAGGGTGATTGGAATTTTATTTCTTCGATTAAATAAAACTCGGATAATCTTCTCGATATCGTTGAAATTGTGGATAAAAAGAGTGAGATGGAGAAGAGAAGGATGGAAAAAGGGAGAGAGAAAATGATAGCGATGATCGGTAGGAGTGGACGAATTGTAGTTCAAAGGCTATTACCGTGACCGGATGTTCGCAACTAACTCGCTTGTTGTTGGATCCACATCTGACTTTCCTTGCAAAGCTAACACGCTCAATTCAAATTGACTATGAACGACTGTCAGTAAAGGAAACGTTATCGTACACGCGTATACCTACGAGAAGAATAAATCTATTTGAAATTTCGATTTGTTCTAATTTCTCTAATTGAAATGTGCAACTTTTGGAATAACATTTTATGTTAGTTTTTCGGGAACAACCGTTGTTACATCAGACATAATGTTACACCGAGAAATTAAATTTAAATCGTACGAATTCACAATTGAATATCCACCAATAAATAATAATCAATTAAATTTAAATCTTACAAATATTCTATTTTGAAAATACTAATACACATATCTCATAAATTATTGAATTATTTTATATTGATATCAACACACACACACACAACTAAAATATAATGTGAAACACGAGGGAAAAATTAAAACCAGCATATTTTTTCTACCCGTATATTGTATGAATCAAAAAGAATAAATAAATAGATTGATTTTAGTAATTTTACTATCGACCGATACGAATAAAAAATAAAAAAAAAAAGTACTCGGTGTTACGTAATTTCGTATAAAACACGTGTCTCGATATCAAACTAGCGTGACGGGATTGAACCGTTTTAACAAACGTTGGAAATTTGTCACGTATGTACAATTTTTTGTTACACAATAAAACCTTTCTTTTTATTCTTTTTTTTTTTTTTTAAACTTTGACCAATTTGAATATACACGCGAGTAAGGTTCTACATACCTGTTCACATATTTTTATTTCTTATATGAGTGTACATATCTTACGCCTACGAAAAGTGTCGCTGCACATTTCGTGAACTTCGAAAAAACGAACAACGATGATGAATCATTCTAAGAATTGGATATAAAGAAGAGTTACAATTTTTAACGGTCATCTCTTAGACCGGTTTTTTAAATCAGGTATAAATCCTTGGGCAAAATATATAAAGTATATGATTTAATGATTTGGATAGATCGTGATTTAATTTAAAACAAAATTAAAAAAAAGTGATATTTTTTTTAAAACATAAATCAAACGTCATTTTATTTCGTTAAACTCGTATCATAATTTTGGCAAAAACAAAAAGACAAAATGTATTTTTCACATCGATGTTTGAACTTTTAAACTGAATAATAATACAGATTGTCGTTCTTTATTCTTTTGTAAAGGATACAAAAAGAAAAGGTTGAAAAATTAACATGCGAATGAAATAAACAGACGACAGGAATAAAACGTGTAACTAAAATCAAAAAAGGATAATGACAATAACAAAATTATTTTGAAAATGGGGGATAATCAAATCTACAAACAGAACTATAATATTGTGACACATTAGTTTGTTAAATTATTCTACAATAGTTTAAGTACATATTTACTGTACTTTCGTTCTCTTTCTCCATTCGCTTTTCTTTCTTTTATAAAGTGGCTTTATGAAGATGAACTTTTGTAAGAGAGGGAGAAAGAGAGAGAGAGAGAGAGAGAGAAAGAGAGAAATAGACGAGGACAGAGCTTCGATGATAAAAAGCGTTGAGCCGATTATAGGGTAACGTCAGTCGGTGTAGTTCCTTCCTCCCTCTCGTATGATCATCGATGTAACTTTTAAATTCATATAAGTTAAATCGTGTCTGTGTTAGTGATTAGAATATACTCATTTTTTTATTTTCTTTTTCTTTTTTTGGGGGGAAATTTGTGAAAGTAATTGACATAGTAAGTATAACTACAAAAATAAGAGTAACAAATATTTAGGTATATTGAATCGTTAGATCGTTAAATAAAGTTTGTTCCTTTGATCACGATTAAATATGTATTTGAATTAATTTCATTAATTAACTTCACATTTATATACACATATATTTTATTATATCGAAGATAATTTATTCATATGGAAAATATTAATACATATTATGGATATATCGATTATATGAATGTTGCTTTCATTGAATATAAACATTGAACATCTTATCATCGAGAAGAACACGTGGTTTATTTTAATGAAACAGTATTGATGAACTTGGATCTATTATTTCATAGGAGAATTGTCAAGATAATCGTAAATTACGTGGGCAGATCTCGGAATTAGATACGTAATTACCAAATCATTCTACGAAACGTAATACGTCGGGTCGATTCTATATAATTTGTGTATGTGTATTTATGTACGAAGTCTTTCATTCGTTATTATATAGAAGGGAAGGAAAAGAAGGAAGGAAGGAAGGAAGGTGGACAAAATTAAATTGTAGTTAAATAATTTCATTTTCGATTGATTCCTTTCGTTATTTCTATTTGTTACTAAGATATATGTTTGATGATTGCCCTTAGAACGAAAGTAGATTAAAGAACTTAAAGTTCAAGTATTCGATAATATCAAAGATTACACCTTTTTCTCAAGAACAAAATAATTCAAATAATTATCATCTTACGATTCGTTTCAATAATGATTTACCTGGAAAACTAGAAATTAAAATAATAATAATAATAATCGTAATTGTTCAATTGAAATCAATCTTCTTTAAAAACATTTCCTTTCTTATTTAATGAAATTTGTTCCATTTCATACTTGACAACCTAATATAATATATATTTATGATTTTTATTTTATATATATATATATATATATATAAATAAATTTATTTTTGGGATATTATAATGCAATGATTAGTTTTGTGGATTTCATTTTAATAGCGAACATCTGAAAGAGACACCCGCATTAGTGTCATTGGCGATAACCTGAAATAAATAGCAAGAACGTAATCTCCCCTTCGTCAATAAGAGTCCTTGATTTAACTTCAAACGAATATTTTACTAATACATCGAAACATTGGACGTTATGTTAATTTACTAGAAAGTTAATATGAAATCATAATATATCAATAATAACTTTAACATTTAAAAAAGAATATACATAAAAAATGTCACTTTCACTTTCACTTTTATTATCAAAATAAGTGTTTAATTGTTTCAATATTTGATTAAAGATTCTCCTATAATATTATAACGTTTTATTTAGGGATGGAGGGAGAGGAGGAGGTTCATTGTTTTCGATTTAATTGTTATTCTTTACCATCTACAAATATATATTATATTTAAAAATTATTGTTTTTCTTTGAAAATATGATCACGCGGGTGATAAATTTTAAATGAAAAGAAGATCAACGATTAGTAGAAAAACTGATCCGTACGTTGTCTAGAATCGGTCGGTCAACGGTAATTCTCGTTGCAATGGATTACACTGATTTGCTGTACACATCGTTCTATCACTATTTACTTGTACCATCAAAGAGAAAAATAAAGGAGAGATGTAGAGAGAAGGATAGATGAAAAGAGTTAAACTAGAAACGTTCACTGTGTGACTTTGTTGCAGGATCATGCCAGTGAAAGAGTGGTTCAGAAAATTACAGCCTGTACAGCTGTACTTGGTGGTGTTCTTCACCGTGGCTTTCTTCATAGTTGAGATGGTAGCCAGTCATGTTACACACTCGTTAACGTTACTTCTCAACGCTTATCACATGCTCTGCAACATCATTGCTATGCTCGGTTGTCTTGTTTCAATCAAGGTAAATATCATTTAATAATAATCTTTAAGTCGCTGCATTTTCGCTTTTTAATTTTTTTAATACAAAATTTAACCTTCATCCATTGATTAAAATTTTTCGAACAATCTAATATGCATACATATATTTATATATTTATTTTTATTATATATATTATTATAATATATTTATCCAAAAATTCAATCATTAATCAAGGTCGAGATAATCGTTTAGTTATTTATCAATTTTAATGTAATTTTTGATACCCAAATCTCGACTTATTTCGTTCGATAAAGATTAGAAATAACAACGATCGAGTTTTGTTACGAAACTTGTATTTTATGTCTTTCTAATATAATTTACGTATTACACGACATTATTTACAGCTTGATATAGTACCACTGTAAAACAAAACTTGTGTTTTAATAATAGAAAGGAAAAAAAGTATACTGTGTTTTGTTTATCCAATAGTTTGTGCATTTACATATATATACTTGCATGATATTATTCTTGTACTCACACGGGCAAATTACGTTACCATTGAGATAAAAAGTACTTTGCCGATAATATTCATGTCATTTTTATTATCTCGCTTTCACTTGATTGTTCCGCAATTGAATGATCGATTTCTACTTGCTATACTTTTGATATACGTATGTTATTTTATATAAGATTTCTCTTTACGTTATGTACAAATTTATCAAAAAAGAAGAAAAATATTGAAATATCTAATGATCTTAGGATAAATTATGTACATATATTAGATTAAATTAATTTGAAAGAAATATTCAAGGGTGAACTAAGAGGGGATGTTTCCTGTTTTTACAATGTTGTCTCGATATGATTAACTAATGTTATCTTTCCTTTGTGTTCGTGTGAGTCCAGATAAAACGACGTTGTCTTTTCAAGATATTAACTCTTTAGTAATCAGGGGGGAAAAAAAAAGTATAAGTCAGAATTTTTTAATTTAATAGTCGAGGATTTATAATATTAAATATAATTAAGCGCAATGTAAAATTGGATATTAGAAAATTGAATGTGAAAGTTGATAATACGTATTTAAACGTTTCCCATTGCATTTACGAACTATACATTCCAAGAACAGTAATACAGATTAACCATATTCATCTTGTTTAAATTAAAATATATTTTTTTACCTACCCACTGAAAAATTATTGAAACAAAAAATTATTTATATAAAAAATAATTTACATTTTTGATAGTCTTCCAATGATAATGAATTTTTACGAACAAATCATCTAATGAAAATCAAGATTTTGCGTATGATTAATTTTTTTTTTTATTATTTCACAGTATGCTCCTCGTGAACGTTATAGAAATGTTTATCATACTAGGAACAATTCTCACCAAAATTCGATGATTTGCTTGAACGACCAAGAACATGACTTGAATAATTCTTTATCTACTAAAACAAAGGTAATAATTTTTTATTTTATAAAATATTAAATACCCCTACGACGTTATTTAAATATTTTTATAATATATTTAGTGTTTACTCATTCATTCATTCATTATTATTATTATTTTTTTATAGATTAATTAAATAAGCATTTTATAAAAGTAAACAAATTATATTCATGTATATTTATTTTTACAGCAATCACGATCGGATAGGCGAATGAGAAACAGTTTTGGATGGGTTAGGATAGATATCTTAACTATGCTGATTTGTTGCATTCTCCTAGCTTCCTTTTGTTTTTCTCTGGTAGTCGAGGCATTGCAAACACTCGTTCACATAGATCATCTCGATGAGATGCATCATCCGGTTGCTGTGTTTTGCATCGGAGTAGTCGGAATTTTTCTTAACATTTTTTGTTACATCATCATTGGTGGATTCACATTTAATCAGGGAATATTGTTGCTCGTCACCAATAACGGGGATGTTATATTTAGAAGGTGAATATTAACGCATTGATAATTTGGTCAATATATATACTATCTTATTTTTATTCATAGAATTAACATAAGGGATTATTATATAATATGTATATCATAATAAAACTTCATATAATATTCATAAATAATATTCTTTATCCTTAGGAACGTAAAATTACAACCAGACGTAGAAGGTGAACAACAGTTAGCAGAACAAACTAGAAGAAGTCCTTTAGCAGTACCAAAGATTCAAGGATTACGAAGGATATGTCGCGATGTTCTTGGCTGCCTTTTCGTCATGATTGTATCAATATTAGTATATTTAACTGATTCAGGAGTAGCCAAATATTTGGATCCCGTTTTTGCCATTATTTCATCGATATCGCTCTTAGTTTTGAGCTACCCATTCAGTAATTATCATTTATTCGTGGATTATCCGATAAGATAAGCTTTTTACAGTCTTCCAAAGTATATATATATATATATTTATTTTTCTTTGTTCCACTTATGTATTAATTTATATGTTATATATATATATCTTGATAAAAATGACACATAGAATAATGTCGGATCAATAATTTGAATATTTTTAAATATACAAAGAGAGATTACTTTTATTGATGATTATCTTTTCGAACATAATTCGTTTAAGATTACGCTAATGGTCACTATGATATTTTTCAGTGAAGGAATCAACGATGATATTATTGCAAACCATACCAAATCATATTAACATAGATTCCTTGAAGAAAGATCTACTTGAGGCATTTCCACAGATCGTCGATGTTCATGACTTCCATGTTTGGCAATTAACATCTCAAAAAATTATATTGACAGTACACATAATATTTTTAAATCCAATGGTACGTATATACAAGGAACATGGTATTTTCGATGATAATTTAAAAAAAAAATTACGAAACTGCCACTTATCATTCTCGTTGCTGTTAATAGGTTTTCGCTAATATTATCAATCAAATCACAGAGTTTTTTATCCAAAGAGGTATCACTCAAGTGACCATACAGCCAGAATTTCATAAGGTTCGAAACATCGTTTTACTTAAATCGTGTTAGTTAATGAATATAAAATTATTTATATATTTTTCATATATATATATTATTACATTATTATAGATGAAAACGAGCACGGATAAAGCAGATTGTTTGATTCGTTGTCACGGTAAATTATGCAGTTTATCGCAATGTTGTATGAGAGAAGATCTCGAAGATAATTCGGATACGAAAGAGTCCTTAAAAGATGTAAACGTGATAACTGAGAAATCAGAAAAGGATGTCGCAGATGTTTCACCGGTGATAGATTTCAAAAAGTGTAAAATACACGATAGTGAAATTCCAAAATTAGTTCCACCTACGACAAGTGGACCAGATGATAGAGAGCCATGCCAATCGAGTGACGAAGATATACAAAGCAAGGAAGATAATGTTAACGACAAAAGTTCCTATTCGATAAGCGTGGACGTTAATGATCAAGAACATGCTGCTAACGACTCGAGTCACGATACCGTATCGTAATTTTGTCCTTTCTCTCGACCCAAGAATCGTTACTTCCTTTGCTCGTATTATTTTTTTAATTTATTTCGTTTTACTTTTTTTTATTGTTGTTGTTGTAGTTGAAAGGAAGAATCTTCCAACGATAAGACTGTATTCTAGTATTAAGTATTTTTAATTATAAACAAATAGAAAAGTTTTATCAATTATCTGTTGATTTCAATGAAATTAGAAAAAAAAAATTTTATTTAAGACGTCTTTTTTTATAGTTCGTATCGTAAATTAATTATATCTAGTATTAGATATATTGATAAGAATATTTGATAAATACTCAGTACAAAGGATGAATCATATACAATCCTAACGCATGTGCCTATGTTAATTGTTTTCTTTCAACCAAGTCAAAGCGAGGATGTTTAATTATTTGACATGTTGTATTCGACAAATTGCAAAGTAAAATAAATATTTTCTTTAAATGTTAAACTTTCTCTTGTATAAAATAATTTTTAGAGATTTTTGGTGAATTTTTTTGTATTTTTAAATTAAAACGATTAGGTGAGATTTACGTATAGTTAGGGGTTCCTTTATAATGTACAAATCGATATCTCAACGTCTTCAAAATTACAATGTCAAAATTTTTCAACTATATAGATTTTTTCAATATCTCTACCTATTTGATATCAAACATCATATCCTATTGATATTATTTCATAAGTAAGAATAAAATATAGATCTCGATTAAGTTACTTTAAATATACAATATATATAACAATCTTTAGAGAATGAATTATTTAATATCATCCTATTGAAACCATGTTTAATCCTTCAATTAATAACGTCAAATATTATTATAGATTATTTTTACAATTACAGTAATCAAATTTAAATTAGATCGATCTTTTCATCGTCATAAGAAAATTATCTACGTCAAACCAAAAATATATCCACAAATTTTTCTTTTTCAGTGTCAGTTAAAAAAAGAAACACTTCTGTAACTCGTACGTGATCGAAATGAAACTTCTTAGGTTTTTTGGTTTATTGTTAATAACTTTATTGAATTATATGACTATTAGTTGGCAATTGTAATTAATTTATTTTTCGACATAAATTTAGATAATATGTATTAATTTACATGGAGACGTATATTATTACTAAAAGTCTATAAAATATGTTTAAAATTCTCGGCCCGCGAGACAGCCATTCGGGGACAAACTTCTTAATAATTTTTTTTTTATAATTTGTTTATATCTTTTATATTGTTTTTAAAAAAAATATATAGAAAGAAATGTTTGGTTGTCAAATATAAAAAGGAGCAAATTTCAATTCAATTATGTGCATTTTTTTTGCTCCATTTCATACTTGACAGCCTAATAAAAACGATTTGATAAGAAAAGAATTCTACCATTACCGACGGAGTAAAGTTTCATTCAAACTTTCTACTACCGATCCTTCGGACTTTTAAAAATTGCTAAAACCAATCTTTTTTTTTTGGAAAAGAAAACGAATAACTTTGAATGAAAATGAAACGTATTTAATAACAGAATTAAAAAGTTAATTTTTTATTTATTTACATATATAACAATTCACGTAGATAATAAAAAAATCTGGGAATAAGACGAAACATAAACACTGTAGCGGAAAGGAATGAACTAACGTTGAGGTGACGTAGTACGATAAGTTGAAACACTCTCCTCCAATGGAACGTAAAAGAGGTGGGGTCGTACATGTGAATCTGTATATTTGTGTTTGTGTGTGTGTGTTTTTGTGTGTGTGTTTGTGAAAGTTACCACGTACGATCGCGCATAGTTCCAGAATTTAGTTCCAACTTTTCAGTTCGTGTCGGTTCTTAAACGAACGAAGTGATATGCGGGATCGATATTTCGAATGTTTCAATGATTAAAAATTTGGTATTAGGGAATACGCAAAAAAATATAAAAAGAAAGAGAGATAACACTTGTATAAGTGTATTCTCTCTCTCTTTTTCCATTTTCATTCAAAAAAAGGGAGTAACGTTTGAAAGTATTTTAATAAGAATTCATATTGTGCAATAGAAAGTTGAAGAGGAACATCAAAGAAAAAATAATAAATATGTGAAAAGAAGAGTGAGAAATAAAGAAGGAAATTAAAAAACAAAAATATATACAACGAATCAGTTTGACAAAAGGTGCTATTTAGAAAAATGTTGATTATTATTGTTCTCGTTTGTGCTCTCTTCAGTCGAGGTAATTATTCTGACGTTTCATACCACACCTGAGAATACTTGTCTATCATACCTGTGTTGAAGATAAGGGGGAAAGAGGAGACACGCGTGTCTTGCTTTTTAACTTGTTAGGCGTAACATCACGGTCACGTGGTCATCATTTGAGTCACATACGGGTTTACGAATGGGAGAATTTCTTTCGTGATTTCGATCATCGATTTTTGTTATTTCTTCATCGATAACTCGATTATCTCGTTTAAATCTAGAACGCTTAATTTTAATATATATAATATTATTTTATTAATATTAAATACCATAGTATTACGTACAAGGTAATAGGAATAAAATCGTATATTGTTGAGTGAAATAATATAAAATACAACACATATAGAAAATATTTTATACTGAAAAAAATAAGGAAGTAACTTACGAGATGATCTAATTATTTTACTTTGCGATGAAGAATATTTATTTTCTTTTATATCAATTTTCATTTCTTTCTTTTTACGAGCTATGCTAAATTATTTTATCTAGATACGTGTTTATTTTTATATAACGATTAGTTAAAGACCTTAAGATAATGGTCAAGAAATAGATTGATATTAGTGAATGTTTCTTTAATACTTGATTGATCAGATACTTCCTACTACGTATTCCCCACTATTAAAAATTCAACGTGAATCATTCTGCTACACCTGGACCGTTCTCTTATGTCTCATGATTGTGAATGAAATCACGTTGGTAACCTCCTTCTTCTATAAGATAACAAAACCTGTTTAAAAGATCGAATATGATTTATCTTTCTTCTTCAAAGTCGTTTTATAATATCTAGTTACTTTTTAGAACACGAACCATATTAATTAGTCTTATTAAGAGTTAACTCGTGTCAGGGACTCTAAGGATATTATATATAATCATAAACCACCATACGGTTTTTTTGTTTGTTTATATTTCGTATAATTTTATATTTCTCAATTACATTAAATATAATCTCAATTTATTTTTACTTCCACGACATTATTTAATAAAAATTTATTAATTATTTATCGGGTTTTTAATGGAACAAATATAAAGCTGATATTTTATATTTAATATTAAAATAAATAAATATAATTTATATAATTTAATATTGAAATATTTGAAGAGAATTTAAAAAGAAGAAAAAATACTAATGTATTTTTGAAATGAACTGAAGAATGTAATATTCATTAAAATTCCACATAATAACGATCAATTTAATGAACAATAATAACAAGATAGATATATATCGAATAGAAAAATATTATTTTAGGAATTGTAATTTCATAAGAGAATTAATGTCTTTGGAGTGGAACGTTACGATGATTTCATTGTCACTTTCATAACCACGTGGATACTATAATTGATTGTCTCTCGGCGGTATATCAATTCAGAAGTTAAGTACTTGTTAAACATCTTGTCGTGTGAACCGATAAGCACGATCATCTAAACTGTAATATTTCTTTCGTTAACAAGCATCCTGCAGTGTTTATTAGTAGCAAGTATATTTTTTATAAAAACAAAATTCCATTAAGAGAGGGGCAGAGGAGAGATTTAATTAATTAAAAAAGAATTAATTAAATATGATTTTTTTGGAAAGGGAGACATGATATTTACGTTAATCTTTTTATTTTCTAAGCAATTAAAATCTTTATCTCCGAACATAAAACAACACGAAAGTGACGAGATTAATATATTTTTTTCTATTCTCTATTTCCGGAAATTATATTCATTTGAAATCAAGTAATAAATAGCACTAACTTCATTGCATACGTCTGATATTAATACTGACGAACTACGCCTTATTTATGGTGTATACCAAATTACAATAAAATGCATTCTTTCATCGTTTTAAGAGCTGCGTGATTTAACAAATCGTTTGGTCACTATAATACCAAAACGATTGGATGCAAATCCTTGACACGAATTGTTAAATTGATGTCAGATGTTTTTACTAACTTATTTTTGATCATGAACGATACGCGTTTATGCGAATGCGAGTAAGTTGTTTCGATCAGAGTTTGAAAAAAATATTTATTAGGTTTATATCTGTGAATGATTAATAAAACTTCTCGAATAATGGATATTTGTTTTATTACTGAAAATATAAATATAAGATAAATCTATCATATATATATTATTTTATAATGAATAATTTAAATAATGAAAAGTGTTTTATTTTTAAATCCTTTGTAAGAAGAAAACAACTTTAGTCGATAATATTTAAAGACAAGTCATATTTATTTTCATATTACTCATACCATTTTGCTAGAGAGATCTCCTTGTTATATATACACACATAATATGCAAAGTAATTTAACACAAAGATAACGGAATGATTATTTTTTTCTCTTTACTGTAATCGTTGATTTTTATTTGTTTTTCTTTGATTTTGAAATAATTCATTTTAAATCAATCCTTCTTCTGATATTAAAAATAAATAAATATATATATTATAATAAAAAATATATAAAAATTGTATAACAAAATTTGTATGAAAAGATTTGAAACACAATCTATTGTTTATATATTTTAAAATTATAATAATATTACTAGGTTTTTGGAAAAAATAATTGAAAAATTTGGAAATTAATTTTTTCGTTTTGTTTACAAAACATAGGATCTTTATTTATGCACATGGTATCTATTAGCAGTTGGTCTAGGATGGACCACATGTTTTCTTATCCTCTTCTATCTCCATCCTTTCATTCTCTGTGGGATGGTCATTATTTATCGTATGTTTATTCTCAAAACAACTGTAAAATTTATCGTACTAACTTCCCTTAAGATATGCTGTTAACAAATTTTTGTCTTTTCTTATTTTATTATTTTAAATTTCGAACTTTCATGAATCGTCTGAAGAATCATGGAAAAGAAAATAAAGATAAAAGAGCTCTCGTAGAAAGCATTCTCGATGTGTTTTGTCAAAATTTATCGTCTGATATTACGAAATTGACCGAAATAGTAACTTGAGAGATACGTTTAAAAAGGTATCAAATAATAATCATTATTCAAAATTCAATAAAAGATTTATTCAAATTTTTGGTCTCTTTCGAATCGTAGAAATCGTACGAGCTGAGTTATGATAACAAAGGGGACTTTTATCAAGAGAGGAAAGAAATGACTTCCTTCCTAGCCACGGTCGCGTTGCGTAGAAATGAACGTTTCAACGAAGCATATATGCGTATATTTTACAGGAGAGTGAATGCGAGTATAAGAGCAAACGGGAAAAGCAGATAAAACCAATCATCCGCAGGACATTGCGGTTTAGGACTCATTTCTCTTTACCACTCTGTTAATCGCGTGTCCCATTATTATTTTCTTTCTTTTTTTTATTTTTGTCAACGTTTCATTCAGACCAAACAGAACAATTTGATTCTTTTTATTATTAAAAATATATATAAATATATTTACAAAGAAATAACAAAGCCAATAAGAAAAAGACTTGTTTTAGTCTCCGTTATAAATAAATATTAAGCCTTCATTTTTTCAATATAATTTTAATCATTTTTCTTATGAATTTTATAATCATTAAAATTTAAGTATATCAAAAATGAAAACATACATTTTCTAAAACGTACGAGATAATGTTCTAAAGTAAAAGATATTTATTTCGAAAGAGAAATATCGATGATTTATGATTTTATCATATTTTATTTTTTTCCAGCATTATCAAATCAAGGAAGACCTAAAATTCTAAACTCAAATGAAACCAACATTATTAAAAATGTTGGAGAACCTATATTTTTTCAATGCATAGGTTTTAAGAAAATTTTCTTTTACTATCCTACGAATTACGGGTCAGATACAAATCAATCTGAAAAGGTTTTTATCGTAATCTTTTATTATTTCATTTTTTAAAATTACATCGTCAAAAATGTAGTTTTTTTTTTCAACACTTAAAGTAAAGGAGCATTTATATTCAACAGGTTATATCTTCGAAAATAAATGTAAGCGAATCTAATGAAGATTGGGGAATCACTTACAATTTTTCTAGACCCAATTCTGTACCTGGTGATACAGGATTTTATGGTTGTTCTTATCACAACAAAACAATCACTCTAGAGGATTACAACAGTGATGAATTTAGCTGGGTTTACGTTTACGTGGATTGTAAGTAAATGTACATATATATATTTGGCAAGATGTTAGATAGAATGATAATTTGTGCCTATTTGAAATGATTCTTATAATATTATTTGAATTATATTTTAGCACCTACCAGTACATTCGTCGAAAATGTAGTGAGAACAATCAAAGTAGAAACTGGTAGTATGGCTATTATACCATGTAGACCAACTTCCCCATTCTTGAAAGTTACTTTATTCGATCAAATGGATAATGTAAGGGTTTTATTATCTTTTTTTAATTCTATCATCAATTAATTATACTTAAAAATACCAATATATCAATGTATAGAATTATAAATGTATATAATCAACTTCTTTTTTTTTATGATTGATTATATAATGGCAGGAAGTCGATATGGTCGATAGGGTCTCATTCGATCCAAGATTTGGGTTTAATATGAGCGATCTCAGTCTTCATGACAGTGGTCTTACTACATGCTTAATAACGACAAACGGTATAGAAAGCACTGTCAATTATCATTTAGATGTGTTTAGTAAGTATCATCGAGACATATTATATCATTCTGTACAATTTTCATCATTTTTTAATAATATTTTTAATTTTATTATACAAACAACACGTTACCTTTATATTTTATCAATTATTCTTAAATTTTATTAATGGAATAGATCGATTTAACATTAACAAAATTTCACATGTAAGATTGTAAAATTGATGAATTAAAATTATAAACACACACATATATATATATATAATAGGTGAAGTAAAAATAATTCAATTGAATTTTTGCAACAGCCAAGCAAGAAGTGAATGAACCAAAAATCATAATGGATACTTTACGGCACGTTATCTATGGCCAAACATTGCATGTTAATTGTACGATAGATTTGCACGAAAATTTAATTCCATTTCAATTAGATTGGAAAGCACCCAATAACGTAAGTTTATTAAAATTATTATTATTATTATTATTATTATTGTTTTTGTTCATAGAAATAATTAAATCTAAGATTATAATAATGTTGATAAAAATTTTAGAATAAACGAATAACTCAAAAACAAGATAGTGTACATAAAGGATCGAATTTACACGCGACCACAGAAATTATCATACAGAATGTGACCGAAGAGGATGAGGGAGAGTATGAGTGTATTATTACAGTTAATGGAGGTTCTAATAAATCGAAGATGAATCTAATGATACACGGTTAGTTTCTATTTTTACCAAAGGAAATCATAAAAGAAAACGAAAATGTCCAATATATATAAATATATATTTATATTTTTTTTCTTTTGCAGATCCAAATAAAAGATATATCAATTTAACTTCACAGGATCCAAATAGAAATTACACGAGAAAAAAGAACAGTCACGTTATGTATGTCGTTTACTATGACGCTTTTCCCGAAGTACAATTGAAATGGTACTGAATATACTTTTTTATAGAAATTTTTGTTAAAAATTGATAACGATTGATAATGATTGATAACGATAAAAATAAAATTCTTTTTAATAAGGTATGATAAAAATTACGTCGAGAAAGATGGTAACTGGACTAATCCAGAGGTATCAAAAATCGCCGTTCATAAAACTCTAACGTCAACGATATTAAGAATCAATAGATTGGATGTTAGTGATAGTGGAATATATACCCTTGAAGCTTCCAACGAATATGAGAAGAAGTTTCTGAATTTTTCATTGACTGTGTTAGGTAATTAAAAGATAATCATTAAATATATAATATTATATATGAATTATATTTATTTTTTTTCTCGATAACTAAGTATTCTTTTTATTTTTATTTTTAATATTTTAATTAATCTTATTTTTATTATACTTTTTTGTTTTTTCTTTTAGCCAAACCAACAATAATGATCGAAAATAAGGTGCTGTATTATTCGCCCGGTCAAATTTCCGAAGTCGATTGTTACGTGATTTCTTATCCAGAACCAGAAATTTATTGGACCTTCTTACAATGTCCGAATTATCCATCGCAGTTGAATTCGAGTCTCATCGAATTAAATGTAATTAAGATATTAATTATACAGGACCACTCCGCGTTGTCCCATTTTTTAAATGATTTTATATTTTGTTAAATAATAATTCAAAGAAAAGTTTTATTAAAAGATTGTTTTATATGTGCAACGATAATTATTATAGTAGACAAGGTATACAAATTTGAAAGAAAAGAAAAAAGATTTTGTTTTTTTTTTTTGTACTATTTATTTTTTATATACAATTATCATCAAATAGGTCATAAAATAAATTTTTGTTTTTTTTTTTCGTTTAATATTTTTTGTACTTCACTTTTGTTCGCTGTCATATATAATTACTGACAAATATTAATAATTATTGTTGTTCTTTTAGCATACGACGGATGAAATACAATCGACTAAATCGACGATAGTTTCTAAAGCATCTATGAAAATTAACATGTCCGGGATCATTAATTGTACAGCTTGCAATTCGGAGGGATGCGAATCATCGAGCACCGATATTATGGTGTCTGGTATGTATATTCTTTCTCTTAATTTTATATAATATTTGATTTCGTTTTTAATCAAAGACAATTAAATCTAACGAAACTAAATTACCAAATAATAAATATTTGAAAAAATATTTAGATTATTTTATTAAAGATTAATGTAAAAATTGTATTGTCATAGATGGTGTCGATGAGTTTGGTATAATAGAGCCAGGACAGGTAATCGAAGGCGATAATATCGAAATCATTTGTGCTGCTTCTATTTATAATTATACGAATAAAATTGTATGGCAGGAAAATAACTCGGAGCCGATATTAGAAAATGGTAAAAAATAAAACATAACAGATATTATTGTACAAAATATATAAATACATAACGTATTTCTAATTTTCAAACAAAATTTTTTTCACATTTTTTCAGATAGAATAAAAATTATTTCTAATACAACTTTGTTCACTCATCGTGCGATATTGCAAATAAAAAACGTTCATATCAGTGACTCGACGACTTATACTTGCGTGGCGGATACTAAATATGGAGATAATAAGACTTATGATTATAATTTAATCGTTTATAGTAATTATCATAATAATAATGAAAAATATTCATTACTAATTGTAACAATTACCGTATTAACAATTGTTTCATTTTTAGAAAAGAAAAAACCTTTTTTTACTGATGTTAATTTAAATCAAACCAATTTGAAAGTCGATTTCGGCAAAGAAAATCACAAGCTCATTATTTTAAAATGCTATGTAGATGGTATGCCTAAACCAAAGGTTTCATGGTATAAGGTAGACTATATTTATTCATTAAATATTATTTATAATATATAAAGTATATAAAGTATAATATATATATATAAAGTCTGTGTCGTTTTTAGGATAAGGTGAAGTTAAAACCCAACGAACAGTACGAATTTAAGAACGATAATCAAGAACTTCACATAAAATTTGTGTTTGAATACGATAGTGGACAATATTCTTGTAGAGCTGAAAGTAGTTTAGGAATGCTCGAGGCTTTTCAAAATATCACGATAATGGGTATATGTTATCAACAATTTAAATTGATTTTATTAAAAAATTCATTGAATATTTTCTTATCGTTGTTTTTTTTACACGCGTATTTATATCTTTTTCAGGAAAAGAATTACCCAAGGAATTAATAATCTTAATCGTCATTTTGGTAATCATACTGATCTTCTTGATACTTTACTTTACAATTAAAGTCAATCGTGAAAAGGTAAGAAAGTTTAAAGAAAAGAAGACAATTAATAATGTAAAAAAAAAAACAAAAATAATAATAATATGTTTATTCAATTATGGTAATTCTACAGAAAATGAGGAAAGAGTTATTAGAAACTGGTCTAATGCATTTCGAGGAAGGTGCTCTGGAATGTTTAAATCCAGAATTGACAGTAGACGATCAAGCGGAATTACTTCCTTATGATAAGAAATGGGAATTTCCAAGGGAAAGGTTGAAGCTTGGTAAGATCTAAAGATTGTACATTTTTAACATATAGGGTACCCAATGCGTCACATCTATGTGACGCATTATTGATCGAGATTGATTTACTTTAATCAAAACCCTGACGTGTATAATATATAGAGTAAATAAGTGATTTATACAAAAAAGAAAAGGAAAAAAAAATCCAGTGTTATTTATATATGATATTTATATATAAAATACATTTTTGTTTTATTTAATATACATTTAATATGGATATAAAAATGAATATTTATTAAATTGTGTAATGAACAAAATTTCAAGAAGTTATAGTACGTAGTAAAGGTTTTTGTCCAAGTATTATAGATCGTTTTAACGAAAGGTATATTTAATGATATAATTTAAACTTATTCTTATTAAAAACAATAATATAGGAAAACAATTGGGAAGTGGTGCATTCGGGGTAGTTATGAAAGCTGAAGCTCGAGGAATTAACGAAGGGGAAACTGTAACAACGGTTGCAGTCAAAATGGTACGACGTGCTACTAACCCAACTTACGTTCGTGCACTTGCCAGTGAATTGAAGATAATGGTACATCTTGGTAAACATTTGAACGTCGTCAATCTTTTGGGTGCCTGTACGAAAAATATTTCCAAACGTATGTTTGCTTAACGAATAGATTTCTCTTTTTCTATTTCAAGAATTAATCGATATTTAAATCTAAAAAATCCTATTTGAATTTGTTGTCTTTGTTCTTAGGCGAATTACTGGTCATTGTTGAATATTGTCGATTTGGTAATTTACACAATTATCTATTGAGACACAGAATGGACTTTATCAATCAAATCGATCCTTCTACTTGTAAGTTTGATCCTTCGATCGGTGTCGATCTTCTCATGAGAACTACCAGTATCAACAGTAATAATAGGTTTGTTTGTGTCTGGCACACATATATACTATGTTATGATTATTAACTTAATATTAAATGTTTGTTTAAATACTAGCAAGTATCATTAATGTTCTAATCAAGAAGTCATTGTAATAATAGTTAATATTCTAATCGATGTTAACAGTAATATAATTATCACTAAAATTTAGTAAATAATAATAATCTTTCGCTTTAAATCTTGAATAATACCAACTATAACACGAGAATGGTGGAGGAATACATGCATGTTATGGGTTGCGGTTTAACGTCTCTTCCTTTTTTTTCTTCTGCCCGTACGATAGGATAAAATATGCGGCATTGTCCTTTTCTCGCAGTATCAATGAAAATTCCGGCAACGAGACGGCACAATATTATGCTCCTAATACCATGGACTCTGAAAATACGTGTATGTCTCCGGATGGCTGCATACTTAGCAATAACTCTTCTCAATCTGACTGGAGATTTAATTATCGTGGTGATTATAAGGATTATAATCTGAAACCTATTTGTACTCAAGATCTTTTATCTTGGGCGTTCCAAGTGGCTCGTGGTATGGAATACCTTAGTCAGAGAAATGTAAGTAGTTAACATTTTTGAAGACAAACACCATCGATCCGTAATATTTAAAAATAAATAACATGCACAAAAGTTGCCAAAATGCATGTTAATTGATTTCAAAATTTACACTTACGATAAAGTAATCTTGCGGTGGGAGGGGGTTTAAAAATTATTTAATCAGTTATTTATAACTTAAATGAAATTAATTAGAATCTATATCTGATATGATATTAGGTATTGCACGGTGATTTAGCAGCGAGAAACATATTACTTGCTGAAAATAACATTGTAAAAATCTGTGACTTTGGTTTGGCAAAAACTATGTACAAAGATGGTAATTACAAGAAAAAAGGTGATGGACCGTTGCCCATAAAATGGATGGCCATCGAATCTATAAGAGATCGGGTGTTTTCAACGCAGTCGGATATATGGTCCTTTGGAATAGTCCTTTGGGAATTTTTCACCTTGGCTGAAACTCCGTATCCAGGTATGGAGGCTGAGATACAATATCAGAAACTCATAGAAGGTTATAGAATGGAACAACCAACATATTCCACTCCAGATATGTAAGTAAACTTAAATACACACACATATATATATATATATTTGTTATGCATAGGATCGTACATATGATAAAACTTTTTGTAGAGATTTGTTTAAATCTCAAAAGAAATAAATTTTCATTCTCTGATGGTCATTTTATAGATACAACATAATGTTGCAATGCTGGAAAGCAAAGCCTACTTTGCGTCCTGGTTTCACAGAATTGGTGACCAGCATAGGTGATTTATTAGAGGAAAGTGTTAAAACGGTGAGTCACCATTTATCGATTTAATCGTCAACAATAATACAATCAGTGAAATATTTATCAAAAAAAAAAAAAAAAACTCTATTTAACGTGATAAGAATTATATATTTTGTCCGTTTTTTTTTTTTATCTACTTATAGCACTATATAACTCTGAACACACCGTATATGGATATGAACACGATGATTTTGGATGGCAAGAACGATTATCTCACGATGATGTCTGCACCTGATCACACAGTTCTATCATTGCCTGTAGGTGATTATGTGAATTCTCCTATTTCGGAGAATATACCAGAATCAGCATATTTGTGTATGAGTCCAACTAATGGAGACGAGTCGGGTATCTTTAGTCCAAGAGTTGATTTAGAAAAATCACGTTTCGAATTTCCTTCAGTTACGTCTGATACTGAGGATGCAATTGAATTATCACCAATGTTAAAGAACGTAGACGATGATGATCATTATTTAAAACCGATAAATGTGCACGAACGAAGAGCAGAGTTTGCTCGTAAAAGACATATTTCAAATCTTAAGCCAAACGAACCTATCAATAACAGAGATTCTGGTTATTGTAACGCTCCACGAAATCTTTTTCTGATGGATTTAAGCGAGAAATTAAAAAAACAGAAAGAAAGGATCCCCCAAAAAGAGGAGAATGAGGATAAGTATGAGGAAGTGGAGAAAAACGATCATGATCAGACGGATTCTATTCCAAAGGAAATAAAAAACACTCCGCCCATTATAAAAACTGAAGACAATTATGTGAACATGCCTAAACGGAAAAATGATTTAAAAAGTGACGCGCCTGATGGCTTTAGCAATCCTAGCTATATTATTATGGGAAATGAATTGAAAAAATCGGTAGTGTGACTTAAAATTAATAATCTTTCCTTTTTTTGGAGATTTATTATTAAATTAAACAATTCCGGGGATTCGTATTTTTATAAGATTCTTCTTTTTTTTTTGTTTTTGTTTTTTTTTAAATTCAAAGGACAGTCCAAGCATGTGAATATTTGCATAAACTCGGTTATGGTAAAATGCAAAGATTTATTATTTGTAATCGAGTTGTTACTTTATACCGATTGATGTACTTTTCGTCAAAATTTCTACTGGAATTATGTGTTTCAAAAAAATGACTATATTTTGTCGAGAAAAGGTTTTTTTTTTTTAATATAGAAGATAAGAATTAGGTTTTAGTGATCGTGTCATTTCTCATTTTGTCATTCACCATTAAAATTTTCCTCGCGAACATTTCTTCTGCGTTTAAGTACAAAAATTCGATGTTTCTCAGGTAGACACACGCCCACGGAATATTTTTTCTATTCTTTGATATTTTCAATATTGAAAATATTTATGATCAAATTTTTCTATCTATTGGAAAAAAAAAAGAAAAAAACAAAAGATCGGACGCACTGCATTATACTGCTCGATATATTTTTATTCTTCCTTTTTTTTTTTTTTTTTATACTTATATAAATGTAATAATAATAGACAAGATAATATATTAAATTGTTAATTTTAATGTGTCCGTGTTGTATATATTATCTTACGAAACAACAAGAATTACTTATTGATAGAATGAATGTATAATATTTTATGACTAGTGGATATTCTACGCGAGTATAAATGTGTGCTTAAATGTCTTAATAAATCTAAATATATAATGTGAATTAATTATTAAGTTATACTTAATAATACAGTACAAGAAAGATGTGTATGTGAATATGTGTAATGTGATTCTTATATTTTACTACGTTCATATTAAATAAATATAATTTTTTTTAAATAATAAATATCTACGCGATAATAACTGTCGTTGCTTCGAACGAATTAAGATAGATTTTATCTTATAAAATTTTTTTAATGCTTGCGATATAAGTAGTATATATGTATCATTAATATAAAATATAGAAATAGACAAATACATAAAATTATATTTAGATAAAAGAAATGTTTTCTTTTTTTTTTTCTTTCAAATTTCTACTTTGTACAAAAATTATAACTTTGGATCTATTTCTTCTGTAATTCTGATAGAATACGGTACATCGTATATAGTTGCAGAATTACGAGAACGTCGGCCTTTTTTAATGATATCGTTGACCAATTTTCTTTTATACTGTATCCATCTAAACAAGAAGTGTCATATAATTTATCAATAATACGTATAATATGTAATATAAATAGATAAAATGATGTACAAATAAGGATTAATCGTTACTTTCTATTTTTGACGAACTCTCGAAACAATTGATTTCTAGTTAAAAACTTGGAATCCATAAATAATCTAACTCTGTGCCAAATGTTAGCTTGATTATGTTCCATTAGCCAATATCGTGGAATAAGAAAACATCGTACAGGCGTTACGGATACGATTCTTCTGTTATCCATTTTCTCACCTAATAAACGAATGTTTCTCATTGTACTTGACAATTATGAAAGTTTGATAATTTTATTAAGAATTTTATATAATATTTATTATTTGTCTGACCTATTCCAAAACATGCACCCCTATAAAACATACACACTTGCATGAATATCGTATGAACGTCTTTTGGATAACGTTGCAACATAACTGATGGTTCTCTCATCAACATTTCTGCAACTTCCGTTATCTCGTGCCATTCATTCACCTTTGTTTATTAATATTAATAATATCATTTGTTGTATATTTCAATTAGATATTCCATTAACTTACAACATCTACAAGCGTGGCTGTTACGATACTCATACGTTCAAGATCAGCTTGTTTATTTGCTGGCTTTTTGGATAACATAATCTGAGTATAATCCACCGTTGTATCATTTATATTTGTCTTTAGTTTATTCCATTTGTCATTCTATGTAATTAGTATATCGTTAATTAAAGAAGAAATTTCTAGAAGATGTTAAGAGATAAATAATTTTCTTGAAAACAAATAAAAATAAAAAATAAAAAAGGACTATTGAAATTAATTCAAAAACGTTTACCGCATTATCATCGATCTTTGATCCATTTTGTTTGATAATGTTACCATTGTCAATATTTTTCTCATTTGATTTTAATTCCGATGTAGAACTTACTATTTCCGAATTTATCAATTCGTATTGCATTCCATGGGAAGTTGGTTTCTCTTTAACAAGTATATGTTCTATCAAACGACATTCACCTTCCAATAAAAAATGTACATAATTGACCATTCCCTTTCCGTCGCCTAACAATACCTCGAAAAAAATATATAGATTAAAATAATTAATTCATAAGAAATACAGATATGTATAATAATTATACGAGTTATTTATTTTAATACCTCGTTTGCTTGGAAATATTTTAGCTTGCTCAAAATGCAACACTCTCTTACAGTTTCTTCGTTCCATGTTTTAAAATAATTGAAATGGACCAAAGCATCTTGTAAAATGTTCCATTGATCCATCAAATAATCTTTTAATTTTTCATTGAAATCGTCGAGATTGATGAGCAACAAATCTACCGAGGCTAAAGAAAATAATATAATAATAATGTAATTATAATTACAGATAATAAAATCATTATTAATTGATTGTTTACTTTTAGTGACTATTGTAGCTGTTCTTGGTATCGTATGTAATAATGCAATTTCTCCAAACATGTCACCTGAATGCATGGAACCCATATCAATTTCCTTGGTATCGCCTGTTGATTAAATAAAAAGATGATAACTTTTATTAAATTTAATAATAATAAAAGAAAAAATATTAAAAAATAAAATGAAAGAAAATAATATACCAGTAAGATCATCGGTAACGACCCTTGTTAGGTTGACCTCTCCGTTTACGATAAAATAAAGATTTTCAGCCTTGTAACCTTGACGAACGATTACACGATCTTTTGGCAAATACTGATACAAGCATACATCCGCCAACGATTCTCTCTGTTCTTCCGGATATTTTCTAAATGCTCGTAATTTTTTGAATAATTCATAAATGTAAGTTTTTTCTGCGGATGATCTCTCAATTGGATTTATCAATAAGATAGAACGATCCTTCGATTGACGAATATTTAAATAAAGAATGAAAAGAGAAAAATGAAATAGAAATAAGAAAATATTTAACATTATGTAATATATGAATTATGCGAGTATCATTTTATTAATATTATTTTGTTTCCTTTTTTTTTTTTCTTTTTTTACGAACCTCCAAGGTCAATACTTTTTTCTCGACTTTTTTCTCTCGTGTCAATTTGAGAATAGTTGCAATGTCGTCGCTAACTTCTTCGATTACTGGTTCCTGAGTTAACCATTCCATAAATTCAAAAACTAATCTCACAGCAGCACGGAATAAATAACGGCCTCTCAATTTGTTAGTCTATAAGTTTAAATAATAATTTTAAAATTTTTTACGAGTCATCTTTCACTCGTGAAAAATGAATTTTTCATTTTTTAACTTACCCTCAGACGGAATAAAGATCTTCTTGTTAGAATCGAGCTAAATGATTTTCTCAAAGATGTTCTTGCTAAATGCATAGACATTCTTTCGAAAATTCTTTAAAATTTCTATTTTTAATATAACAATGATATTGAAAATTAAAAACTGAAAAGATACGTGAATTTACGTATATCTTTCTAAATGAAAGTTTATTTTGTTATATCAATAAATCGATTTAATTGTATGTTCTTCAGCGCCATTTAATATAACAGCGTCATTCACAGACGTTAAATACGATTTCAAAAGATAATTTAAAATGACAAAAAAATGTTTTATCGTTTTAATTTTGTATTATTTTTGTAGAAAATATTCAAATATGTTCAAGTAAAAATTTGAATATTCCGCTATATGTGTTAATATTTTTTGTCCAATAGGCGTTATAGTTTCTTTCATCTCTACGATGATTGGTCGAAATATTAGAGAAACGTAATCCGAGAGAAAGGATGACTCTTGTTTATAATTTCGTGCGCGAAAGTTACTTTTTAAAGTGACTTTCAGTTTTTACGTAAAGTGTTCATTAGTGAATAACAAAATGGTAAGAATATAATATTATAAATACTACGTATAAAGCATAAATTTATTTAATTATTAAAAATAATTATTAATATTATAAATCTCCCATTGAATGTTGATTAATTCTGTTTAGGTTATGTCAATTATGACAGTCACCCATTTGCTTTGATTTTATATAAAAACATTATAGAAAATACATTAAAAAGTTTTAATTATATGAAATACATGAAAATAATATTTAAATTTTACAGAGTTTTGGATTACCATCGTTAATACCTAAGCCTGCAGTGGCTGATCAATTTAACCTTAAAGAAGATACTTATGGCATTCCAAATCCTATGATTTCTGGGTAATTATTAATTATATGAAATTTGTAGAAATATAATAATTACAATTCATTGATAAAGAAATTATTATACCGTCAATTTTGATTGTACAGATTGTCAGGCACTAGACAAAAAATTGGTTATTCGCATTCTTTAGAAGCTTCAGCATTAAATGTAAATATAAATGTTACTATGTCTAATTCACTATAAATATATGGAACCCACTTCATGATTGCACAAGGGATACAAAAGCAATGAAAAAAGTTTAACATCTGTTTCAATGATCTGCGACAACTTATTCTTTATAGAAAGTGCTTGAAATGACCATCCTTGATTTGTATTCAAGTATGTTTGTATTCATTGTATTATCGGTAAATAATTATATGTCACTTTTGAAGTGGATCCCACATATTGCAAAACATTTTCTATATAATAATGTGAAAAAATTGTAAGATATCATAAACAATACGTAGATTGTAGAACTTGATTGATTTTAGTATAAGAAAAATGAAGAACGCATGAACATGGTCTTACTACGTAATTCTCAAGGATTGCATGCACCGTTGCGTCTTGCAATGGAATTAAAAGCTACTGAGAAAATTGGAAGACTTCCCTTTTTACCGTCGTCAAATGTTATGAGAGATGTTATTCTTGGTAGAGATGAAGAAATTAGGTAATTTATTGAATCTGTCTCAATTTAATATTTTTAATTAAGCAGCAATAATAACAATATTGAAAAACTTAAAAACGTTTTTAACTAGTTTTGAGGATATATTAAATACATCCGAGTTCAGAGAACAAATGGGACAACCTCATGCTGTAATAGAGAAAAGTCTTGGAATTCTTTAAGAAGGAGGTACGATTATCATTAATAGAATGTATTATTTCAGTTATAAGAGGAGTTACTTGTGATGCAAAATTAAAATTAAAAAATTAGATATTGTAATCTGTATCATTAATTAAATAACAATTAATTTAAATTAATTAGCCAGGATTTTCAAACAAATGTATTTCTCTTTTACTTGTTGTTATTACTCTTCCTTTTATGGGTTTGAGAAACTTTTATACGATACCTTTTCTTCAACACAACTCACCTTTCTACAGAGACCATATTTCTCTCTTTTACTCTTTTTATTCAATAAAAGTTAATTTAATAAATTTTTTAATAATATATATTTCAGATTTTCTCCTTACATTTCTATTTTTCTTATTACAGAGTTGCATCATTCAAAGCAGTCTACATTAACTTACTAATGATGCAAATAATATGAACATTACATTTCCTTGATATTTAAAAATCTTTCAGTCATTAAACTGTCATTAGTATAAAAAAAAAAAGTTCAAAAGGCTATCGAAGAAGTTAAGATAATTTTATCAGTAAGATAAAGTGCATTAATGCTTTTTGTATTGACAAACATGTTAAATTAGTTAGCTCATTAAACATTGTAATCTGTATAAATCAACAAGTCACATTGATTACATTTGATACAGTCTAACCAATATCATAAATTCTTACATTAAACTGACATAACTCTGCTTGTATGATTCTTCATTTAAAAAAAGAAAAAAAGGAAAAATAAAGAAAAAGAATCTTTATTTCATGATTATATGTTAATTTCTTATGTTCATAAATTATTTCAGCCGATATTCGTTCCTAATTCTATTTTTAAATTTCATGTATTCTATTATATTTTTAATTCTGAGATATACAACTGTCGTATTAAATTTATACGTTATCAAATAAAATTGAAAAAAAAAAATATATATATATATATAATTCAAAATAAATTTCATTATCTTAAGAGGCTACTTATAACGCGATTACAAAATCTTACTAATTTTTAAAAGTACATACTTTTTAACGTAGAAATACAACGTAATTAAATTTAAAGAAATATTCTGGTATGCGTGTAAAATCGTGAGATTTCGACATTTGGCAGCACTGATCCGTACATATAAAAATACAAATATTATCTTTCCTCGGTATTCACAAGTCCCCATTATTATTTGGAGCTTTATGTGTGTAAGGTCGTCGTTCATTGTAGGAGTGTTAAACCAGCACAATGTGCGAAATAAAAGTATTAGATGGTGGCTTTTCAACACAATTAGCGTTGCACGTGGGTGATAGAATCGACGGTGATCCATTATGGACAGCACGTTTTTTAGCAACAGATCCAGAAGCTGTTTACAAAACTCATTTGGATTTTTTAAGAGTTGGTTCTGATATAATAGAAACTAATACTTATCAGGCATCAATAGATGGATTCATGAAATATTTGGGACTTACTAAAGATGAAAGCAATAAATTAATTTACAAAGCTGTTGAGTGTGCTAAAAGAGCTGTTAAAACTTATCTTGAAGAAGTGAAAGATAATCCAGATGTTCCAAATCCTAAACCATTAATAGCTGGATCCTGTGGACCATATGGTGCTGCATTACACGATGGTTCTGAGTACTCCGGTCATTATTGTTCTAATATATCTTCAGAAATTCTAAAAGATTGGCATAGGCCACGTATCTCAAGTTTGTTAGACGCTGGTGTTGATTTATTGGCATTTGAAACTATACCGTGTAAAGAAGAAGCCACTGTGTTAATTGAATTAATGAAAGAATTTCCTAATACCAAGGCATGGTTATGCTTTTATTGTCAAGATGAAAAAAGTTTAGCAGATGGTACAGATTTTCAAGAATTAGTTGTGCAATGTTATAAAGAATCTCTGCCTGGTCAAATAATTGGTTTTGGCATTAATTGTATTGCTCCGCAGTATGTTACTCCTTTATTGAAAGGTATCAATAAAGAAAATTCCACCGATTTTATACCATTGGTAGTATATCCTAATAGTGGAGAAAAATATACTGTAGCAGAAGGATGGAAAGAAGATAAGGAGTGCTATCCTTCGCATCAATTTGTTCACGAATGGTTGAATTATGGAGTAAAGTACATCGGTGGCTGTTGTAGAACGCAGGCAACAGATATACAAACAATACGTTTAGAAGTAAAAAAATGGCTAAAAATACAAAACTCTATTGCTTCCTCTTCATGAACTTATATTAGGATTAGATTTCTTTTCTTATTCTTACATTTGATAAATATTTATAAAAGAAACTAAATGAATAGATATATTTCTTGGTTACTACTGTGTGCCTTTAAAATTGTTATTTAACAAATCAGTTAATTATAGCAAATATATACTTGTTGACATTTTTCTATTGATTATTATATATACTACAAATTTTTAATATATACCTTTATAAACTTTTTTATGAATATATACAAAACATTTATATATTAATGTACCAAAGAATATATATTTAAACAATTTATTATTATACAAATACATAAATATTTGTTATTAATTTATGAAGAAAGGATTAAGAAGAAAATTATATAATTATTCTAAACATTTTTATTCAATACTGTTATTCTTCTTTACCATATTTTTCTTCCTTAATTATGTAAGATAGAACTTTTTTTTTATTTAATTATCGGTTCGTTTATTTATCGCTCGCACATTTGTCAATGTATATTAACTCATTTCCAAGAGTGTATGTCTTATCTTTAATTTTAATTTCTGCAGATTCTTTTTCTGCATTAATTATAAATAAAGCGTCATCTGGAATCAATGTTTTTCCTCCTAAAATATCGTCAAGATTTGGTTTCAAACGTGGGCCCATGATTGGATCATTATAACGATATAATTGAACTGAAAAAAAAGTTATTAACAGAATAAATACATTGTTTCTTATTTGCAATGTTTAATTAATATTATGTACCTTCAATTAATTTTACGCATCTTGATTTATTTTCTTGTAAAATACGTTCTATTAAAGTAGAAACTGTGTCGTTATCATAAATTTTTAAATTCATTCTAAATGCACCAATGTATTTTTGTGGATTTATAAGACACATTTGAACAGAAGGTTTTAAAGAAAAATTTATATAAGGAGCACCAGGACAGCATTCTTCTTTTGTTTTTTCAGGAGCTTCGTCGGTATACTTTATAATAATTTCATGTAGCTAAAATACATAAAATGAACTACATAAATGCAATGGATAAAAATAATATAATATATAAAAATTATAAAATTAAGAATATATGTGTGTCTGCCTTTTTCATATTTAAACATAGTTTAAAGTATAGTTATTTTAGGATTTAGACAGTCTCATTTTCATAAAGTAGTAAGGCTAATGAATGCATAATAAAAAAAATTACCTCAAGAGTATTTTGAAGATACTTTTTATTTTGTTCAAGAATATCATACTCATTGAAATCAGATGATAGATTGAAAGCGCTTATGCCAATAGAGTTTAATTTTTCCTTTGTAACTTGCACAAATGGCATCACTCTTTTCATATACTTTTTCAACTCAACTATGTTTCCTAATTCTGTAGCAATCGTTTTATTTTCTGGCAATTTGTTTTCATTTTTCTATAGAGATATTAAATAAGTGAATGAAGTTTTTAAATGAATTATAGAATAAATAATTCAATTTTAATTATACTTACTATATACATTTCTTTCATAGTTTGTAGTATAATACTTTGCCAAGGAGGATAAGTTTTAGCAACCCAAATAATTCCTTGATTAGGTTTCTCTAGAGGTACAGAATTTGCATTTTTCGATACTTTCTTTGGTGTTAAATAATTCTTTAAAAGAATTCTAAATGAATGGGCAGCATCCATTAAATACTGTGAAGATTTTATGAGTACTAAATCGACATTACCAGCTATTGGCCATCGACTGTCTAGTATGCTATCTTTCTAATATAGAACAAAATAAAATATGAGAATAGATATATAATTTTTATATAAGTATAATTTGGATAATACTTACTTTACCAATAATAGTCCATATATATTCTGATACATGAGGACATATTGGAGATAACATAATAATTTGCAATTCTATGTACTTAATAATAAGATTCCAGTTAATACCATCTAATATGCTTAATTGTAAGTACTTATCCCTAGCAGCTTGTAATTCAAAAAAGCCAGTTCTCAATGCGTCTTTATAAAGCATTTTTGAATAATTCTCATTAGTTTCTTGTATCTTTAGATTCATTTCACTGTTAAAAAAAATCTATTTTATATTATATCTATAAGAATATATTAATCGACAATTAAGATATACACCTTTCAAAGACTCTATCATTGAACGTATTTGGTTGATCATGTCTGTATTGATTGTTTGGCATATACATTACTTCTTTGACCCATTCAATGAATGTATACAATCTGAGAATTCCTGCATCGGCTGTACTTTCTACAAAATTAGCATCTTCCACAGAATCTCCAGAATCAGCCAAACATAATCTCATCCCATCTGCTGAATATTTTTCAACAGCTTCTGCAAGTGTTAAGAAATTTCCTTCTGATTTTGACATCTAAAAAATATAATCATCTAATATCACTGTCGATTTCTATATTCAATTAAAAAGAAATGCTATTTTATTAAAACAATATATATACCTTAGACGAATTTAATAGTAAATGACCATTTGCTCGTATTCCTTGAGGCCATAATTCTGGTTGTTTAGGCCATATTGCAGTGTGATTGTAAAGAAAGAAAGTAAGGTGATTTTGTATTAAATCTTTTCCTGAGACTCTTAGATCGACTGGATACCAGTAATGAAATTCTCTTCGCATTCGATCCAATGCTTCTTTTTTAATACTTGTTTTAGGTAATTTTGCATCATTAAAGAAAATATAATCCCAGACTTCTGATGTCATTTCACTAGCCCTAAATATAATTATTCATATGAAACGCAAAGTATAATTTAATTTCGATTTAAATATATATAAACTAAGACATATATACTTTATTCCTAGAACATTTGGTTTATCTCCCTTGAATGTTTCTCCTTGTATTAAATGAGCTATTGTATAATACGCCATATAAATAGTTGAATCGGAAAGAGATTCAATTAACCAATTTTCGTCCCATGGTAATTTTGTTCCTGAAATTTTAAATCTAAAATTAAGAAATTTATCTTAATAATAATGTATAATTATAAATTTCAATTTTTTTTATTTACCAAGACCATAAGTCCTAGAACATGCATACTCATGAAGCCAATCAAGACAAGCTACAAAATTTTTTCTAACTTCGTCATGAAAGGCATTTAGATTGTTCAAAGCTTCCATTGTTTCCTTTTTCCAATTTTCTTCGCCGTAATCTAAATACCATTGATCGCACAAAGCAACTACGCATTCGTCATTCGATCTTGAAATAATCGTTTTTTCTGGTTCATAATAAATAACAGCACTACCATCACGGACTAATACTTGTTGAATCTGTTTTTTAATATCCTGAATCTTTTTTCCCTTATGTTCACCAACTAACAATATACCATCATAAAATCCTTTAAGATATACCATCTCCTTGGCTTCCATCAACTTAACTTTATCATTTTGAGATTGTATTTTTAATTTATCGTACAATGTCACTGCACTTAAGTTTCCTAATTCTGGGATTTCGAGGATAGGTATCTAGTGTAATTAGAAATGTAAATATTTATTTTGTATTCTTATTTAAATTAACCCACACAGATATGTTCAACTTACAGGTTCATAAGGCAGCACCATTTCATCCTTGATTCCATATTTTTCTCTGAATGGTTGTTTCTTCTTTAAATCTACTAAAGCAGCATAATCATCCGGAGAATCACTAGGTACTGAAGTTACTATCCCTGTTCCTTTATCTTCTTTAATTGTTAACATGGGTAATGTATAAACTGTTTTATAAGATGTAAGAGGTGCTTCTATCCCCACTCCTAAGATGTCCTATTAATATATTGATAATAGTAATATAAATAACAATGTTACAATATATTTTTTAAATGATATTTGTAGAACTTACTTTTCCAGTTAATTTTAAAAGAACTTGTATTTTCCCTTCTATCTCAAAAAAGCCTTGATAAGCCATATTTCGAGCTGATCTTTCAGTTGATATGAATACTTCATCATTCTTTAAGCTATACGCAATGTAATTTATATCTGGATGTGCCCAGCAATTAGTTTGACCGTACATAGTTTCTGGTCTCAAAGTTGCTGCGACGAGAAAAACCGGTTTTCCAGAAAGTGATCTGCAATGTAAAATATTAATAATAAATTTTGCTTTATTAATAAAAAGAATAGATATGCAGAAGTTACTTACTCGAGAGATTTAGGATAGGGCTCTTGTATTTTTAATTTGATTAATGTATATTCTTGTGGTCCAACGCCTTCACCAGTAGATCTATCATGATCCATACACGGTTGGCCATCTTTTGGAGAATAAATTGTATATCTCTTTCCATATTTAACTTTATTTCTACGTTTCAGGTGTTCAAATTGCCACTTTACAAATGAGTCGAAAAAGGGATTAGCATCAGTTGTAATAAACATGCGACGCCAATCAACCTAAAAGTTTAAATAACAGCTATTAAAAAGTCGAAACATATTTTTTGTATTAGGAATATTATTATTTTTTAACGTACATGTAATCCAATTGATTTAAGATCTTCTACAGCACGAGGTGGGAAATAATCAAGCCAATATGCAGCATCTGCAAATCTTTTAATTTCTTCATCATCTATTCCAAGAGTTTGCATAATTTGCCATTGATATTTAGCTGATCCAGCCTTGGCAACTGCTTTACTCTAAAAACATTTTTATAGCAAGGATATTTAATATTATTATTATTAATTTATCTAATATGTTGCATCGTTAATAGAAACTTCTTACTTTTTTTCCTTTACTTTTATCCTTTATTATTATGTCATCCACGTTCTCCTCAATTACAATATTTTCTTCAGGAAATTGTGGTGGATAACCGTATAGTTCTATTTCTCTTTTCAATTTATCAGCACAAGCTTTAATTGGCATGCCAGTGCAGTGGAAACCGAATGGAAATAGAACTTTTTTTCCTAACAAACGGTTATAACGTACTGCGAACTAAGAGATATGTGAAAATATTATATTATAGTATAAGGATATTTTTTTAAATTGTACAATTAATATTAACGAGAGATCTTACTTCACATTTTGATAAAGAAAATACATGTCCCAAATGAAGTCGTCCATTCATATAAGGAAATGGGAAGGTAGCCAAAAATTTATCATTTGGTGAACTTTTAGGTTCCAAGGGTGCATCTTCTTCATAAATTTTTGAACTGTACCATCGTTCTTGTATTTCTTTTTCAATTTTTTGAAGGTATTCAACTTTAAAGGTACCTTTCCTTTCTGCCGTTTGCTATGGAAAATTATAAACTTCATAAAAATATATTTTATACAAATTTTATATATCAATTATCAATTTTCTTTCCTAGGATTTATATATAATATAATATAAATTAAAAATAATTTTAAAAAGTAATGTTAATTAACAATTATTTTTCACAGTAGACTTTGCTGTTAATCATGGTTATTTAATTTTATTTTACTTGACAATTTTTATTTCGAAAATATATGATTGAATTTAAAAATATTTATATTTATAGTAATATTAATATTAAAAATATTATTAATATTATTAAACAAAAATTATAATTTAATTATATTTATAAATGTATTACATCTGTTAGTATTGCCGGCATTGAGGTTAATTCGTATTATTGTCTATATTATAGGATAGTATATAAATGAAATATTAAATTAATATAATACCTTAACAGTAGGTGCGACTACCATTTTGATAATAAATCTTTAAATAATATTTATATTGTTAATTAAATATTCGATTATTCAACTGACTTGCATTTGGCACGTGTATGCCAACTGTTATAATCAGCAACAACCAATCACTTTCTTCCTATATTATTTTGCATTAATGTCATACTATATTTCATCATGTGCTTTCAAAATCATTAAAACTTTAATTTAATGTTACGCTAATGACGAAATTGATTCACGTAATATAACATCTTTGGAGTAATTAATTATTTAAATATTTTTTTTTCTAAAATAGTTAATGGGGGAAAAAAAATGTAGATAAAAATAAAGCAATTCTTATTTTATTATCATAAATTAGCATAAAAAATGATCTTATGCGTTTTACAAAAAATACAAATACGTTTTTTTTTCTTAATTATTATTATTTATTACATACGTTCAAGCGGTTTAATACCGAGTATAGAAAAGCATTGTTCCATCATAATAGCAGTAACTTCTGTTAATAACAAACGTCCCATATTAACTTTAATTATTTCACCGGCTTGATTTTTTTCAAGACAGTAACAACTATCATAAAATTCGCTGAACGCACATGAAATTTCATAGCAATATTCGCACAGTTGATGCAAATGTAAATCTTTAGTTATTTTAAGTAAAACATCAGGAAACTTTAACAGAACTTTAGCTAATTTCCATTCCTTTTCATGTTCTAAAGATATTGGAACCTCTTCCGCAGCTTTCTTTAATTGTTCTCGAGTAATATTAGCATTTCTAGCAATAGAACGAATTCTAGTAAGAGCATAAAGTAAATATACTGCGGTGTTTCCCTTGTCGTCTAACATTTTGTCAAATGAAAATACATATTCGTGATTTCTATTATGAGATAAATCTGCATATTTAATACAACTATAAGCGATTGATTCTTGAGCTGCTTTAAGTTCATCTTCTGTAAGTTCCTTGTCACGTCCCTTTTCTTTAAGTTTTTGTAACGACCTGCGTACACCTTTTTTAGAAAAGAATTAATGATTACATTTAAATATATTTACAATACATCTTTGAAAACAGATTATTACGTTCATACAATATAAAACGTTATTATAAATTACCTTCATCTAATAATTCTGACAACTTAATGGTATCACCAGATCGTGTTTTAAATTTCTTTTTGTCCTCTCCAAGAACTACTCCAAATGAAACATGATCCACTCTAACATTTGATGGAAGAATACCTACTCTCTTCGCACATTTAAATAATGCTTGAAAATGTACAGATTGACCTGAATCTGTTACGTATATTAACTGAAAATAATATATGTAAAGATTTATATACTTTCGTACTGTTTGCGTAAAAGATATACTCTTTAATCTTATAATTCAATTAAAATTAAAATTAAAATTATTGGTATTGATTATAATCTGAAATATACCCAATTAGATTTTTCATCGTAAATACGTTGTTTAATACAAGCCATGTCTGACGTATCATAAGTGAAACCACCATCTGATTTTATTATTGTGAAAGGTATACCGCTACGATCTTCTCCGAATAATATTTTACGACCTTCGTCTTCCTCTAAGTAATTTTGTGCTTCCAATTCTTTAACTAATTCTTCCATTTTCTTCTGATAAAATGATTCTCCTCTTTCTGTGATCTTAATATCAAGTCGAGTATACAAATTTTCAAATTCTGTAATATACACGATTATGTGTAATAATTATTTTATCCAAATGTATACTTTATTATATAATTTAATTGTATTATACCTTTTCTAGATACATCACAAATTAATTGCCAAGCTTTGGTTATAGCAGGATCAAAGGACTGCAGTTTAACAACACAATTGTACGCACGTTTTTTAAATTCTTCATCGGAATCAAATCTTGTTTTTGATTCTTTGTAGAAATTCTGAAATAATACAACAACAACAAAAATAGAAATAATAAATATTATTATAAAAAGAAATAATAAATTAATCATATAGAAATAAAAATATACTTGGAGATCCGCAATTGGTGGAGATACATTTAAATAATCCGGAAATTTCTCTTGTAGATGAGCTATCAACATGCCAAATTGTGTTCCCCAATCACCAACGTGATTTATTCTTAAAACATCATGACCAAGATACTCTAATAATCTACAAATACTATCACCGATAATTGTAGATCTTAAATGACCAACATGCATTTCTTTAGCAATATTGGGACTTGAAAAATCTACAAGTACTCTTTTCTTTTCTGTATAAGGAGGAAATACTGTTCCTGCTTTTAGACATGACTTTAATACTTGTTCTACAAATTCACGTCTTAAAAATACATTAATATAACCTGGACCAGCAATTTCTAATTTTTCAATAAGCGGAGATGGTTCTACTTTTTCTAAAATATTACCAGCAACTGCTCTTGGATTTGTTTTAATACCTGAAATTTATACAATTTGATAATACAGTTATATATATAAAATATTTCTATTGATTTCAAATACATACCACTACCAGTATTTAATAATTTAAAAATCTGCATAGAACTACTAAATTCGTAATCTCCAAATTTAGCATTAGAGATTACTCCAACATTTATTGGTGGATCTACTAAATTAGGATAAGCGACAGCAATAGCATCTTGAAATAAATTAGATAATGATTCAGATATACTAATAACATTACTAACAGATTTATCAGCTGTACCAGACATTACTTCAGTCTGTGATTTAGATTTTCTTGTTTCAATAGCCTAAAAATATATGAAAACAAAAATTCATTTTATAATTATGATATAAATAAAAAGAATTGATAAAATAATAATAAAATATAAAAAATATATATACCCTTTTAAGTATGTTAATTCTATATTTTAATTTAAGATTTTCTTGCTGCAAATTCGCATAATCTTCTTTCGAGATATCACATTTTGTAACATTCTCATTTGTTATACTTTCACGCAAATGTTCGATTTCATTTTTCAATATTTCTATTTGTTGTTCCTAGAAATAAAGAATGTGTTTACAAAAAAAAAATAGAGTTAACCTCAAATCTTGTTAAGATTATTCGTGACAGATAGAAATGTTATATTTTTGATAAATAAATCAATGGAAAAAAAAAATTACCGCTTCGGTTGCTCTTTTATTAAAAGCATCTATATTAGATAACGACATTCTATTAGTAATTGAGATATCTTAATTTATAAGCAGATTTATACCACGTGGATAACTTGAAATATGTAGCTATGACTATAATACGTAAGTATTAGCGAATACGTAGTATTCAAACTCTGAAGATTCTTTCATTCATTTAAAGGTTTATATATTTATATAAAACGCCTATAGTGGTAATAGAAACTTCTTATTCCGTACGCGACAACGACTTTACCGTCAATCGACAAGTTTGTACGATCATCTGATCCATTCATACTGTTCTTCCGACACGTACCTAATTCATACATTAAGTTATTCATTAAAGATAATATAATCATTCATTTTTATAAATCAGTATGAGTTTTGAAATATGGCGGCATAGAGAGCGCTACCATTTGCATTGTCGGTAGTGTCGTGTAAATGATTTACCGATTTCAGTAGTAGTAGAATTTTGTTTTTCCCCTAACTAATGTATGGTAACAATGATCTCGATGTTATTTGAATTTATTGAATACTTACAAATTAATGGCTTAACAAATTTCGATTTTTGGTTATGATGGGACATCGAGATATTATAAATGACAATGACACCGAGACTGATACTGCCGAGGAAGAAGAAATCACAGAAAGCGAGGAATCTTCATCAACAGGAAAAATTACTCCTAATCAATTAACATTATCTTTTTCAAAATTGTCCTATAAAAGACTTCCGAGAAAGTGTGTTAAGTTTTCTTTTTTGAGTCTAAACAGTATTACCTTTGTAAGTTCAGATACAATGGTGTCCTCTTAAAAGAAAGAAAATATCTCATTAAAAGTATTAATATGAATTGTTTCTTTTTTTTTTTTTTTCGAAGCTTGCAGGTTTAAGTGCTGCGATCATTTCAATTTGGATGTTAGCCGATAGTAAAATGATGTCCAGATTGATTGGACAACGTATATACGTAACGACGTTATTAATGATAGGAATATTTGCATCGTTTCTAGCAGTTATCGGTATATCTGGTTTCTTCAAAAGAAAAACAAATTTTTTGATTATCGTAAGTTGACCAGAGATATGAATGAAATAAAATTATACTAAAAATATAATGAATTAAATTTCAAAGAAACACATATTCGTATAGATTAATGTAATCCTCGTATTGCAGTACATAGTATTCCACGCGGTATTCCTTTTTTTAATCTTCATCTGCTCGGTTTTGAGTTTCTCTTTATTCGATAAACTTACGAGAAGTATTCACGAGGACATGGCTAGTTCGATAGAAAATTATCGTTATTTGGATTGGGTTACAGAGGCTTGGGATAATACACACAGATACGTAAGTGTAGTTTCATATTAATTCAAGATTCAAATAAATAATAACGATAGAAAGAGACAA
>JACGTP010000031.1:818187-855687 GCA_023678845.1 Mischocyttarus mexicanus | reverse complement strand
GCTCTCTCGCTCTCTTTCGCACATATTTATATTTCATACACACATACATATATATATATGTATATATGTATGTATATATGTATATACACATATTATTATTAGTATTATTATTATAATTATCATAATTATTATAATTATTATTAATATTATTATTATTATTATTATTATTAATAATTTTCCGCAATCTCTACCTGATATTTACTTAAATAATTACGTGGAATTATCGTGTGCCCCGATCGATCGACAATCGGGGGGGACGAACTAAATCTGGGAAACAAGATGAAACTTCACGGAAGTTAAAGACTGAATTTTTTCTTGTTCTCTTTTTCTTCTTTCTCTCTTATTTTTTGTTACTTTTTTCTTCTTCTTCTTCTTCTTCATCTTTCTTCTTCGTCTTCCTTCTCGTCTTATCAAAGATATTACGTCGAAGTAACGTGAGTCGTGTTCTCTTCATCTTATTTTTGTGTTTTCTTTCTAATCCCTCTCTCTATCTTTCCCCCTTTCTCTCTCTCCCTTTCTCTCTCAAATTCTCTCTCTTCATCTCTATTTCTCTCTCTCTCTCTCTCTCTCTCTCTTTCAAATAAATGAGAGAACCCTAATGTAAAATATCGCGCGCGTATAAATAATTTTTAACTCTCTCGATAATATTAAAAGAAAAAAAATACAAAAAATAATTACGATTAGGGTTTTAACACGCGTTCGGTTGGTTCGAGATAAGAAATAATATTATAACAAATGACGATATTTTAATTAGGTATATATTCGTGAATTTTCTAACAAATTTATAGTTAAGCTATCTAAAAAATCTAAGAAGACAAATGATCAATTCATTTTCATTTCCTTTCCCATCCAATTAATTTCTTCTTATTTTCTTTAATTCTTCGCGTTGTACATTCAAACGTTCGTTCAAATCAAAAATACGTTAAAAAGCCTCCCTATATTTATATATCGTATTTTATTTCCCCCTTCCCTTCTCTCATTTTATTTATACATTCAATAATTCGTAAGGGAAAAAATCATTTTCATCTATCCAGACAATTACACGTTGTCGTGAGATTATTTTTATATCCATTGGCAGGCCCTAGATGAGGGTCTTTCGCAAAATTGTTTGAAGAAACGCGAATGAAAAGAGTTGATACCCGCCACGCCCTACTCCTCACCCTTCGAACTCTACTCCTCGTGATATTGGACAAATTCGTTTCTGATTTTGGCAAAATCGTTTGCCGAGAGGACGATGAGAAAGGGGAGAGAGAGAGAAAGAGAAAGAGAAAGAGAAAGAGAAAGAGAAAGAGAAAGAGAGATAGAGCTATGGGGGATTTTGGGTAGGTGGGGTAAGGTGACAGCGAGGGCTAATTTGGTGATGCTAACTAATTACCATAGTAATTATGCGCGGCTCTTTAGAACGTATTACAATAATTTACATACGTTCGATTACAAGGAAAACGATCAGGGTACGGTGATGGAACAGGTTGGGATAGGGTTTTGGGGTAAAGGGTATGGGGAATAGGAAGGTTAGGGGAATAATTGATGGTCGCGTTAAATTTAGATACACACTTATTACTCAATGAAGAAACATAGTTTGACGTTCGTGTTATTCATATCCAGCAAGCACAAATATGCAATATTGTATACGTAATATTTTTTTTTTTTTTATTTTTTTTTTTACTTTATATCTTTTTTTTATTTATTTTTTTTCTTTTTATTTTTGTTCACTTTTTTTTTCGCTTTTTTTTCTTTTCCCTTTTCCGTTTCATTTATTTACCGATAATTAGTCATTTCTCCATAATTCTTCTTCTTCGTCTTCTTCTTCTGCTACTTCTTTCTTTCATTCATTCTTAGTTCTCTCTCGTTATTATAACTTTGTTATTTTTCTTTCTTTTTGCAATATCTTTTAATGAAATATTTTTCACTTGAACAGAGAGAGAGCGTGTGTAATCGGTTCGTTCAATTTTCGCTTATCGTCCGACGTATCCTTCTTCACCACGCCTTAAATATATTTATATATTATCGTGTGCGAGCGAGATTAACAAACAGATTAGCGTAAACCGCAGTAGATAGAGGTTTCTTTTATCTTCGATCGTCTCGCGTTATAGTTCTCGTTAATCCTGCTAATAATGGCAGTAGTATGAAGAAGATCGTTATTATTATTCTTCTTTAATTTCTTCTTTTTCTTCTTCTTCTTCTTCTTCTTCTTTAATTTTTCCTTCTCTAGGTTATCGTTTTACACGGAAGTTGGACGCTAAAGTGCTAGGATACAACACATCCAGTTTTAAAAATATGTTTAAGCCTAATAATAATAATACAATGTTTATTTCTCATTCATTCTCATACTCTCTCAATCATACTCTCTCTCTCTCTCTCTCTTTCTTTCTTTCTTATCGTTCAACACTACACCAGGATATTCTCCTTCTCTTTTTATTTATTTTTTATTTATTTTAGTTACTTTTTTCTCTTTTTCTTTTCTCCTTAATACTTCGCATCGTCGAAGAAAGCACCACTTTATAATACAAATTCGCTCCTCTCTTTCTCTCTCTCTCTTCTTGCCGATACATTCTAAGGCTTCAAAAGTAGAACTCGAGCTTATTAGTCGATCAATCGTACAACGTCGATCCCTTTTTCTTCTTCTTCTTCTTCTTCTTCTTCCTAATCATGGAAGAAGTGTTCCCTCGTTTATATTACACTGAATGAAAATAGGAAAAAAAAAAATATATATATATATATATATAATAAATAAAAGAAGAAAAAAGTATTTTAATAAAAAATAGATAGTCACGATAGATTAGAACAATAACGGTGCGAGTTTTATTAACGAATTTTTCCGAGGCCATTCATTGTTGAGATATGTGTTGCACATTCGGGTTTCGCATCCACTTGCAATAAATGTTTTATCGTTAATTCACTTTTTTTCTTTTATTTTATATTATTTTTTTTTTCTTTCGTCTCTTCTTCTTCTTCTTCTTCTTCTTAGTTTTCTTTTTCTTTTTCTATCTAAGTACGACGACGACGACGACGATGACGATGACGAAGTAGTATCGCTCGCATACGAATGGGTAGGAAAGGTTACACACAGTTTTCATATTGTACGGCAAGGATCGGCATATTCTCTTTCTTTCTCACACATGCATATTATTCGTTATAATTCGCTTACTTGTTCTCTCTCTCTCTCTTTCTTTCTCTTTCTCTCTCTTTCTTTATCTTTCGTTCTTACTCTAATGAAAAATTTATACGTCAATGTAAAGCTATATATTGACTAGTTTCTCTCACTCGACTCGCCTCAACGACGAATGGCCCGCTTGCAATTTATTTGTTTTTATTATTTTTTTTTCTTCATATTCATATTCTTCATATTCTTCTTCTTCTTCTTCTTCTTCCTTTTTTTTCCTTTTTTTTTTTATATTTTTTTCTTTTAAATATTTACCGTCCCTCTAACGACCAATTAACACACACACACACACACATGTACACACGTACACACACGCAATTGGGTTTTCACTAATTTGAAAGAGAAAACTATGGCGTTATTCTCGTGTCCCTTGTTTCGTTATTAGACGTAAAACATATCTTTTTTTCTCTTTTTTTTTCTTTTACGTTTTAGACACTGCGCCCACGTTCATATCTTTTTATATACTCACTTGTTCGTCCCCCTTTATTTTTTTTTTTTTTTTTTTGAGATACCCTATATATCCGAATTAAAATCATTCTTTTTCTTATAGTATCGTATCTTTTCTCTTTCTTTCTTTCTTTATCATTTCATTCGTAATATTTATGTCCATCAAATTTTAACACCGGGTGTTATAAAGTCACAAATATCGTTTAGAAAAAGAGAGATTTTCTTCTTTTTCATGTTTCTTTTTTATCTTCATCTTCTTCTTTATGGAAAGCTCTTGCACCGATTAATTATAAGGCTTTCGCGCGTCTGCCAAATCACGGGGTCGGTCGCGTACTCTTTATCCGCGGGCAAGATTATTATTCAATTCGTAATCCACGCCACTCATACGGTTTTTTATTTTATTTTTTTCTTTTTTCTTTTTTATTATTCTTTTCTTTTTTTTCCTTTTTTTTTCTTACTTTTTTTTTCTTTAAATGCTTACACACTACACCCTATCGCGGTAGATCATATAACGTTTAGTGTTTTTGGCATCTTTGAAATACACAAATAGACTTTGGTATAAAACTTTTTGATAGTGTTCAGTACGTTTTATTTATTTTTTATTTTCCTTTCTCTTTCTTTCTTTCTCTTTCTCTCTCTCTCTCTTTCTCGTTCTTTTTCTCTTTCTTTCTTTACACGTCGTGTGTATAATAAGAGAAAACTGGGGATAATATATGCCACAGTAATTTCTCGTTTATTTAGTAACTCTTTTTTATTTATAATATCTTTCTTCATTCTTAATTTATCTTTCTCTCTCTCTCTCTCTCTCTCTCTTCCTTTTATTCTTTTCTCTCACTTTGCCTGTAGTTTGGATAAGTCCTATGACTTTTAACAAAAAAGAGAGAGAGACCATATTACAGTAATCGATCTTTTGGACAATAATGAACCCATTAAAAAGAAGGGCAGTGGAAGGAGAGCCATAAATATATATATATATATATATATATATATTCTTTTTTGTTTTGTTTATGTCGAATTTAAACGATCTAGCAAAATTTATCCAACCACCATAACTTGCAAGAAGATACACCTCTCCTTCTACGTCGTTTCTTGCTAGAAGTGTCAACGGCTTTTTTAACGAATCTTATATTATATGGGTCCTCAGCTAATTCTGGATAAATTTGTGCATCGTGTATGTACTCGCCGTCGTAATTCGTGGCAGCACCAACCTTCAATATCTCGTCCTGTTCAGCAACCAGCCATTCGTAAAGCTTGGCACAGGGAACGAGAAGCGCTCAAAGCGAACACCCCTACAACGAACGAATGGCAGTTGCTTTAGCGTGATGAAGTAATCGTTGTTTTTCCTTTTCGGCAGTAGTGCCGTATCGTAAATTGACGACGTAACTGGTACCGTGTATCTTAACGTCTATCAATGAACTACTGCCACTACCATTTTCATTCTCGTGAAAGGTGGTATTAACTTGTCCGCCCAAACGTTTCAATTGGCCACGATCCTCGTTTGCTCTCCATGTTTCTTCTTTGACGAAATAAAATGCATCCTGTTGTGCACTGTGAACGACGAACGTGAATGATAAGAAATACGAACGATTGAACACCGACGTAAAGACGTCACCGTAAATGGCGTTAGCCGTTGGTACACTAGACACTACTGCTTGTCCATCAGCTGTTCTCGAAACAAGGATTCCTTTACCAAACGGTGGATCTGATGCAGCACCTAAACGATTAGGGAACAATTCATTGGTGTCCTTTTTGAGAGCTGACCCAGGTGGTGCCGATAGGCTATTAGCGTCACCGGAATGTCTTTGAGCAATGTGTGCTAAAAAGCCTGATTGTACACCAAGATTTCTCGTTCTCTTCTTTTTGCCAAATATCGATGTACCCGGACCGAGAGCAGGTGGTACCAAACTACCTGGAAGCTCGTCGGGGAATAATTGGGGTGCCAAACTCTTTAGATCGTATCCTAAATGTGTGAACCATGATATGTGATCTAAAAAAAGAAAAAGATATATATTATACATTAGAAAATAATTTGTTTGAAAAAGGAATCTTTTAAAAATATCTTATATAGTGCGATTGATTTTACGTCTCTTACCTATGGGTTGATTAGATCTATCTTCTGTATGCTTGATATCGATCGGATCGTTTCCGTTAAATCTGTAAAGATGTAGGTGCGTTGGCGTGTCTATCCTGTCTACGACATTTTCCCAAAGAGGAGACATCCATTGTCCTATTAAAGGATCATAAACCTTTCCATTTGGCATGTGAACCAACGATGTTACCTATCAAACAACATTATTATCAAATATTAATCATTATTTTCTATTAATTTATACAAACATATAAAGTATATATATATGTATATACTAAATAAAAAATAAAATGACATATAAGTTTTATTTGTAACAAATATAATTCACCTGATCCAACAGACCGCCGCAAAAGTCAACAGGTAAATATAAATAAGGATTCGAATCATATACAATATGTCCGTACGGGGATCTCATGATCTCTCTGATACCTTCGCCATACTGATTGAAAATCATTATAGGTGTCCCACACTGATCAGTGGCGATGTAATATTTATGTCGATAAACTTGTGCATAAATAAGATGACCTCTGTCGTCGTAAACCAAAGACATTAATTTTCCATCACGCGGACTGTAGATTTGGCTAACTTCGTGAGGACGTTTTTGATTATTATAAAAGAATTGAGTAACGTTGCCATAATTATCCTTTCTCGTTGCCAAACGATCAAGATGATCATAATAATAACGTACGTCGAATCTACCGCGTTTGGTAGCACGTACCAATAAACCCTTAGCATTATAATTAAACCTTTCTTCTCTAGCATTTTGAACAACAAGACCTCTATTGTCATATTTGTAAAGACCTTCGCCGAATTTAATGATTCTATCCATAGTGTTGTATTCCATGGGTATAGTATTTCCACGATATCCAAGCGATAACATATTTCCATTTCCGTCGTATTTGAAGCCCCATGGTTCTTGTGCTTCTACGCCCGTTAATTGTCCATCGCAATCCCAAGTGTAATTTTTAACGTTAGTGTAAGTGTTAACAGCAACGTTACGAGTATAAGTTCTGGTCTGATTAATACGTCCACGAGAATCATGGGTAAATTCCATTCTGAATACTTCCAAATTGTGGATGGTCACTGTCACTTGAATTTCGTGGAATCTGTCATCGGTGATTCGCGAGAAGAGTGCTGTCCCATCGAACACCGTAGTCTCGTTTATTTGAGGCTTAGTTATTTTAAATTGTCCTATTTGTTCTAACAACCCGGTTCTAGAATTATAAGCCATGGTATGTGATGGTAAAGTTTGACCACCTATTCTACCTTGTACAGCGATCAATCTGAAATTGGAATCATAATCGAAAGTAAATTTGGCATTGCTTAATCCAGTTTTAGCACCAAAATCAATACGCTCTTCAACAAGAAGACCAGCGTTGTATTGATAATCCCATCTGTATTCGACGTCTCTTTCGGAATGTATTACTTCAGATGGTAAACCACTTTCGGTGTATCTAATCTCACTTTTACCATCACCGTGAACGACTTCAGCCAATTGTCCGGATGTATGATACCTGTAGACGATACGTGCACCATCTCCAGGAAATACAGTTTGTAGAAGATTACCATCGTGACTATAATGTTGGAGATAGGCTCTTGTACTTCCAGGTGGTGTGTAAGTTATTCGAAGAAAACCGAGAGAGGCTTGACAAGAGAATGAATGTTTAGTTCCTGATGGAAGAATAATATGTCGTAAACCACCGTCATTGTCATATTCTAATGAGAAATGCCTATCGCTAGGTAGAGTTATCTTGGAAAGCATGTAGTAGTCGTTATAGGTGTATCGTTTTGTACCATCTTGACTATTGGTCACTTCTGCCAATTGTCCGTGCCGATCGTAACCATAAGATTCATCGGAAGCACCCCATTTCCAACTTTCAATACGATTAAATCTATCGTAAGTGATACTAAGATTATGTCCTTGTTCGTGTGGTTGCCAAAGTAATGGTAATCCGGCAGGATCAAAGGTCACAGTTAATAGAGGTGTTCTTGTTTTGTCGTAGAAAGTTTCTCGCCTGAATGCTTGTTCAAATTCGACAGCTATTACTCTAGTATCGTTTACCCAAATTTCTCTGTTAAGTGTCTGCTGGGAATGGCTTACGTCCCCGACAAGATTATAAGTGGTGGTCATTGTATTTGTCAGTTCACCTAATGACATTACTTGATAACTCCACATTGGTAACATTTCTGCTTCCACTGGTAAAGAAACTTCAAGTAGAGGATTTTTTGTTGTTGCCGCACTTAATACTCTTCCACCGCTAGGAAGACACAATGCCAAACTACTGTTTGTAAATGCAATTGCTTTCATATTTTTCGTACCTGCAACGATCGTTGATATTTGTGAGTAATTATAAAAAAAAAAAAAGAAAATATTAGTTAATTTATGAACGATTTATTATTTTCAAACGTCACGTACCATCGGTGATAGTAAGCATTTTAGATCTCTCGTTCTTCATTTCAAATTCAACAGATCTTTGTTTATCCCCTTTTGACAATGCTTGAAGAGGAGCGGATACTTGTACGGAAAGACCTTCGTCGTTAGAAAGATCAGAAGATAACTTCAATTTTTCTCCCGTTGGTAAAATGACATCGGTAACTCTTCCCAAACTGTCGTAATTGTAAATATAAGTTTTACCTCCCTGGAAGAGAAAACAAAAGTTTTTAATTAGGTTTGTTCAACTCGAAAAAGAAAATGCTTTGTACTTTGTGAAATAAAAAAAAAAACACTATATATATATATGTAATTACCCCGGAGCGACTCGTTAGTAGACCAGTAGAACCATCATATCCTAATGCAATTTCTGCTCTACCTCTTTCGGATAATTTTTCAAGAAAACCAACGGCAGAAATTTTTAATTCGGATTTATGATCTTGGGTATTTTCAATTGTATTAACAACACTACTGTAATCCCGTAGAAATTGTATTTTGTTTCCTGCACTGTCAGTAACAGTTGAAAGTTTGCCAAAACTAGTATTTTTACTGTATAGGAACGAATACCGAATTTTTCCAGATGTTAGGTCCTTAGTGGATATGTGTTGACCGTAACGATTAAACACATAAACTTCATTAGACGGAGGAAAAGGAATAAGGAACTCGCCACTTTCATCATGATTTGGAAGATATGGTTGTAATGCCAAAATATGTAAACTTCCTTGATCAGCAACATGAACAACACCATCTGGAGATACCGCTAAGGCTGATATTGCACTAAACTTAGCATTGGATGATAAAAGTGTCTCCGTACTACTGGTATCATCTGTACAAGTACACGTATCCAAATCTTTGGTACTAGGTGTCGTATTATTACATTCGCATTGACCCCGTAATCGTTCCTGTTGCTGTCCAGCAAAATGTGACATCTTTCCCGAAGAATCGACTATTCTAATAGAATTAACACGATGAGAGTCGCTATCAGCTATGTAAAGTTCACCGGTAGGGCTAAAACCAACGGCCAAAACTGAACCGAGAACGTCGTCGGATTTCTTAAGATTAGTTGCCAAGGTAGAATTTAATTTGCTTAATTCGCTGGTATTAACGTTGCCGTTGTTATTGGCATTGCTTGTACAATGGAGAGGTGTACCAGCAACTACCCGTACTTTTAGATCACTGGTTAGTTTCAGTACAAGCCTATCGTCGATGAAATGCAGTGATCCGTCGAGAGGACTTAGCGTCAATCCTGTCGGCCATTGGAGTTGAGCTTGATGAGCAGGTATAGCACCTACGCATGGTGCTGGTGACCAATGATTGTGGTGACCATGATGTCCAACCAGTGTATGTATAATACCATGCGGATCGACAGCACGTATATTTGTACCATCGGCTATATACATGGTTTTATCAGCAGCTATGGCAATACCTGTTTAATAAACAATTACGATCTAATAGGATAATATAAGCACATAACGAGATATAACCTATTGTTAATGATTTATGAATGCTGGATGACATAAATAACACAATTATTTTCCAATAATATCACCATATCGATTTATGCACTAAATAATCAGTAATTATCCTTGTTTACCTTTAGGGTGAGCCAATTTGGCTCGTATCGCTGGACCCTCGTCTCCACAATGACCCTCGTCACCTGGAATACATCTTTCACCGCTACCAACAACTGGTTCTATGTTGATACTAGGATCGTTAACTTGTTCCAATGATAATGCTTTTAATATCTGATGTTTTTCGGGGTCACTTATATACAGATGTCCGTCGGCAGGTGATACGCATAGATAGTACTGATAGGCTACTTGAGTTGCACTATGAATAATCGTTAATATATTATACTATATGTTAATGTGTATTTATTAGGATTATATATGTGTTAGAGACGTTAAAACGTCTTATAAATACCTCAAGATTAAAACGGTATAAACGTTTCCTTCCGGTGTAATTCTACGAACGAGATTAAAGTCTCCGACATAGATGCTACCATCTGGACCACTGGTAAGAGCTACCGGTGTTAAAAGTCTTGCATCTTTGGCCAAACCATTACAGTTTTTACAGACTAAATTTCTTTGAAGACCAGTACCCATTACTACTTTAACAGTACGCGGATATTGTTTGAAGTGTAACGTTGATCCATCTCCCTTTTGAAGGATACCTTCGTGGAAGTTGTAATGATGATGGATGTCAAGTCCCCAACCACCAATATCAGAAATGTCTACGTCAAATCCTTGCAGGATAGCAGTTTGCGTTTCCCATATGACGGAAAGGCAAGTAGAATGTTGATAACCGATTGAAATTCTTGCTTGAGCAACTCCGTATACTTTTTGTTTATAGACATTTCTCTTGTTCCAAGCGAATACGTGTGTTAAATTCGGGTCTGCCTCGTATGTTTTTGTATGAAGCGAACCTTCGATCTCAACGTGCACGTGCACGTGCGTTAAAGACTTTGGAATAAATGGTCCAGTCAATTGCATTCTAACAGTTGAAAGGTATCCAGCAGCTTGGCTACTTTGATACATCAAATGAAGATTAGATCCAGGTATGGCGATACTTTCTTGGACGATCTGTCGTAAAATTGAAGATTGGAGTTAATTAATTAAAGAAAGAAAGAATAAGAAAAAAAAAGAATCTACACGATGTTGCGTTTCCTTAATAATGATGATAATCATAATAATAATAATAATAATAATAATAATGGTTTTACTTAACGACGATATTACTTGAAGGGAACTAATTACATCATATAATAAGGCTTACTTGGCTCTCAGCGAATACCAGACTTTTCCCTGGCAAACCACCCACTTTTTCTGGCATCCATGTGCTAACGATGATTGGACGCAGAGTCTCATGATCGTGTTCCAAGCATGGTCCGTGCTCGCTAAAGAGCCCCATGGAAATCCCTGGGAAGCCTATTATATAGTAAGCCATAAATGAAAAGAAGCTAAAACGTATAACACTTAAGGACGGAACAAAGACAGCACATGTGTACATCGAAGAAAAATCAAGTTAATGAAGTTACGTTTTTATTTGTTAACGTTTTTAATTTCTCCCCCGCGCGATAAAAATATTAAAGTTTTATTTGAGATAATAATAATAACAATAATAATAATAATAAGAAGAAGAAGAAAAATTAAATTCCGCACGATTGTAATAAAACCAAAGACCTAAAAATTTTTATTGTTCCAATATAGTTGATATTTACCAACTGCTGGACTAGGTGGTTGATTAGATTTATACGAAACTCCTTCGTTGCTAAGGGTCATCACGACGGGTGGTAAAACAACTATCTGATTCCAGGGCACGAACACAGTCCTCGTAAGAGGTTTGAATGGGCTACGTTGAAATTGCAATGTCACGGCTCCTCCACCATTAACCAAAACGTCGAACCTGATCGAAATATGCAAATACCATTTCAATCCAAGTAACTATACCAAAGTATTATGATTTGACGATAGATAGATCTCAATAGAATCAATGTTATACAATCGTTCATAAATATTTAACAAAGTTATTAAAATTTGAATTTCTGCCGAATGGAATAGTAAATGGTAGAAATGATCAGCCTTTCACTTTAATCGATTTGATTTCTTTGGTTTCTCTCTTTTAACAACGTACTGTATACTTATTACAATCCTTATTCATTCTGTCGTTAATATTATCGATTTGATTATTTATACGAAAGATATATTCTATTTGATATATTAGGTTGTTGGAAAAAAAAGAAATGGATTTTTGGCCACAATTCAATGAAAAAATCCGACATTTTTTTCTCTACCAATCCAATATATAAAATATCAGATAAATAATTATAATAATATTATTTCCCGATCAAATCGTAATGTTTCATCAAAACGAAATGTAAAAGAGAGAAAGAGAGAGAGAGAGAGAGGGAGAAAGAGAACACACGTGCCAAGTAAGGTTGTCACTATTTCAATATTGTGTTAATATATTAAGATATTATGTCAATGAGTTTGTTGGACGCCGTTTGGTAATGTTTCCTATCCACAATTTGATACATTACAGGAAAATGCAGAGAGTAATCGAAGGTTCGAAGGGAACGGGGAGGTTGAGCTAATCAGATAGATTTGCACGGAGTAATTAGCAAGCTTTCGACATCATTAGCAGAGGCTTTGATGTGGTCTACCGTCCCAACTCCTCCAGCTCCGTATTTCAGGATTATCCTCACTAGGATTACTATATACCTGTCTGATATAGGTGTTCCATGTCTCCCTCCCTTCATTACAATGCAAGGCTGATCCTATTACGAAGGACGTTCAAAACCCAGCCATACATGTTGCGTCCGTCATATGTAAATGCTAATATTACGCATACCTTTGATGTATATACTAAGTTAATTAATGAACAGATTTGACCGTTTCCGGTTAAACAATTTTTATAAAAAGACTTATGGAGAGAGAGAAAGAGAGAGAGATAGAGAATGTCATGCTTTTTAATATTACTTTTGCGACCTGATTTTTCTCGTAATATAAGCCCCCGAATATTAATGATAATTTTAACTTAAAAGAAAATAAATTACCGAAATATTTATATATAAAATAGACCAATACTCGAGGAACGCGAAATAATTTTATATTCTCTCTATTATGACAATTTTTTTATCAGGCTATAATTAATGTAGTACTTTTTAAATGAATAAATTTATATTAATCCTAAAGAAATATATATATAGAAATAAAAACGGAAAAAAAAGGAAAGATAGTGAAAAAAATTCTTACCATCCATCAGTTCTAGTCAAGGTGAATCCAAATCGTGAGTCCTTGTCAACGGAGACTCTGATGCTTACTATTCCAAGTCCTTGCTCGGTTACAACTTGTCCTCTCATCACCGCAACACGACTGTTACAAATCAAAGATATATCCAGGCCCTCTAAAGTAGGACCACGTTCGTCGAAACGTTGAAATTCGCGGAATGCTGATTCATTTTCGTTTCAAAATATTTCACGGTTTTCGATCATCGGACAAATATATTGTAATTTAAATGAATGATCACGACAAATCCATAAAGGAACAAAAATACTGATTAAACTTAAAACACGCAATTGTTTTAACAAATAACAGAAATATTAAATTTATGCGAATTAAAGTTATCCGATTGCGTGGATATTTGTTTTGTTTTTTTTTTTTACAAATAAAATAAGAGAAGAGACAAAAAGTTAAAAAAAAAAACTACAAAAAGGATCGATTCCGCGCGTGTTACATAAAATCAGCTTCCGCGAAAGAGAACGCTTTGACGCGAGTCAATATTCTCACTTCGCTGCCAATGCGATCCGCAACCCCATTTTACGTGCGGCATTCGTGCGGCGTACGTGCGACCGTCGTTCGTTTAACGAATCAAGCAAAAAAAAAAAGAGAGATACGGAAAAAAGGGGTGGGCATCGGCAAGGGGGTTGGGAGGAATACCGCGCGAGCAACAAAAGGGAGAAAATTTCTCTCGGAGAGAGAGAGAGAAAGAGCAAGAAAGACAGAGAGAAACAAAGACAGAGAGAAAGAGAAAAGGGCCAGGAAGGGCTCTTTGGAATGCGAAGGAGCACGATGCAGTCTGATGATGCACTGCCGGTTCCGATCGAGAAGCGATAATATTAAAAATAATAATAATAATAATAATAATAATAATAATAATAATAATAATGATAATAATAATACTAACAACAATACAAGTTTCAATCAATTTTACAGAAAAGAAAAAAGAAAAAGAAAAAACAAAAAAAAAGACGAAACTATAGTTCCGTGATTGCAAAAGGGTGCTTGGAATTTTTGAGGCTGGTTTGTGTTACGAGTCGAGGGTCGTGCACTAGAAACGATGCACACACGTTACGTTCTCTCTCGCGAAAATTAGGTCGACGACGACGAGACGGCGGCGAAGTGGGAACAACCATGTTTCTTAGTTTTTTTTTTTTCTTTTATTTCTTTTCTTTTTTTTTTTTTTTCATCATTCTTTCTTTCTTTTTTTTCTTTTTTTTAACTATTACTTTTTTTCTTTTTTTTTCTTGTTTCAGGTGGGTTCTTTTTTTATAGCTTGCTGGGTTTTGAATTACAGGATGAAAAAGAGATGCTAATTTGACGCGAGGCAGGTTGTGTGTAAGAGAGTGAAAGAGATAGATAGATAGATAGATAGATAGATAGATAGATAGATATATATATGTATATCTAGATAAATATATAGATATATATATATACATAGACAATGAGAAAGAGAGAAAGATAGAGATGGAGTGAGGTAGAGGAATGGTTTGATAATGATTCTTGGAGATTTTGTATTTGGTGATAGAAAGCATGCATAAATATATATATATGTATATATATGTATATAAATATATATATAAATATAAATATATATATACCATGTATAAGATATGTATTTAGAGGCATGAGAAAGAAAAAAATATATTTATATATATATATTGTATATAATTTTAAGGTTGTCAAGTGTTAAAGGGCAACGTGGATTGATGGGTGGCAACTGGATTTTATCTGCGATAAAAGACGGAATATGTTAAAGCGGAATGAATAATTTCAAGCGATTTTGTGTGTTGGTGCTGATTATAATAACGAAAATCGATTTTAAAGGTAAAACGAGGTATAGATACAATATATATATATATATATATATACGTTATATCGTATATGCATATATGCATACGGTTTGTTACATGATACCATTCAAAGGATGAACCGTTAGAACAACGTCGTCATCGTCGTCATCGTCATCAAAGTCATCGTCATAGTCGTCACAGTTTGTAGGTACCAGAGATAGATTTGGTCTTGCCAAATTTGCAAGGTACAATTTCTCTTTGGTTTAGTATGCAGTCGTCTTCCTCTTTGTATGGTTGTACGTATATGCGATTCAAGTAAGAGAGAACATACTCGCGTAACAAACTGTATACATATTTGTATATGTGTTGTACCTCTTTAATGTATAAATAAATATATTGAAGTAAATTGGCGTGTGCATATACGCTCTACTATGTATTAGTTTTCATATATTTACTTATACATGATATATATATATATATATATATATATATATATATATATATATATACATGAAGAAAATTATATCAGTCCCTAAGGGATTGCGAATAAGGGTCATTGTCGTTCTTGGAGGATTACACTTCCCCCGCGAATCGATGTTATACGAATTTCATTTCTATTATCAATGTTTTTTTTTTCTTTCTTTTTTGTTTATTAATAATTTTCATGATGCACCGTGCCGTCATTCGTAGGACCTGAGGATTAAACATTGCTGGGGAGCTGATCCTCCAAGTACGAGCACAGCAAGGTGGCAGGCACAGTCGTCTCACTACTGTAAGTCCAAACCATAGTGAATGGTACAAAGAAAAAAAAAAAGTAGTTGATTTATATATATATGTATATATATATAAAAAAGTGAGATAGATAGAGAGAGAGAGAGAGAGAGAGAGATAGAAAGAGATAAAGAGAGAGATAGAGAGAGTGTGAGAGAGAGAGAGAGAGAAAGAAAATAAATGTTTAATAAACAGATAAGTTTCGAACACACTGAGAGAGATCTTTAATGTAAAACAGACACCAACCTAAAGAATGTATATACATACATACATACATACATATATCCACACATATATAGATATATATATACATATATATATATGTATGAAATATAGAAAACTAAAAAGTGAACGAACGGTGTCTCGGTTGAAAAAATTCGAATGACGCGAGGGATGCACCGACACGCCACTCGCGATTCTTTTTCTCTATTTTTTTTTTTCGTATTTTTTTTATTTTGCTTTTTTCCTTCTTTACTTTTTATTTCAATTCATTTCATTTCATTTTGTTTCATTTTAACATTTTTCCTATTTATTTTATTACAGTTTTTTCGATGAACTTTTATAATATATACTATATATATATAACATATATATACACACACGTTGTTATTTATTAAATTGTTCTACCATTCATATTGAAAATTAAGAAAAAGGAGAAAATATTAGCCCAACACAACGACTTTGATCCTATTTTTTTTTTTTTTTAGTTTTGTTTATTTTTAATTATTTCTCACATGCATCCGATTACTTTTCTCGACCGAACGAATTGCGATCGATAACAAATCAATATTGCAGTTACCGTTAATATAATGGTTAGTATTTTCTATTCACGAAGGAACGAATCGTTTCTTTTTTTTAGTTTTAGACCTTATATATATATATATGTACATTTCTTTGAATTATTATTAATTTAAAAAAATAGAGACTAGGGAATCGTGAGTTGACGGACGGGCGCATAATCGCGAATGCAACGGTTTCGTGAGTGCGTTTCTTTTTCTTTTTCTTCCTTCTTTTCGTTTACTTAATTTTTTTTTTCTTTCATTTAATTATACTTTCTATTATTATAATTATCATTATTATTATTATTATTATTATTATTATTGTTACTATTATCAAAATTTGTCCCTTTTCTTATTTTTCTTTTATTAAACTGTCGTCGTAAAATTTATCTTAATACTTTATTCATTTTTCATTTTCTTTTTTTTTTTCTAGATATTTTTTTCGTCATTACCGATATCTCTTTGAATTTTTTCTTTTTTTATTGATTAAAATTGATTAATATGTATTTTTTCTGTTTTTTCTTTTTTCTTGTTTATCTCGGTGGGTCAGATAATAATCTTATCGGATCGGATCGAAGAAGACAGACACAAGGTAATTCGGTGATGGTGGTGGTGGTGGTGGTAATTTGGTGTTGGTAAATATCAGTGGGTAATAGTGATTATTGGTGAATGGTTAAAGGGCTAAAAGGGGGTTGGGTTTGTTGGGTACATCGTAGACAGGTGATTAACAGACGCAGACAAGGGACAAAGAGGTTGGGACGGTCATTTCGGGTTGTGGTCCTTCGTCTTAAGCGATACGGTACCGACACAGTAGTACTCATAACGATGATCATTATTTTATATATATTTTTTTTTTTCTTTACTTTTCTTATTTCTTTTTTTTCTATTTTTTTCTTTTCTCTTTAATCCCGACTCGTAAAGACGAACGAACTGTGTATGTATGTATGTTTGTGTGATCGAGTGTGTGCGTGTATGCATGTGCATATGTGTGTGGTTTCATAATATATTAGTATTCATTTATTTATCTTTGATTTTTCTTTCTTTCTGTTTTTAATTCTTAATATTTGTTGAAAATATGTTACATATCATAAATTTATTAATCAAATGTATCCATGAGATTAAAAAAAAAGAAAGGAAAAATTTCATAAATATTGTAATCAAAATTTTGTATATATATTATATTATATTATAATATAATATAATTATAATATATTTATTATAATTTATTATATTAATTATATATATAAATATATAATACTAAGGAACATAAGTGTTAATGAAAAACAGAACGAAAGATTTATATACGCAAGAAGGAGCGCAATAAAGTCAGCGTATGTGTCGTGTGTGTAATTATAATTAATGCTAAAAAAGGACGTTTACTATTAGACAAGTTCGACAGGGTCATACATAAAAGTGCAAGCCTGGCAACACAAACAACACAAGACCAGGTTCGATAAAGTACACGATACCGTAACATACCATTATATACGTATAATATATATCATGGCTAACGCACTAAGGAGGGATGAGAAGGGGGGGTTTGATGGTGAAAAAATAAGGGGATAGAACAATAATAGAAGAGACAAGACATAACCAAATAAAGAAAAGACGGACTAATTTAAGGTAAAAGGGTTTGGCTGGCTGCGCTTGCGAAAGGGGGTAGGGTTCAAAGGCCGGGTGGAAGACAACAATCTGACGACATATCACAGATAACACAGAGACAATTCGTACGGCTTTTTTTTAATACATAATGAGTATAGTTAGGTATGAAAAGAGATAGAAAGAGAGAGAGAGAAAGAGAGAGCCCTGATAGACGACGATTCGTTCGATTCGCACGTATCTTTTTATTTTTCTTTTTAATTTTATTTTTAACATAATTATTTATTAGTCTCGAAGTTATAAGAGAGAGAGAGGGAAAAACGAAAAGAAAAAAAAGAAAAAACAAAAGTGATCTTAGAAATCGTTTATCATCGTAATTTGATATTTCACGTGTAAGTAATACGTAAAGAAGAAATTTTCTAGAATAAGATTCTTTGTTCTTGGTAACCTTGAAAGAACCAACGAGAGAGAGAAAGAGAAAGAGAGAGAGAGAGAGAGGAAAAGAGAGAATGAGTATATAACAGATCCAAAAAAACATTCACGTTTTCGGGTTCTTTTCCTGTGCGAATCAACGCGAATTCGTGGCCGTAGGGCGTGAGAAGAGAGATAGCGAAAAATGGAAAGATAGATAGAGAGAAAAACAGAGAGATAGAGTATGTGTGTGAGAAAGAGAGAGAGAGAGAGAGAGAGTGAGAGACAGAGGGATGAACAAAATATGAAAGAAAAAAAAAAAGAGATAGTAGGAACGAACGATTGATGTATGTGGTCGGAGGTAAGGTATATATATATATATACGTATGTATATGGAGTAAAAAGAAAATAAAAAGAAAGGATAAAAAAAAGTAAAAAAAGAGAAGGGGGTTGGTAGGCTTTCGAAATAAAACAAACAAGCTGATAGAGATCTGATCAAACATTTGCAAAAGGAAAGATACTTAATTCGAACTCATTATGGGGTATGGTTAGCGGGAGTGTATGATCAAACACAGATGTAAACAGAAACAGAAATTGAAACTGAGAAAAGATGGAAAATAAAAAAAAAGAATAATAATATTAAAGAATAAGAATGAAGAAATGGAACATGGAAAAATAAACAAATTACGGGAGAGAAAGATAAATTATAATTAAAGAGAGAGAGAGAGTGAGAGAGAGAGAGAAGAAATAGAGATAGCAAAGTTGAGGATAGAAGTTGACGAAAGTTTGCAACGAGTGGAAATGGGAAAATGCAGAATACAGGCTAAAGGTACGATATACGTAAAAAGAAACAGAGAGAGAGAGAGAGAGAGAGGGAAGAGAGAGAGAAAGAAATAGATACATGGGCCATACGAAAAAACATGTAAAAGATGAATGTACGAGCGAGACGAGCAGTAGATGTTACTGGTAGAAAGAGAGATAGATAGATAGATAGAGAGAGAGAGAGAGAGAAAGAGAGAGAGAGAGTAATATATTTTTTTTTTCTTTTTCTTTTTTTTTTGTTTTGTTTTTTTTTTTTTTAAGGCTAGGCTTTTGGCTTGGTTTTGGTTTGGTTTGGTTTTTGGATATGAACGATTAGCGAGAGCTTGAGCTGCTGCAACTTACCGCGGTGTAAAGGAACTCCAGAACGTACTACGTGTGGGAAAAAACCAACGAGAAGAAAGGGCGTTACCACGGTCACAGAGAACCCGCAATTTTTACGGGTAAAAAAACGGATGCGCGTACGCAGCATTGCGCGAGCAACCGTATTTCAAAATTCGCGTTAGGCGCACTGGGTGTACGATTATTTCATTATTATTTTGTTCTTTTTTCTTATCTATGTATTTTTATTATTTTTTTTTTTTGATCAATCAATCAATACTTCGCAAATATTTTTCTTTGCGTTATCATTACTATCATTTCATTGTATTTAATTATTTAATTAATTATATTATTGTCTTTAATCGTAGTACTCGTACCCCTCCCCCCCAAGTCAATCTCTCTCGCTCCTTTTTTTCCTCGGTTTCGTACTTTTTTCGTTCATCTTTTTCTCGATTTTTCCTTGTTTTTTTTTTTCTTTCTTTTTTAATCCCTTTACTACATATATTTTATATTGCTTCTTTTTTTTTTATCTAGGATTTTTCTCTTTTTTTTTTTCTAGGTTTTTATTTTTAAACCAGAGTCGATTAATTGGTCACGGCAAGTTCGTGACGTGTACGCGACAAGTCGATCACGTATATACACGTGGGTTCGACCAGCGAGAGACAATTTTTCTACGCCACCCGTTGACGCCATAGTTCGAAATAAAGACTGAGAGAGTGAGAGAGACAGAGAGAAAGAGAGAGACGGAAAGAGAGAGAGAGAGAGAAAGAGTGAGAGTGAGAATGAGTGAAAGAATGAAAGAGTGAAAGAGAGAGTGATAGACCGAAAAAAAAAACAGAGAAAGAAAATTGGCGATTGGTACGCACGTAATTCATCTCGCATGAAATAACTTGCTTACTATACTCTGGCATACATTGGTTATATAAATATGAATTTTTTATCAAATAAACAACAGGTATCGAGAAAAAGGAAAGAAAAAAGTTTTACCGTGAAAAAAAAAGAGAGAAAGAGAAAGAATGAAAGACAGAAAGAGAGAAAGAAAGAGAAAGAAAGAGAGAGAGAGAGAGAGAGAGAATGAATGAATGTGAGAGAGAAAGATAAAGAGAAAGAGAGAAAGAGAGAGAGAGAGAGATCCGAGAAATCGAGTGCTCCTCGCAATGTTACGCACGCCATTACAGAAACAATAGACGTAGACACACACTAATCAAGCGTACCCATCATACACTCTATCCTTCTCAGTCATTCAACATAACTCATACACTCTCAGACTCATTCAACATAGAGTGGTATAACAATGTGACAGACACAAGTTGGAAACTACGCAGCGTATACACACACACACACACATATGTATATGATATATACATATATTAAATATATGATTGTGTGTGTTTTTTTAAATTATGTAATAATATAAAATAAATGATTTTATATATATAGATATATATTATGATAAAATGTGGTATATATTATAGCAAAATATTTATGTTTTTTTTTTTTAATTTTTATATATATATATATATATATGTATATGTACATACATACGTAAAATATGTATCATTTATATATCAACAAGGGGATGATTATTTATGTGTGTTTGTCAGAAAATGACTGATCTAATCGATAATTAACTACGACGATCGGATATTACGAATAGATTTTCCTCCCGTTTTATTATTATTATTATTGTTGTTGTTGTTGTTGTTGGTAGCTGTTGGTTGTTATTCTAGAATCGACGTATTCATCCAGAATAAATCTTTTTATCGCTAAGATCGAATTTATTTACTGAACTTAAGGGAAATGATTTTTTTTTCTTTCTCATGAGAGAAAGAGAGATAGAGATAGAGAAAAAGAAAGAGATGATCAATCTATCCCCCTTTGGGATATCGTTTCGACTGCGAAAAGAGATTTTTTCTAGCGACTGATAGATCTTTCCTCGACCTTTTTGAGATATGAGATTCTTTTTTCAGACATTGATTACTATATCCAAACGATTTCGATATCGATCATGAAAGTGAAAAAGAGAGAGAGGAATTATCGAAAGGGTAGCCTATCGTAAAAACAATATCAAATTGATATTACTTAGAGAGAAATAATAAATAAGAAAGAAAATATAAATAAATAATAATCGAGAGACTAAATAATTCTTAATCATTAATTAATGTAGTATTAAATGTCAAATTTTAAATTGAAAATATGTTGAGTAAAATTAGCGTAATGAGGGGAACGGAAAAAACAAGAAACTAAAAGAAGAAAATAAAAAAACGTAAAGTAAAAAATTGTGTGGAAATTTAGAAAAACTTGTTTTGGTTTTTTAATTAAATTCTACACATTTATTTAATATAATGTTTGTTAATTTTTGTATAAAAAAAAAAATAGAAAGGCTACCCTTACGATTAAACGTTACTCTTTTCGCGTAATAATTATCGCGAGTATCGCGTTTCACGTTACTAGATAGACACGATTAAAAGTAATTTATTTATTTAAATTTTCATTGGGGTCATATATATATATACACATACACATATATATATATGTATGGTACGAAGTACATGCGTTTAAAGTTTGATTTTTGATTATTGATATATTTTTGTTTAAAGAAACAAGAGAAAAATAAAGACATACAGAACGAAAATTTCAAACTTGTGTCTACCAAAGAGTTCCTAAATAATATATATATATAAATATATATATATATATATATATATATTATATACGCGGCTGCTTATCACTTTTTCTTTTTCTGTTCTTATTTACCTTTTTTGAAAAAAAAATAAAAATAAAATAATGATTAAAAAAAAAAAGAGATAGAAAAAAAAAGAAAATAATATTTTTCTCCTATTTCATAGTTGTTAAAAAATTTGTTTTTCCATTCGTCAACGATTGGATCGAAGTCACGTCGTCGGTTTTTCATGACAATTAAATTAATCCTAGTCTACCTTCTCCTCCTCTTTCTCCTCCGTTTCTACCCAATTTGGGGTAGACGAGGGAAGAGAGAAGAGAAACATAGATAAATATTTATAGTTTACGTTAAGCTATTAATTGCTTTTCGTCAGCATCAAATTAACCAGCTTCGATGACTCCGACCATTTCGTTCATTTAATCTAACAAAAATCATTTGTGTTATATAATTATTTAACTAATGACATTAAACAATATGATTTATTTTCACTATTAATTTTTCAATATATTTTGTCCAATAAGAATAATTTATTCATTTGATAAGTAAAATTAATTCTTTTTTTTCTACTATACAAAAATATTTTTTATAAATATATATTTTCTTTTCTTTTCTTTTTCTTTTTTCCTTAACATTTTCTTAATACTGTTCTTTACATTGTAAGTTGTGTATGTGTATATAACATATATATATATACAAATATATGTATATATACATATACACACACGTATATGTCACGGGATAACACCTAAAATATTATTTATCGTACTTTCTCAACGCGATAGCAATAATAAAATAAGAATTTCGCGAATTCCCAAATTGATATAATGTTATAATAATCTATAAAAAAATCCAAATATATTATTATGTATTATATACTCGTTTTTATATTGTTTTTATTTTTATTTTTATATCTTTCTTTTTCTTCGTTTTTGTATGTTTTCTTTATTCTTCTTCTTCTTCTTCTTCTTATATATATTTTGAAAATGTTCTTTTCTCTTGGATTTTTTGTTTGTTTACTTTTCTAATACACATTATTTAAGTTGCGGGCTTTTATCGTCCGGTCCGTTTGCAATACGGAACTTCTTTATTTTCGTCTTCGACTGTTAGGGGTGATTGGTGAATCTGGTGGTGGTAGGGTACACACAGAGGATCAACACTAGACAAAATACACGAATCCCCCGAAATGCTTTAACAGATCCTTCGTTAAAAGGATCTAGCATGCATCCAATTCACCTCTCGTTTTAATACCGAACTAGGAAACCGCGGCACGTAAAAAGTATGTTATATAGAGTTTGTGTAAATAAAATATAATATGTTATAATAATAACAATAATAATAATGATAATAATGATAATAATGATGATAAAAGAGAGAGAGAGAGAAAGAGAGATACGAATTGGGAATAAATTTAAAACGAATTTTATATCGATATAAAACGGATCTCATTAATTAGTACAATATTTGATGCACGAGACTAAATTCACAAATGTACTCTTTGAGAGATCATAATTTTATAATTAATTGCACGAAACCCCGACGCGTATGGGGCTTGTTAATAAATAAAAATTAAATAAATAAATATCCTACTCTCTTCTCATTTATTTATAATGAAACATTAAACTACGCGATCTCGTAGAGATAAAATGAGTATTAATGAATGTTAATTAATGTAATATTGAGGAAAAAAAAGAAAAACAAAAAAGATAGAAAGGAACAAAATGATAAACTAAAAATAACAAGAACGAATATCGCGTGGAGTTGAAATTTATGTAAAATAAATAATGTTAATATGCGTTATTCCCTTTGATCAATATTGACTTTCAAGGCGATCGATGATGCATTCGGCATTCGGGGGAGGGAAGGGTTGAAACACAAGGAAAAGGATACTCGGAGATTGTAGGGTTGTCACCCACCGGGGGTTCTTCTCCTGACAACTCAACTGTCGCTGATATGCTGGATAAAACGGTTTTATACGATAGCAATCGATTTGATCGAATTATCGTTACATTCAACAACTGTTTACGATGGGGGAGTGGGTGAGTAGAAAAAAAGAATCTAGATTTTTAATATTATAAATAAAATTTCAATTTTTCTACGTACAATCGATATATTTTTAACATTCAATTAATATCATCTCGATTGAGATCTTTAAACAAGACTCCACACACAGACCGTAGTTTTATCAAATTTAAACATTATTATTATTATTATTATTATTATTTTCTCTTTTTTAAAACATTATTATAAAAATACTTTTGAGATTATAGAATTCAAAGGGAAGGGGTAAAAAAAAAAGGGAGAAGAAAAAGTATATTATTTTAAAGTCAAAACAGAATTTTCTTTTTACAAACTGCTTGCCATTAAAACTTTTTGACCCCATCGTAAACCGCTGTTGCACGATAACGAATTGTAATGCGATGAATTTTATTTTTGTTATTTCTTTCTTTTTTTTCTTTTTTTTCTCTTTGCTTTTTCTTTTTTTTTTCTTTTTGTTTTTGTTTTTTTTTTTTCTTTTGGAAATACAACAACCGAGTTTCAACACGAATTCACAAAGTCTCATAAATAACACAAAAAATACATGGAAACTTCGATCTGAAGTAATATCGTGAATTCGTGTTATTATTTAAATAATGACCACGATGTACCGTAGCGTAAGAACGACAATTTTTCGGCGTGTTTCTACTTGTTAGTTTGTATTTTCTTTTTTTTTGTTTTCGTTTCTTTTGATACGCGCGTTAGAAATTAGAGAAATTAATTTGATACCCGCACTTATATAGAATTCCTAAAAAAAAGGCCAAACTATGATACGTAGCTATGCTATTATTTCGAGATATTAGGAATCGTAAGTATTTAACGTTTATCGATCGAGCTCATTATTATCGAAATTATGATTAAATAATGCATACACACATCACACAAACACGCACAAAGCTTATATACTTATGTTAATTTTAATATATAAAATTAGTTCTTTAAAGTTAAGTATTATTTATGATCCAAGACAACGTAGAAAAATGAAAACGAAAAAACCCCAAACTCGATTACAATAAGCTCGATAGATCGTATGTTATCCTCTCCTATGTATAAAATGTTATGAAAATAATGAACTAAGCTCGCTAGATCGTATGATTAGTCTTTTTACAGATTACAAAAAAAAAATACAAAAAAAAAAGATAAATAACGTGTGATAAAGATGAAGAACAGTTCGATCTTACCTTTCCGTGTACTCGTCCATGTGTGAGTAACTCTGCACGCTGTTCTCCTCTACGAGGAACTTGACACGTTGATAAAACGATGCAGTGACACTTGGTGGTTGTTTCCTTAGTAGTACATCAACCGGATTTTTACTGGCCAGACACATTATGTGATCGGCGCAAGTAGCAAGCAAACAACATTCGCTATCAGAACAGTCCATCATGCCATCTAAATGAACAATGTTCATTTTAATTATACGAGATTGTTTTTTTTTTTGGTATTAAAAACAAAATATGCATATAAAAGAATTAATGTAAGATAAATTATTATTCGTTCAGGCAGGAATAAAATTATTTTTAAATAATAAAATTTAGGGGTACAAATAAGTTTCTGCTAATTTTCAATATTTTCATTTTTTTTTTTAATTTGAAATTATTTAATAAGCATACCCTCGTCATTGTCGGCCATATCATTACATTCCATTTCGAGTCGTATACTACAATCTCTACCGGCCCAACCGACCGAACATTCGCAACTGTACTCGCCGTCCTGCAACGTGCACAATCCGTGTCTACTGCAACCATTCTCGCATCCGGCTAAAAAGAAACACAAGTAACAATTTCAATACCATAAGAGAGAGAGAGAGAGAAAGAGAGAGAGAGAGAGAGAGAGAGAGAGTTTTGATTAAATTGAAATTAATTAAATTTAAATAAAGGATATTATAAAATGAATGATCCTGCTTACGTAAAGTACAATGTCTTCCGTTCCATCCTTGACTACACACGCAAGTTCCGTTCTTACATTGACCATGTTCGGCGCAACGTGAATCGCATGGTTTCTGATCGCATTTCGTACCGGTCCAATCATCGTGACATCTAAATAATGTTTCAAAAACAACACACGTACATTTGTATTGTGATTAAAATATCATACTTTACGATACGAAATGTTATTCCATTTTTGTAGATCGTCCCATAAGTTTCTTCCTTTTTTTTAATTAACTTTTTATACGCCATATGTTATATTTAATATTATTTTACTAATATTAAATATCATAGAATATTATGAACAATGTAATAGAAATAAAATCGTATATTGTTAAGTGAAATAATATAAAATACAACATACACATTTGACACAACTTATAGGACGATCTAATAAATTCATGCCGATAATTATAACAGTGATAAGAAAAGAATCAAGTTTGCAGGTCACACTAGATATATATATTTTTTTAAATACAACACAGTTGTAGGTATTTGTCAGAACCATAGACTGTTAAAGCAAGAACCAATATTCAATCGTTTTCAAGAAAATCAAGGGGAAAGAAGAAGAAAAATAAGTTTCACATGCCAATTCTTGTATACCATTAGTTAGTCATAGAAATAATCTTTAAACTTGGATCGATTTTCTCATCAAAAAGAGAGCAAAAAAGGGGAAGGGAAAGGGTGGAAACAGGTTAAAAAGCGCCAAATGTTCTTCACTTTTGAATACGGAAAAATCTATTCGCCCGGTGTAGAGAGTTTCTATCGTTTATAATAAAAAATGTGAGTTTAAACTCCAGTTCTAAAGTTATCCTACCGCGGAAAGGGAACTTTTTGCACTTACAGGGCTCCTTTACGAGGTGAACTCTGGGCCAATGAAAGAGAGGAAGGAAGGAAGGAAGGAAGGAAGGAAGGAAGAAAGGAAGGAAGGATGAAAGAAAAAAGGGAAGAGAGGAAAGGCGTCAGCTTTAGAATATGAGAAAGGAGATTCTCTCCCTCTCGTCCTTGATTCTGACAAAGGAAAGTAGAAAAGGGACGGCGGTCCTTCGAGTTGTGATAAGTTGGTACACCCCCACCTCCCTTCCTACCAACCCTTATTACCCTCCTCTCTTCTTCGTAAGACAGTGCCTGGCTTTTTTCTCACAATTTTTCACCTTTTTAACCAAAACGACTTGAATCCTGCCCCCTTTTCCCCCTCGTCAGTTTTGCTCTGAGCAATTTACTCATTTTTAGTCACGACCGCATTAAAGTTCCTTATGTTACCGACATAAAGAAATAATTGTTTTCTATTATAATCCTCGTACACCTACCTCTCGTAACTCTTCAGATATAAATTCAATTTTATTTTCATCGATAATATTGCTTCTGAATGCAAATTATTGCTTTTTGTTTGTTGCTACATTTATAAGAGGAAACATTGTTTCAAACTTTTTTACATCGATCAACCCTTTTTTTTTACATACACCGCGTATAAAAAGAAAAATCGCGCGTATATGAGTTTATAACAAAAAATAAAAAAAAAAAGAAAATTGTTATTTTATGATAGATAATGTTATCTAACTACCTTATCGACGTAATATAAAGTGTTGCATATATCTTAAGGCGCTTAAAAATCAATTTCATACAACGAATATTATAATTCATTTGAAAATATGGGAAATAATTAAAAAATATACAAAATAGTTTTTATTGACGATAAAAGTTTGTAACGTTTGATCGAGTGAATAAAAAAAAAAGAAAAGAAAGAGGTATCAAATAGTAGAGATAGAAGATAATTATACTGACTTGCAACGACCCTGTTCGCAGGATCCATGAGAACCACAGTTGAGGCCGCAACTGGACTGTGAACAATCGCTCCCAGTCCAATGTTCCTCGCAGATGCACGCAGCAGACTCGAGGTCGTACGTACCATGGTCCGAACAACCCGGTAGACACTGATACACCTGCTGATCGACCTGATTGCATCGTTCACCCTGCCAGCCTGCTTTGCAGTAACATTTGCCGGACACGCAGGCGCCATGACCGCTGCAGTTTGGATCCGGACAATCGGCTGGAAGCGATAAAGGGTTGTTCTCGATTAATCGCATGTCTTTCTCTCTCTCATTCTCATTCTCACTCACTCTCTCTCTCTCTCTCTCTCTTTCACTCACTCTCTCTCACTTATTCTCTTTATCTCTCGCTCATTCTCTTTATCTTTCTCTTTCTCTTATTCTCCCATTCTCTCTATTCGCTTTTCGACAACGTCTCGTCCACGAAACTTCAGTGCAATTTCGTCAGAGTTTCGGAATATCGATTAAATTATGTAGGTACTCTGTACAACTCAGTTTCTATGTGTGTACATGCACGTACGTACGTATGTATTTATGTATGTATGTATGTATGTGTGTGTTCCTATCGTGAAAAGAGGATTGAGAGAGTACGAATTCAAACGCATCATATATTTGATCTGATATAAAATAACAATTAAATTTAATTCAATTTATGTACTTTGTTTCTCTCTCTTTTTTTTCTTTCTTTCTTTCTTTCTGTTTAGATAAAAAATTAATATTTAATGTTAAGAATATAAAAGATACAAAAAAAAAAGTAGAAAAAATAATAGGAAAGTAAAAAAAAAAGAAAAAGAAAGGAGGAGTGTCTCTTATTTAAAATCTAAAACCAAACGAAATGAATCTAACGAGTTTAAACAGTCGGACGATTTCACTGAAACGTTTTCTCTTTCGTTTTCGGAGAAGCTACGACTTCGTCCGTTCTAGCAACTTTTTAAATTACGGCATCGGAACAATTGCATTATCCCCGCGGATACCTCTCTTTCTCTCTCACTCTCTCACTCTCTCTCTTTCTCTCTTTCTCTCTCGCCCCGGGGAAATTATGAAACTTAATTTCCAACGGGGTCCCTGCGACGCAGAAACGTAAACGCGAATGTTACTATCTCTCTTTCTCTTTCTTTCTTTTTTTTTTCTTTTACTCTCTTTTTCTCATTCACGAAGAACGTCTATGCGAGAAAAGAAGAGAGAACGTTAATATATCCCAGGACCCGGTTTTACGTTGTGGTGATGGTGACGGTGGTGGTGGTGTCGTCGTCTCTCAACTTGACCCACAGTACGCTGGAATTTCTCGTGGGTTTCTTTAAACGTGAAGTATGCACGACAGTGATCGAACGGGGACGTAATATTGTTGCCTACTCTAACTTTTTTTTCTTTTATTTTATTTTATTTTTTTCTCTCTTCTTCTTATTCTTATTCTTTTTCTTACTCCGACGTTTATTGTGAACAAAGCGTCAGAGTCTGTAGAAAGAAAGAATGCTATCTCACGAACATCATTGAGAAAGAATCCTTTCGTAGGATTCAATGGGATGAGAAAGGAAAGGGGTACGCTAACTCGTCCTACTTTTTTGAACACATACACACACACATATACATACATACATACATATATATTATTTAATATAAACATACATATTCACTCATGTATACACATACGTGTAAGTCCATAGTAAACGGTTTTTGAAAATTTGTCTTTCTTCGTGGAAAGACTTTTACCCGAGTTATTCGTCCAACAGAAAAATAGAAGAAAGAATAAGAAGTCTTGGGGTCGATCGGTGAATCTGTCTGAAAGTGTCAGAGACAAAGCGTTCCTTTACGTTGAAGAATAATTTTACCATTTATAGCTGGGGTATAAAGTAATTTTTCTTCGAAATATTTTCAGGAGAAACCTGTGTGTGTATATATATATATATATATATATATCGAGATATGTAGATCAAAATGAGAATGAGCTTTTAGAGATATTTGCTTGGCATGTGTATATCTATTCAAACTCTCCCTTTCGTTTCTCTCATTTCGTTGGTTATTACCATCCACCTGTTCTACACAACCGTTCGTGTAAAATTCAAATTTCTCTACCGAAAACAATGCGAAAGCGGCTAAACTAATTGTTGGACTCGAATCGGCACGGTTTGACCTATATGTAAATTTGTAGAACGTCGTGCGCATTAATTATAGGTTGCTACGAATATATATATATATATATATGTATGTATGTATATATGTGTATATAGTAAAGGGGAAGAAAGCTATATTCTATGTAGCAGCCTTGGTAGAAACTGTGCATTACTAATATCATGGATCTCCCTGGATAAAGGACACCACGACCGAACATAAACTTGAATTATGGAGAAATTAATGGTGCCATGATAAATACGAAGAACGTTAATGTAACCAATGTCTTCTTGTTTTTTTTTTTTGCCATAAGTTCGATACGTTTAATGATTTTTCTTTTTCTTTTCTTTTTTCTTTCTTTTTCTCTATCGTTTCATTCAAAAATTTTTTAACACGCATTACGAGGGTAATATGCTTTATAATACGTTTTGTTTTAATTACTTTTGTAATTACAAAATTTTGAAAATACAACGACAGAAGCTTTCAATAATAAAAGCTTTCTATTCTTTATATACTTTGTACATTTTCTTCGCAAAAGTTTAAAGTATGCTTGCAACGTTCTAATCTTCTTTACCATTCACTCACTCTCTCTCTCTCTCTCTTTTACTCTATCTTTCTGTTCTTTCTTTATAAACGTAAAGAGAATTTGTTAAAAAGTAATGTAGGGTATACGTTAAGCTTATCTTTTACCATATTCGAACTTTTCTCTGACACAACAAATTACTTTTACTACTATTGGAAACATTTACTTTAAGAGATTAATCTTTTAAATTGCAAAAAGGGTTACGAGTTAAGTCAATGTTTGATACTTATTTTGTTTCAAAAATGTTAAGAAAGGTCTTTATTTTTTTTTTTTAAACAAAATCTATCGTTTCTCTGATATTTTTAAATGTTGCTTGGAAAAGGAAACAAATTTGTCAACTAAATATTACACACACACACACACACAGAAAATATCTTTTAATCGTTTTAAGAGGTAATCGAAAACTATTCAACTATTTGATATATACGTGTGTGTTTTGTACCTATTTGTATAATGCAACGTAACATTTGAATAGTCTATCGTCAAGTTTAGTTTAATTTCGAGAATGGACTTACGTTCGTTACAGAAGGCACCCTTCCAGCCAGGATTACAAACGCACGATCCTCTAACGCACTGTCCATGCTGATTGCAATCAGGAACTTGGCAATCTCCTAACGGTATGTCGCATTCGGCACCTTTCCAGCCATCCTCACAGTGACACATGCCACCGCCGTACTGGCCGTGAGACGAACACAAAACAGGACACACGCTCTTGCTACAGTCGGGACCCTGGAACAATTGATTTAACCTTAATTCGAGAACGAAGGAAACGAACATTGAACGAAAATCTTATAGTATATTTTTATTTTGTTTTTGTTTATATATATATATAATTTAATTATTATTATTTTTCATAAAATTATTATTTATTATTATTTTTCATAAAATTATTATTAATTATTACCTGATAGCCATCGATGCAGTCACATTTACCAAGATAACATGATCCTCTACCGGAACAATCGTTAGGACAAGTAGTTGAGACTCCTTCAGCTTCGGTGACGACCAGCGTGACCTTGTTTGCCTGTAGTTCATCGTTGTAAACGGACAAGAACCAACGACCGGTATCCAAATACTGAAGAAGACTAACGTTGACCATCATTGGTTCTACGATAGTTCTTTTGACAAGAATATGTTGATAAGTTTTGATAGCCTTAGGTCCAGTCTCTCGGTATGAAGATCTATTAGGTTCTATCCCAAAATCTTGGGTTGCTTGTTTCATAAAGCTAACAGCTTCTGACGTAGCATCCCTTTTAAGTCTATGATCAACGCGGCCACCTTTTACAAACTCAACGAAATCGTATTGCGTGACGCTAGGTGCAACGTTTCGTCTTCCATAAACGGCAAAGTTAGCACCCCAAGGCAATGTTAGGTTTAACCTGATGAATGCTGGCTGCTTGTTGCGGAATTCGGTGTTCCAAAAGTAGAATGGTGGTATCACGGCCGAATGTGCTACGTTGTAAGCTTGTACCTCGAGCACGGCTGGCCATTGTTGGGCCGATTGTTGAATTTGTGGATCGCTTTGCTGTTCACCAACATTGTCCGCAGCACTCGAATGTTCCGCGGTACTGGTTGGCAATGATTCTGCAAATTATTATTCAAGCAACACAATTAATCTTTCATTTTTATTTTTATTCTATTATTATTTTTACAATATTATATAGTTTTTTTATTATATTATTTATATTTTTATATATAAGCATGAGATTATTTATATTAGGTTGGAAACTATGATACGGGCATTTTTGGTTACTCTGCGTGTCTATACAACGTCTGTTTCATAGTTTCCAATCTAATAATAAACATATATATATATATATATAAATTTAATTTTTATGGTGCTTATACGTATAATAAAATATTTAGAAAGGAAAAATAAAAACGAACAATATAACATTACATTTTAATCATTTCTATTTCAAATTTTTGTAAATTTATATAATCTATTCGTTATATACGGTATGAGAAATTTTTACTACCTTTTAATGAATCTTTACAAGGTAAGTTGACGCTTATGTTTTTTGATAATTATTTTCTACACGTTAAAGAATGTAAAAAATTTGTAAAGCAGTCAACATTTGGAATAGGTCAATAATAATGATCCAGTTACGAAGGATTAATGCTAAATTGTAATGTAAAATCGTTGTTAAAGTTAAAAAGCATAGGTCGTTAATATACGTATACTCATATACTTATATATATATGTATGGTGGAAAACGCTTTAAAGAAAACTATATGTTAATATTTAATGGCACACCGAGGAAAAGGGGTAGAAAGGTGGAAAAGAAGGAAGGGTGAGAGGGGGTAGGAAGGTTGGTGGCTTGAAAGTGGAATCGTACTTGGAGTCGAGTGCGTAAGAACATTAAGGGATTGTAAAATGCAAATGCAAAAGAAAGCGAGCGGCATTCGAATGAGTTTCCTTCCTCTTTCTTTTTCCTTTCCTCTTACACTCCTACCCTTCTTTTCCCGTTTGCATTCATTCCCTCCAATTTATGAGCGATGCCCTTCTATTGATTTCGGAGTATCTCTCTTTCTCTCTCTCTCTCTCTCTCTTTTTATACCGGGTAACCGGTATAAAAATTGCCACGCCCTATAGAAAAGATTATTTTCTTTTTTTTTTCAAATGACATTATGCATGAATTTTGTTAAAAAACAAAATAATTTTCTTTTTATTTTAATAATTAAAAATAAAATAGAAATAAAAGAGAGAAAGATTGAAAAGTAATAATCTACGTTGCACATCGACATTTTGCTAAACTAAATTAAATTTATGAGAGTGTTAGTTATATGCATACACGAGTAATAGTACATGGTTGTATAAATTTGGATACATGTAAGAACTGGGATATTAACAGTTCGCGTGTTTAACAGCAACGTGACGATTATTCGTCGGAAAAGCAAGGAAAACTCGATTAACATTTTTACACGGATAAAAACGGGTGGGGTATATAATAAATATGAATCAGATAATTCATGATATATCGAGCGTGGCTTGCAAGATCATCGAATAATTATTACGAGCAAAGCTGTTATTATATATATAAAACGTGGCGTGATTTGAATAAATCATGTTTAAAAATTATAAGCAAAACGATCGTTTTTTAAAAGGAAATCGTTCCATCTTTTTTTTGTTTTATTTTTTTAGCCTTCTCCCTCTCTTTCTCTCTCTCTCTTTCATTATTTTTTGTTTTGTTTTAAATTATTCTTCATAACTAATATACTCGTGCGTTTTTACAACCACTAAATAATGATTTTATCATTGTACCAATAATGTAACCGGTTTCACGAGCCCTCCGGGTATATCTCTGCGTTTTGATACTTTCCATTTCCCTCCGGAATGAAACTCTATCGAGCGTATTCGATTTCCTACTTGGCTGATGCGGTCAATGCAGTTACGTTTACGTAGCCATTTCCAAAATGTATGGCACGCGAGTATTCTATCTATATACGTTAAAACTTTCATTTCACATTTTACATTGTATTTTATTTTATTATATTTTGTATTGTTCTGTTTTCTTACATTAGTTTTCTAACTTTCGATAACGTAAGTATTTTCAACTATGTGCATACTTAGATAAGATTAGAATCTTATTTATATATATATATATATATACGTCGGTTAACGTTCCTACATTTTTCTTCTCTTTCATTTATTTTATCGATATATTTAATTTTCTTTTTATTTTTTTCCCCTAGACAAAATTTCATATAAACTTCTTTTTATAACTTAAAATCATAACACGCGAATTTGCAGTTAAAGTGGACGGTTCAAAGAACTATGTGAAACTAAATCTAAAGAAAATGAATGTTAAATTTTCGAATAAGTGGTAGACACATTGATAGGAATATGAATTTATGAGCGAGAGAGAGGAAAAGGTAGAAAGAGAAAAACTTATGCATCTTGGCTTACTCTCACGTGTCGAGTGTTTATTTCATATCGCAATCGTATTCATAGCGTTATTAATCTCACTATGTACTATAACACATAAACGAAGAGAAATAGAGAGAGAGAGAGAGAGAGAGAGAGAGAGAGTGGTAGAGACTCATCCGTGGTTTTGAAAGGGATGCTGGCTTTGATGCAAAAGGTAGAGTAAGGTAGAGGTAGAGATAGAAGTAGAGACGGTGGCACGTAAAACGTGCAGCATCCGTCCATCTCCCAAAAGCAATCATCGTGAGACGTTGTTCACGAGAGTATTTACATCATGCAAAGTGGATGCAAATTAACGGCTGCTCGATATTTACCTTCCGTTGGTATCTGAGTTGATATAGGATCGTGAACGTGAGCGTTTTCATGAGTCACAGCCTTGATATCTGAAACCACTACGCAGTTGTTATTGTCTATTGGTAGCATGGAGCTCACTGCTGAAAAAGAAAAAAGAAAAATAGGAATTAGAATGATGGATGATACATATAATAATAATATGGGGTCATTGAAAAGTTAAGATATTGTATGTGATTTTTGTTATATTTTTGATCGAAAAAAGAAACAATAGGAGAATAAACTTCGTCCCAGTTTTTAAAATCATTTTGTATTCACCAACGATATAAAGTGTCAAATATATCTTGTAAAGTATTATAATTTCGATGACCAGAGGCTAGTATTTTTATAACAAAAAATAATTAAAAAAAAGAAAGATTAGGTTAAATTAAAATACAAATTAGAAATTAAACTTTATGCGAATTCCATGTTAAAATTAAGACCATGAAACAGTTAATATGTATTATTTGAAATGATTTATTATATTTTTATTTAAATAAAAATAAAGAAAAGGTAGGAATAACTTGTCCCAGTTCCAAGAATATCTCATACCCCTTAAATAAGATTATTTAATTTGATCTATTAGTATTATTCACGTGATATCGTTATTCTATACGTAAAAAAAAAAGCTTTCGTGTTTTCAGTTAATATGTCCGTTATGTTATTATAATAGTCCACTTGTATCAATATACAAGATAGACAAGCTCTTTTAACAGAGATAAAGATTCACTATTATATTCTTAATGTTACCTCGTGGCACTGGGTATAGCCGATTCGAGACAAAATAGAACCGCCATGCGACTCTTTTATTGCGCCTGGAATCAGGCAAGGCATTCCGGTGAATGTCCGGGATATCGTTCTAATGGTTTCTCATAAATTTCAACAATCGCTTTCGAATTACCACGGGACGATAGATTTCCTAAGACGACATCGGTAAACTGCGATTTGAGTTGTACTTATGTATGTTTATATATATACATATAATATAGTAGATATTTATAATGTATATATATACACATACGTATATATACGGTGGTGCATTATGTTCGTTCGTTCACGATTGAGAATTTAATGCTTAAGTTAAAATATAATCGAACTAACGGCGAACGATACAGAGTGAGAGTTGCTGTTAGGACATTAATTATATCGATCCCTGGTAGGAATTAATTACGCGTTCGGATAGTTTTTTAAATGGAAGGGAAACTCGCTGTACCGTGCGTCTAACGACCTCTTGGCTTATTAACGATCCGCCCTATCGATATCAGCTAATTGAGTCACGCACGGTTGCAGCTCGTGCGATTATTACCGTGACAAATGGAGACCGATGTGTGCACGCTCTCGGTACCTCTTTGTCTTTCTCTTTTACCATAGTTACGCTCTCTTTATTCGTACAAAGTGTAACTCAAACTACGTTTAGATTGACCTATATTATAACTATACCTTTGCACGCGTTATTCACCTATCAATGATTTCTCTAAGATCTTGAAAAAAATCAGATCGTTTTGTTGGCTAGAAGAAAGATATTACTTTATAAATTGATATTTACGTTATTTTTTTTCTCTCTCTCTCTCTCTCTCACTCTTTCACTTGATATATAAATAATAAAGAAAAAAAAAGAAAATCATGCCACAATCTTTTTCGATTTTGGCTGTAAATGCTCTAAAGCAAGCAAGTACTGTATTACTCGTATCTTGGATCTGATTCAAATCGAGCCATTTCAAAGAGAACGTTACTGATCACCTATCATAGCCAATTGGCAATCTCTTGGCCAATTTCTCGCGAATTACAAACTACATTTCTACTACTACCTAGACTTTTGTACTTTTCCGTTGTTTCCTTTCTCCTTTTCCGTTGTTTCCTTTCTCCTTTTCCTTAACCCCATCCCCATCCCCATTTACTTACCTATCATTTTCTCTCGTTATTGTAATAAAATGAAATAAGAAAAAAATATACTAACAAATATATATATATTAAAAATTAAATAAAAAAATAATTATTTAAAAATAATTATTTAATAATAAATAATCATATTTAATTATCCTTTATTATTATATATATACTATCGTGTATGTTATACGAGGATGATAGGGATCTTGCAATTTATCGATCAATGTTGCAATCTGTCCGGGTGTACGGATGGGCCATCACGCGCAAACACGACGTTGATAACGTTAAACGAATGAGGAGGAGAACTAGGAGAACGAAGAGGAGGAGGAGAAGAAGGAGGAGGAGGAGTAAGAGGAAGGAAAGGTAACAGGAACGAAGGGACGAGCGTGCTAGCTAGCGCAACGTCCGTTATGTAACTACGGTTGAAATTGAGTCGCAGTGAACCGTGAACGAGCTTATTTCGCGAGAACAGGGAGTGGAGAAGTTCCACCACCTCTCCTCCTCCTCACATCCTTCCATCGTGACTGCCGCTGTAGCAACATCGTGACGTGTTTCTCGTAAAATTTTCAAACTTCCACTTTGGCTCGATCCTACTCCCTTTTCTAACACGTGTGTATCACGCGATTCTCGTAAAGATAGAAATAAAAAGAGAGAGAAAGAGCAATCAGAATCGTACGGTTACATGTTTTCTTCTTTTCGTTCCACCCACTCACATACCTCATCCTATATATTTTTCCTTAGTAGAAAAGAGCATTATTTACGTTAGAAAATAGTTTCTTGTTAGAGTAAAG
>JACGTP010000031.1:780244-809684 GCA_023678845.1 Mischocyttarus mexicanus | reverse complement strand
CATGAACGATTCTTCACCGCAATAATGAGTCTCAAAGTATTACGGTAATGTTCAGTATAATAATGAAAATAATAATAATAATAATAATAATAATAATATTATCATTTGTTGTTTAATTTTGTATTATTGAATATTGATTCGTTCAGAGGCAGACAATACTTCAGATTTTCTCGATGATGTGTTGTTTAATTAAAATTTTGGATTTTCCTTTACCAAACCTCTTCCTCCACCGGAACACAAAAAATATACTTTTTTTTTCGGTACAAATGTTACTATTAAAGTAGAGGGGTGAGGGGAACGGGGATTATTTGTTATCAGTCTGAAATTATATTGACAAGCAACTTTATCGACGAAATACAATAATGTTTTGTACTGTCTGTAGTAAAAAGAAAATGAAAAAAAAAAGAAAAAATAATAAAATACGATTGTAATAAACGATCATACACCATTACGAATAATTCTCGCGAAATCTCTACTACTACAGGAAACATAAAAGAGACGAGCAGTTAACTAGTGAAAAATTAATGGCCGGCTCGAGTTATTCGAGTGAAAAGCGTCGGTCAATCTGTACTTGCTCGTTCGTGGATAAATATCGAGAGAGAGAGAGAGAGAGAGAAGAGAAAAAAAGAGATAGAGTGTGCATGTGTATGTGTGTGTGTATGTGTGCGCGAGAAAGATAGGTCTTTCCTATTTTTTGTTAATCATTTAGCAATAAAATCCGACTACATCGATGTTGAAATATTTTTTTCTACATCTATTTCACGCAAGATAAGTTCAATTTTGACGATTAAACTATTTTCAATGTAGAAAAGAAAAAAAGAAAATAATAACTCCGTCGATGATATAAATATTAAAAGTAAATTTTTATAAACGTGTTATTAAATTTTATTATAAATAGAAAAAGATAGATTGTCGTAAAGTATGTTTCTAGAAGGTTTAGTAAGTTATTTGAGTAGTAACTGATAATCAGTATTAGTATTTTGCATTTTCCAAAACCGGTTGCAATAAACCGGAGTGTACGATTTCAGCTTACTTAAATAATATAAAGATTGTTAATCTTTCCTTCATATTTCTCATAAATGTTGTAAACAACGATAAGGGTAATGTTTCGATATATTGAGTAAGTGGAAAAATAATGTCGGATTTTCCCATTGAATTGTGGCCAAAAATCTGACATTTTTTTTCCACCAATCAAATATATACATAAAAAAAAATTTGATTAGTATTTAAAGAAGTAATATTAATTATATTGTAATTCGCTTACCAGCAAAATACGCGAGCATGGCAGTTAAAGCTACGGCGAGTAGTATCAAGGCAATGGAAAAACATTTCCAAGAGCATCTGTGTTGGCAACGTTTGTCGATGTGAAAACGTGACGGCGAGTAAGGAGAGTAATGTGGTACTGCCGCTGCTCTAAGAGGAAATCCCGGCATCACCATAGCTTGATTTTGTGCTGCGACAGTTCCGGTACCGCCATTACCGGCCCCACTTCCGAGTCCACCTCCTAAGGAACCTACGGTCACCTGCTGTTGCGGTGGTGGAAGTCTGTAAACATAGAAAAATAAAATTGATTATTATAATAAAAAAACCAAAATAATTAAATATATTCGATATAAAATATTTTATAGATTTCAAAATAATTAATATTATTTCAATTCTCTCTCTCTTTTTGATATAAGAGAAATATAGATTATCGAATTAGAGTGTATTTTATTGTAAAATGATAATTATCAATTAAAGGTACTTAAGTTTAAAATACGAGACGTGGTAGGGGGAATCGATTTAGTTATTAAAATTTACCCAATAATAGAGAAAATGACAATGACTATAATGACGATACAATGTTTTCCATAATATCTAATTATAATATTTATTCAACGGTAAGCGCAAATATTTAATCTTTTAATAAAAAGAATCACATATAATTCTTAATTTTACGAAAATACTATAACACGTTTATTTAGAATAGAATCTATTTATCTGATGTGATTGATATTAGTCTTTGAATATGAAATTTTCCGATAATCGAGGTGTTTTCAAGGAAAACCAGACGAAGAGAGGAAAATAAAGAGAGTGTGTGTGAGAAAGAGAGAGAGAGAGAGAGAACAGGAACGAAGGGGTACATCGTTGTATCACGATTTCGCTCTCGGGGCTTTAGAGAGATAACGTGAAGCTTATAAAAGATGCAGATACGGTTATTAACTCTGACAGGATCGGAGCGTTGGTACTCATACATACATACATACATACATATATACATATATGTATATATTTAGATCTCTCTCTCTCTCTCTCTCTCTCTCTCTTATTTCTGTGTATATTGGCGTTGACTCGAGGGATTTCGCAAGAGTAGGAGGATGGTTTTCGTGCTAGGTGGTGATAGAGGGGGCTAAAGGCTCACCCGTCGAACCTATGTCACGGATTTTATTTTCATCCTCGTCATCGATATTTATCTTTGTCCCTTCTTCACTTCTATCCTAGGATGTCGAGGGACATCCTAGAGAGCCACTACGAGAGTTCTCTTCCTGGCACCAAGAAGAGAAAGAAAATGAACGGATAAGAAAGGTTACTGTTGCTGTTGTTGTTGTTGTTGTTGCTACTGATGCTGTGGGTATAGGTATACATATACATATACGAGGTAGAATATATCCACGAAAATCGTCTCGTGAAAAGGGACAACGTCGAAACAGGGATTTAATGCGGTACCAGGATAAATATAGTTTTCCGATAATCACGTGGACTCATGAATAGCATTAGCTTCGGTTATAGAGATAGAAAGAGACAGAGATATACATAATGCATCACCGGCATACCCCTACCCCAATTCTACCCCGTTCCCTCCTACCTACTATTTCTATTTTCTTTTTTCCTTTCCTTTTTCTAGATTTTGTCCCCGAAATCCCATAAGAATAACGTCCTAGTGACAGTGATCCGGTGATGCGGATAAAAACTAGGATATGTGAATATTGTATAAAAAGGAAGTAGGAGTGAGACAGAGAGAGAGAGAGAGGGGAAAAGAGAGTTGGGAGATTCACTGGACGTTTGGTATGGGCCAAACCAAACTAGAACACGGACTTCACAATAGCTTGGCATTATATTATCCTACTTTCCGGATAAGTAAACAGGGAGATCGATCAACTGATCAGTTTGATATTATCTCTTTCTCTCTCTCTCTTTCTTTTTCTCTTTTTCTTTCATCATACATCATGAATCTTTAGAATATATTTATGAGATAGTTAATTTCAATAAATTAAATCCTCTCTCTAAAGGATATCTTAACGTTGATCGATATAAACGAGACACCAAATAGATGATCGATGTTGAAATAAATTTATCTCAATAATTCGATGAACGTCGAGGTGCTTGATAAAAAAAATACACATACCACGCACACACAGAGGTTACACGTATAGAATAGAAAAGGACAGTTTTCTTCGGGTTATTTTACTTATACAATTTCTATTAAATAAAACCGAGCTGGTGTTTCTCGTTAATCGAGTCATATTGTTAAAGAATAAAATTAAAAGAGAAAGAGACAGAGTGAGAGAAATAAAAGGAGTTGTCGGGAGTGGGGGGAAGGGGGAAAGGATAAAATTTTTCTAGTCTTGACACTTCCTTACGCGTTTTAGCATCTTCTTCCCTGTTTGTAAAATTTGTCGACAATGAGAAGAACGGGAAGAAGGTTCAAGGTTCGTAAACGACGGGAGGTAAACCTTGCCGTTGGCAATGTTCGTTCCTCAAAGTATCATTAAAACGTCTCGCGTGCCTGGCGTAACGCATAAGTTGGTTAACAGCTACCGACAAATACCATAAATAATCGAGCTTAGCTACAGTGGAGGAAGAGGAGGAAGGGGAGAAAGAGTAGGAGGTGGTTCGCTTCACGATCCTATAAACGTCCGCTCATATTTCCCAACGGCAGGAAGCAATCAGACGCGACGTAAAAAAAAAGATAGACAGACAGAATGAGAGAGAATGAGAGAAAGAAGGAGAAAGAAGGAGAGCGAGAGAGAGATCACTGGCAAAAGTCCCGGGTCTTTCTTACTCGTGCGTGCAGACCGAGGCAAGAAAACGAGAAAACAGAGATGAGAGAAAGAGAGAAAGAGAGAAAGAGAGAGTGAAGAGATGCAATAAATATTGCTTTTTCTTCAGGATCATTAAGTTGAGAGAACGGAACGTGGCGGAAAATTAATTTACTGAAAATATCGACTACCTTCCTCTTCTCCTCTTTTTCCCCTCATCATCCTACACACCCATCCACTATTTTCTCTATCTCTCTTTCTTTATTTTTTCTACGCCATCGTATGTCTCATCCTACTGAAACTATCGAGAGAAAAAGTTTAATGGCGAAATAATGGGGGAGGGGCTTTTTGAAAAGTTGGACCATGGCCAGTGTTGATATCAAGTCTCATATCCGCGAATCTTCCTAGTTGGTTGGTCGTTGTTTTAGTCCAGCTCGAGTAAGAGATGGTATGTTGTGTTTAGATGCATATACGCGATTGACCAATAGATCGTTTTTATTTGCGATCATTAGAAAACAAAATAAATTATTCTTATATATTGTATCGTATTGTACATTAATCTTTGGTTACGTTAACAAAATAAAACCTACCGTCATCTTTGTTCTTAATTAAATTCTATGATTGAAAGATATTAAATAATTTAATGATAACTTTCGTCCAAAAATCCTACTCTCTCTTTTAACCCTATAAAAAAAATAGATAAATGTAACAAAGTTGTTTGATTAGAGTAACCATGGGAAGAGTTTATAAACACGTATGGTTTCTACCGAAACAGTGTGGAATTAATTTTTTTAGTATGCTTCAAGTATAGAATACACAAAACACATGGGACTTAGTAAACACACACATACACACATATATATATAAACCTGTCCGCGTATAGAAACCCGTGTAAGGTATAATTCTCCGTTAACGAAACTTGAGAAAAGAGCTCAAAAATTTCGCGGCGCCATCCTATTCGGGGTACGAGATAGAACGGAAGCCAATTTATTCGCAGTAAACACTATTACCCTCCAACCCCCAGCCCGGACTCTAGGAACACGATTAATCTTCGCTTTTCCTCGAGCTTCTGCACCCACTTTAACGCGGGACCGCCATTGCAGTCGCCGGCTGAAATCCGTCGACGCTTCTGACCGAGAAAAGTATCTTCCTCTCCTTCTGGCTTCTCCTGTTTCTCTCTCTCGTCCGTCCGTCCGTCTGTCTGTCTGTCTATCCATCTGTCTGTCTGACTGTCTCTCTCTCTCTCTCTCTCTCTTTTTCTCTGAAAAACAAATAAATCTCTTCCGGACATACCACCTAAACCTTTCCGATTTTACACGTCTAGTTGGATTGAAAGTTTTCATTTCTAAAGTATGAATAACAATAATATATATATATATATTAGTATATTATATTATATATATTTAGTATTTCTTTTTTATATAATATAATACACTAATGTAGATTTAAATAATAAATATTTTTTAAATATATAAATTTATAGAACGAGTTTAATAGTGATATTATATAAATATGTTTTATATATTATGGAAATAATATTTACCGGTTAAATAAATAAATAATTTATATATATATATATACCTAATATAATTACGTGTACACATACACATACACAAAATTTTCATCTTAATTCGTAATAGATAATTATTTTTAATAATATCATAACAGATGCATTATAGATCGTAAAAAATAATAAGAAAAATTTATTCTTTCGTACGATATTATTATGAATTGATAGATGGAAGGAAAAAAAAAGAAAAAATAATTCACTCATACGAATTGGACTAAATTGAGGATAATCGTAGATAGCCAACGATTGCATCGAACTATCGAAATCGTCCGAACACTGAATGAGGGTGACGAGAAATAAGACTTAAGGAGAAAACTCCGTAACCGAAGGGCGTTTAAAGGGTGGCAAAGGAACGAAGTAAGCAGCTATTCTACGCTTTGACACCCACCTTCCCTTCCCCTTCCCACTCCTCCTTTCCCTTCCTCACTTCTATTTTACCCTCCTAGTCCCTTTTTCATGTCGGAGGGTTAAACCATTTGCCCTTGGTAAATCGGTTCGCCGAAATCGAGTTATATTTTCCTAATCGATACGATGGATTAGGTTATCGTATTGGTATGCATCGGTTCGACCAGCCCCTTGGTGATAGTCCACCTACTATAATTTAACTACGCTAACTATAAAGCCTTAAAACACTATGCTAGTTATATTTTTTCATTGTTTATTTACAAGATAGAATATTATATAAATAATACAATATATATATTTGAGACAGGTATTCAACCGGGTAGTAGTATTTCTATAGCAATTAATTAGGATTGTATGCATTTACATAGTTCTCTGCATAATAAAACTGCCAAGAGTGAAAAGTTGTTTTTTTTTCTTTCTGTTTTCTCTCTATATATTATTAATTTTTCACCTTTACGTTTATTCATCATTATTCGTTTATTATTTCTATCTCTTTCTCTCTCTCGTTCTACATAAATATATATATATATATATCTCATCAAGGAGATGCTTCCATAAGAACGAACAAAAGCGTTAATTAATCAATGAGATTATAGAGAAAGCTATTCGGTTGTAAATACCGCAAATGAAGGAACAATGCCTTGACCGAGTAACAGGCTAGATCATTCAAGATCTCTCTATCTATCCATCCAACCATCTATACATCCATCCATCCATCCATCCATATATCTATCTACCTATCTATCTATCTATTTATCTTCTCTTTCTTTATCTCATGGTATGACAACGTACAACACCTACACCGATTAAAGAGAATTGACCAGCTGCCTGATATATTGAAAGTTAAAAAGGTAATTGTGGGGTGGCGTTGACGTCACATATTGAGCTGAGTGTCGTCTGAGTGGAAGATTGGTACTGCTGCAGATGTGAGAGGAGGAGCTGGAGGATACGAGTTCGAGCGTGTGATCCAATTATGATGTAACGAATGTATCGTCGATGGTCGACGAGCCACCGACATACAACGTGCTTCGAGTGCTTGAGCGTTTCGAGGATGCTACTACTACTACCACCACTACTACTACTACTACAACTACTACTACTACTATTGCTACTATTACTAATACTACTATTACTACTATATACAGTTAGAGGTATAGTACGCGTTCCTACTACCAATAGGGATGCTAGTACTACTTGCTAGGAGACACACGGGACCAACATCAAACGTCCCTTTTCGTTGACGAGTGGCCCTTCATTAAGAGTCGATTGCTGGCACGCTTCGATCGAATGTCTCCTTGGATTTCGCCTTCAACGGGGAGGCACAAACTGGTTAAGTTCAACTATTGATCCTAACTATATATATATACATATAGTATATATACACGTACTATATCTATATATATATATACAAATTTATATTTCTCTTGGGTCTTGACTTTAAATAAAAATGTCTTCATTTTTCATATGTACGATTTGACATCACTTTTTATATACTGATCCAGTATATATATTTATAGTGAAAGAAAGAAAGAGAAAGAGAATGAGAGAGAGAGAGAGAGATGATGATAAGCTTACAGACCTATCATCTCGGACAGTTCTTTGATCCCTGATTTATCGTCTAGATCAAAATAGAAGAGCAAACGTTAACTAAGAGAAGATTGGTTATTATTAAATTCGTTTGGTGTAGGTATATTTCAAAAGCTCGTTCGTCATAGTCGTGTTTTAACACCGGGAAATAGTTCATAAGGATATACAGAAAGAAAGAGTACTAGTAGTAGTAGTAGTGGTAGAGGTATTTCGAAAAGATGGGGAGGAATGAGATTGACGCGTGTGGAATTTGAAAACCTAGAAGAGAAATCGTTATGTCGTTAGAACGATGGTCTCTTCTTCTTATCGGTTGATGAACGAAAAGTGCTACGACGATGGATTAACTCCAAGGACCGAGGGTAGACGATTAGAAAAGGGAGAAAGAATGAAGGAAAGAAAAAGAGAAAGTGAAAGTAAAAGAGAAAGAGAAAAAGAAAATATACGTAGGAAGAATCCTAATAAAAATCTGATACCTCAGGGTCTGTATTCCTTCTCTGAAGGGGTGTCCCGAAGGAGAGCTAGAGTGACACAAAGATCTGTAACCCGATGCGTGGAGTCCTACTTGAAATTGAATCTCACTTTCCAGAGAAAAATTACTATAGCTGTGCGCGGAATAACCAACGCGTTTTGCCTTTTTATCTTTTTTTTTTACTTTTTCTTTTTGTTCCTTTTCCTCTTATTTTCTTTTTCGTTCCCTCTATCGTTGTCTACGATTTTCGTTGTTATCATTTTCATAAGATCGAAAGAACAAAAATAAAACATAAAAGAGAGAGAGAGAGAGAAGGATCGTAATACTTGTTGAAAATGTTTTAAACTAGATGCCCGTTAACGCGATTACGTTGTCTAATTATTAATTTCATCATTTTAATAATAATTAAAAGCCGCACGAGAGAGGAACTACTCATCCAAGTTATATATATATATATATATCTATCTATCTATCTCTTTCTCTCTTCCTTTCTCTCTTTATCTCTTTCTATCTTTCGCGATAGGAGCTGGATGAATACGTTGGAGATTGTAATTTTAATCGCACGGTTAGCTAATATTGTTATCGTCTTCGTAGTCGTAACCATTGTCGTTGTCATCGTCACCGTCATTGTCATCGTTGTCTCTTGCGCCTAATTTTCCCAAGAACACGATGGCTTTTCACCTTCTCTCGATTCTATATATATATATAAGTGTTGGTATCTAGTACATACAAGGGTATCGGTTTTAACGGTAATAATAGTTACGATGTCACTGAATATTCAAGTCGACGTTCACCGAGAGAAAGCTCGCGAATTTTGGAGAAGCAAAACTGCTACGTATACATGTATGTATGTATGAATGTATAAATGTATGTATGTATGCATATATGTATGTACATAGGTATATATATGTGTATGTAAGCTTAGCTCGTCGTTATTCGCTGACTCGATGACCGATTTTACGGAGAGGATAAGACGACTGTGTGTACTTGGCGATAAATTTATGTTACGTGACGTTCTAACGTTGAAATTTCGATATCCATGGATATTATACATACGTACACTAAGAAGGTACATGAATATGCAGAAAATTAGTGGTCTTATATTTGGATTAGATAATAACCTACATCCATGTTTCTAAAAGATAACAATAAATTATATATATCCTACCGAATGAAATACTCTACGATGATAAATTTCAAATAAAATATATAAGATATCTCGTGAGAAGAAAAAAAAAATTAGAACTAGTATCTAAAGACATAAAATATATGTACATGCATTATTAAAAAATGTACTATTTTTCATTTTCAAACAAAAAAAAGATATTTTTGTTCTCTCGACAAGTCCAATTCTCGAAATTAGTTCAATTTAAGGAGATTAAAAGAGAGTCTTCTCTGGAGATTGAAAAAAAATTCCACTTCGGTATATACAGCAAAATCGTGGATGATGAAAAGGCCGTCCGGAACAAAGCGACATTTCTCGCCTCGTAGGTTCCTACCCGCTTTGAGTTTAAATGAGAAAAAAAAGAGACAGAGAGAGAGAGAGGGAGAGGGTGAAAGTGAAAGAGGGATAGTTCGCGGTACGCGAAACGACGATACTAATGTCAGTGGTAACACGTTATAAAATGCGATACCAGGCAGCTGCGATACATGTACGGTAATACAATCCCGCGTAAATCCTGGCTGCCTTCTCTCTTCTATGGTCGGTGTACTGTGTCCCATGGTTTATTGTCATCCGGCATAACGTTGAAAGGATGCCGCCAGCTGCTAAAGGCTTCTACTACCAAACTCCCTCCTCTCAACCACACACCCTCCCTCCCTTCCTCCTTCCTCCCTTTTTCTTCATCTCAACGCAACAACCAACCAACCCTCCCTCGACAATCTTCTTCATCCTTCTCTTCCTTTTCTCCTCAAAGAGAAATTCGAGTCAGTCGAGATCTGATAAGAACTAATATGAACTAACATGAACTTACTCTCTCTTTCGTTATCCTACGAATCTAAAATGTAATATCTCGGTTGATCCAATATTACAAGCATTAGTTTACAAATTATACGAGTTTACCTTTAACGTTGTATATGTGAATTTGTTTTATTTAATTCCAATGCCAATATGTATGTACACACGTTTGATTATCTATGCAGGTGTATTTATTATAAAGAAGTATTTGACTGATTTTTATTTAAAAACAATAAAGTACGGGTGAAATATTACTACTCTCGATATTGTCACGTCTTTATACGGACGATGCATTAGCCTAGAAATCATTTCTCTGGTCTAGGCGCGATCCGTGACTAGCGAATCGCGATAGTCGAGAGAAGATAAAATCATGCGGAACGTGAGAGGAATCCTACCGCGTTTTCCACACGAAAATCCAATTTCTTTGCTCGGAACCGGTGCTTCGATGCTGACGTACCTTTTCACTCGTTCCAGCATCCGTTTTCCATCTCTGACTTATATACCGTCGTTCTTATTATTATTATTATTTTTTTTTTCTTTTCTTTTACTCGTTCACATCATTTTTCACATATAATAAAATATTATGCGTATCCAAATGCAACTGCGGTATTATCATTTTTAAAATAAGATTTTTATTCTACTTGTTTGTTACAAGAAGAAATAATAATTTTTTTTAATATATAAATTTTTTATTTATTGATTTTTGTTTCAATTTTTTCTTTTTTTTTATATATGTAACTGTATCCGTAGATGATTAATAAACTATACAACGAAGGAACGAAGGAACGCATAGGAACGTGCACGGACTAGTAGAACGATGATACACCGTCTCATTCCACATATCAAAACTTAAAATCACATTCCAGATCGTCTCTAGCGTTATTCCACGGTAGAGGAATATTTCTATGTTCGTGAGTGGCATTCGCGATTTCTGCTGGATCTTCCCTCACTCCTCCCCCCCATCGTACGATTTCTGACAAAGTGTACGCGTTACATTTCTATGCCGTATGAAGGATCGTCTATAGGGAAACGATCGACTTTATTTACTCGCATCCCGTTTTTATCATCGTGTCACTCAGACTATTCTTTTCAATTTTTCAACTAACATATTATTCTCTAACGTTGATAAATATCACTTATTATTACACCTTCCAAACGATCTTCGTAACATTTCCTTCTTTTTTTACAACGTAATTCGATGAAACGAAATTTAATTGTCAATAATTGACGATACACACGTCGTAATTATAATACACGTGTTTGAATATATTCTGTAGAATAAAGTTACAAAATAAAAAAAATAACAAATCTTATTTCTGCTTAACTCAATTTACTTTTTTTCTTCGCAAGAAGATTTACTACCTAACCGAATTTCCAGATTATTTTGAAAACTCTTCTACATAATGAAGAGAATCCGTAAAAATGTAGAGAGAGAGAGAGAGAGAGAGAGAGAGAGAGAGAGAGAGAAAGAGCATTGTAATCAAGGGAACGATCGTATTCCGTGCTCGACTTTCACGAAGATCCTTCATAACCGCTTCGGAAAGTTTGGTAATCCTTGTGGATCTCTTTCAAAAAGCTATTCCGTTGTTCTTTCATCGATCTCTTAGGAGAAACACCGACCAACCGACCGTAGCGTTTTACATATTTCACAACCGCACGCTCTATCGATAAAGTACAAGCAGTGTACTTTTCTTTTTTTCTTTCCAGAGCCTTTTTAGATTTTCTCTGAACGATGAAACTTTTCGCTAAAGATCGATATTTTTGTTCCACAAAACTACCAAAAAGAAAAAATATATATATATATATATATACTTATATAAAGAGGAGAAAAAAGAAAAAAAGAAAATAGAGATGATCTTCGCAAACTCGCGATCATATTAACGTGGAAATCACCTGGGAAAGTATTTTCGACCTTTATGAGATTGGATTCCATCAGGTGGTAACGACCGATTTCTACTTCGAAACTCGGCTCACGTTTTTCGCGAGTCTGAACCCGCGACACGGAGTCATGTATTTTTCTTCGAGAAACGATATGGGATGAAGAAGAAAGGTTGCCTAGATGGCGTCCGTTATTACGAACGTTCTGGATAAAAGTCACGTGTATATGTATCTATCTTACGTGTATGTATACGTGTATGTGTGTGTGTGTGTGTGATAGAGAAAAAGAAAGAAAGAATGAGAAAGGAAAAAAAACAAGACTTCGAAGAGAAACTGTACTAGGAAAGGTTTTTGGTTGCTTGGTAAGAAAGAAGAGGGTGGTGGTGTCTAAGATGATACACCGGGTACATCGACGTCATCGGAAAGCTTTTGCTCCAACGGCAAAGTTCGCGTTCGATTAGCAGGAAGGGATGGATATATGTATCATCGGTTCCACAAACTTTGACAGCATTCGATCATCCCCCTGTCGTGGCTGAACCGTCTGTCGCATCCTAACAATGTGGGAAGGCGTATAGGAGCAAAAGAAGGATGCTTTGCTACGAGAATAGAGGAGGTTAAGGATGGGGAGAGAATATTACACCACGTGTGGCGCCAGTAATAAGACGATAGCACGTGACGATAATGCAAAAACCTTTTCCTTACTTCGTTGTCCTCTCTCTTTCCATTTTCATGTTTTCACACATTCCCTTTTGAATATATTCGAGTTCTATTGAAAGGTGATCATCGTTTTCTTTTCTTCTACATTTTATTTTATTCTACATTTATTCTACATATACGAGTAGATGTATGTATATTATTTTAATTGTTAATATGATTAAATGATTAACCATTTGCGAACGATCGTCGCAAATATGGGTTTTTCGTAAACCATCAATTTAACCGAGTAAATCATATGTGCGTTTTGCTAAAACAACTTACAGAGTCGACAAACACATATACATAGTTTGCTTCGTACCGTACCGTCCGCAAAGGGTTAATGATTAAATGTCAGGAGTCATTTTGGCATTTTACTTCCAACGTTTTTAAAGAAGGAAGGAAGGAAGGAAGGAAAGAATTCCGTTTTCCTGTAAGCCTCAAGTATCCCATTAGCTCGAATATCGGTACTGTGTTCTGCGGCCTCGGCAAAGTGTTGCTTGAGGGATAAAGAGTAAAAGGAAAAGAGAAATAGATAAAAAAAAAAAATAAGAGAGGGAGAGAAAGATAGAGAGAAGAAGTAGAAGTAGAAGAAGAAGATGTAGAAGAAGAAGATGAAGAAGAAGAAGAAGAAGAAAAAGAAGAAGAAGGGTAAGAAATACTCGAGTTCTTTGATATTTTTAGTTGAAGTAACTTGGCCGTCGGCCCGCTTGGTTTCCCTTATTCTTTCGCCTCCTTTCTCCTCTTTTCCACCATCCACTCTCTTTTTTTTTCTCTCTCTATTTCTCTCAGGAGTTTCACAAAACTCAATTTCATCTCAGCCATCTCTTTCTCCCTTCATCTATGTTTCTCTTATAAAGAAAGGAGAGGTCTTAGGAAAGGGAGATGGCACCGGGACACGGACGTAATGAAGAAAAATCTTAGAAGGATATTGCGGATAGTGGAATAGAAGAAGAAGAAGAAGAAGAAGAAGAAGGGACCAGATTTTCACATACGTAAACGTAACGACTTTCAGGGCGGATGGGCCTCGGAGGGTCGAAACCGTGCATCCACCCGTATTTTGTCGTACCACGAGGCGTCATTATTTTGAGTGCGACACGCCCGAAGAAAGTCGTTTCTGGTAGGAGAAATGAACGGCAAGAAGAAGAATAAAAATAAGAAGAATAAGAAGAAGAAGAAGAAATAGTAGAAGTAGAAGTAGAAGAAGAATAAGAGGAAGAAGAAAACTGCTGCTGTGTATTCGGCGAACCGAGAAATGCTCCAAAGCGTGATGTTTTCTCTAACGACGATGATGATAGCTTCGTCTATGTCGTCGTCTTCGTGTCGCTTCGTTTACCCTGCTCTATCTTTTTTTTCCTTTACGTTAACGCAGGTGACTCCGCGTCATTTGCGAGGAATAACAAATACGACTTTGGTGGATCGTTAACTCCGACACTGCTATTGACTACCTACGATTTTTCATGTAAACGCGCTTCAATGGCCCGAGACGTGCCAAACGGACCGATTCCTCGATGAGAAATAACCTCCACCTCTTTCTCCACCCCCACCCCTCATGAGATGATAGTCATTTTTATTTTATATCTTTTTTTTCCTTATTCTTTCCCCCTATACACATTATGTATTTATCCATTTTCTTCTGTATACGTAAAAATGAATGTTTGTATGTTTTGTGTATCGTAATATTCACTGTTTGAATTTTGAATATCGTGAAATATTGTGTATTTTACTATCAATCAATCGTGAAATTTATTGTATATATATATATATATATATAAAGAAAAATTTTTTTTGGAAACTAACGACCGATAAATAATTGCAAGAAAGTACCTTTTCGAAACGAGCACTTTGTCACCCTGGCAGGCCATTGGCTAACACGTTAAACATTCCTCGTTGATTAAGTGCGTACCAACGTAATGACATTAATTTTACCTTTCATCGGATTTCACGACAAGCTCAACGCGTTAATACATCGCATTAAAAACGATCTTTATATCCGTGATATTACCAGTTACCCCCCCCCCCCCCCCCCCCCTGATTGAAAGGCAAGTTTTACGAGACGTACGTTCGTTGCAACGTTTAAAGCTCATTTTTATAGCGAACTCGCGTTATTGTTTTATATATTTTTATGTATATATAGTAAGCACACTTAGAGGGAGAAAAACAGAATCGATGGTTAACTTTTCGTATATTTATTCTTTAATACTTTGATAAATAAATACTCTATGCATTTTCAATAATTTGTCAATATTTCTACAAAAACGATTTCATTAATATTTGAAGAACTTTAATAATAATAAAATGAATATATTACAAGAGTATAATAAAGTAACGTTGGGATATAATTTGAAATTCGTATTTTGTATACGTGGTATAAATTTTGTCGGCGAAATTAACCACGAAGTTATTATTATTATTATTATTGTTTGTCCAAATTTAAAAGAAAATAATATTTAAACCGAGTGATTTAAATAGGAAAGAGTATACGTGGATTTATAATATATATAATCTGATTAAATGACTTTATTACAGAGATTTGGTACCATTAAACCTGTAGTTTTTTATTTTTCTTTTTTTTACATCATCAAATATCGTTGTTTTAATCGATGTTCAAATGAGATCAGATTTTGGAAAATAAAGCGTACGATAAAGTGTTCTACGTGAAATAATAAATGTTCGGTTAATACAAATTACGTTATATTTTAATGAGAATATCATTTGTTATTTACGAGGGAAATACGTCATTTAGAGAATTTGATAGAAATTCGTTCCCGTGTATTATATAATGCGAGTAGCATTTTCTCTTTCTCTTTCTCTATCTCTCGCATTTTTTAATGCTTCACATAATTCGCGCGGAGGATTTAAAGTCGTAAAATAGGTTCAACGAAAAAAAGAATTTTGTTTTTCTTTTTTTTTTTTGTACTTCCCAGAGACTTTATTCAATTTTCAATTACGATAAAATCATTTTCAAAGAGCCTAAGGAATAATGAAAATAATTCTCATTTGATGCGAAAATGAAGAAAGGAAGTTACGTAGAGGATTAATAATTAGAATAACAAATTTCTGTATATTCATTAAAAACAAATTATATCTGTGAGAGAAAAAATGAGTTTTCTCATTTTTTTGAACGACTGAAACGAATGTTGGTCAATTAAAAAAAAAAAGAAAAATAATAAAACGTTTATCAGATGATAGCTGTTGTCAAATGACGTTTAATATTTAAACGTTTCTCTCGGTGTTGTTTTCAACATCGTGTTCCAGAATAAACGAAAGAAATAAGAGAAAAGAGGTTTACGATTCGTAACCTCTTCTATCTTCTATATTCGACTTTGTTCGAATGTCGAGAATAAGGAGTTTCACTTGTTCGGATACTTCGGAAAAGCTGACCTTCGTGTCCTGAGTCAACTACGGAAAAAGGGCCAAATCTAATTTCAAGGGTTTCGATTGTCCGTTGCATTATATATGCCCTGTCTACAGTATGCTTTCTTTACTCGATCAGTATTTGGAAGGGTTCTTTAAGACTTATCTTTTATTTTTTATCTCACATTTATTCGTTCCTTATTTTTCGTTAAACATTCAATTCAACTTTTAACGCTAACAGTTTTTAACAATTTTATTTTCCATATATCTTTTTCTCTCATTTTCTGAAGTTTGTCTTTTATCAAATCATCTCCTTTCCCCCCAACCTTCTTCTGTTCTTCTTCTTCTTCTACACGCTTTTGCTTTACTCATCTCACTCTTTCGATTCCCCAATATACTACACACGTACACATTTACTGCATAGGTGTATTTTTGGCTCTCGAGTGTTTTCTATTTGACATTACCCAGAAACACATTATTTCTCTATTTATATGGAAAACTCGTATGCACCACGTGTTCAAGATTTCTCTCGCGTTCTTACATTATATTGCTTCTTCTTCTTCTTCTTCTTCTTCTCCTACTTCTTATTCTTTTAGAAATCATTAAACATTCCTTTAAAATGAATTACGACTTCGAAATTTTCCTAACTCGTTTTTTTTTTCCTTTCAAAAATAAAAAAAAGAAAAAAAAACTAACACGAATATAATACTTAATTATCCTGTCTTTAAACGTCATTTATTTTCCATTATATAACCGAGGATTTTTTATTTCTAGTACCCATTTTCCTTTCTTTTTCTCGTTTGTATACATAATCCATTTGGGGTAGGAAAAAAAGAAAGAGAGAACTAACAAAAAAAAAAAAGATAAAAAAAGACCAGGAGAGAATGCGAGAGAAAGATTTTTTAATTTGACGCACGTGGAACGTGTTCTCATTCGCTTCGTATTTCGCCATATTTCCCGTGAATATTTTATAACCTTCCTCGTCGAGGTAGTAAAGCGACGCGAGACTGTTTATAGCCTCTTCTAACTTTCCCTCACTCTTTTTCTCTAAACGAAGAGAGAGAGAGAGAGAGAGAGAGAGAGAGATTTACGTTTTCCGCGAACTTACTCCGATCCATCCGCAAATTCGTCGAATAATTTTCTTTTGCCACAATTTCATACCCTCTTCATACTTTATCCCAAAACTCGGTATGATAGATATCTAGTTTCGATATTGAACAGATAATAAAGTATACGAAGATAGGATATCTTAAAAGTTCTTTTACACAAGAGCAATATAATAAACAATATTAAAAATTAATATTGATTTATTGAAAAACTTGGAATAAAATAACGTATAGGCACGAATTTCACTATTTGTTTCTTTTTTCATACATTAAAAAAATATTAATATTAAACCATTGACCATTAATATTGTAAATCATCCTCATTAAAATGATATTTAGCTACGTTAATGTTACGTACTGTTTCTAAATTTACATAATTGCTCAATCAGGCCAAATTAAATAATACTTAATGTAACCCATCTAATGTCCCTTTAATTTTTATTAAAAGGATAATAAATTGAATAAACTATATGACATTTTGTTTCTTTTTTTTATTTTTCGTATTCCAATAAATACATTACGGTGGTGTTAAAAAAAAGAAAATAAAAAGAAAAGTACGGGACTACTAAACGATTATGGTCATTTCAAAAATATTTATTATTTTAAACTTGTTGATAATATATTGAAAAAATTTGTTAAACTGAACTTTCGTGGGGATATATTTGGAATATATTACTAAACTATATAGTTTAATATCGAATAATAAGATTTTTAAGTAGAGATCGTATAAAAAAAAGTTTTCGATTAAATGTGTTTTCATATAGAATGCATGCGTATTACGTGAAAGGTGGAATATTCAAGGAAAGCAGGTGTGTTGCAGAAAAGAGCAGGTATATATACTACATATGTATGTATTTTTCTTGGTGGACTTGTAAGCTCGGTTAGAACGGCGTAGAAGATACTTTGGTATCGCGAGGGAAGAGCCTAAGCCATAGGGGTTGGTGGGGGGTTAGAAGGTTGGAAGAGATGGTGGTGGGTCTTTGCTCCTTTGTGAGTGGAGCGTCGCGACGCTTCCGATCGGATAAAAGTTGAGTCGGATGAAAACGGAATTTTTGTCCGCCTGAAACTTTTCTCTTCGCGTTTGGAAATACCGTATACGTGTATGTGAAAGTTACATATATGTGTGTGTATGAGAGAGAGAGAGAGAGTGAGATAGCGTATTGTTCGCAACAATGTTCGCTCGAACGCTCGCCCTCGCTTATACCTGTAATCTAACGTTTATCCACGGTAGCAGACCGAAAGAGGATTTTCCAACGATTCCGAATGCGAATCGGGAACGAAATTTTATGTGTTCGTTTTTCTAGCTAGAGGGGTATAGGTTTTTCGTTCTCGTGAAAAACGGATTCTCTGGTTGGTAAAAGGGGGATGGGAGAGGAAGGTTATCATAAAATTTCTAACGAAATGAGAAACTTTTTGATTATCCGATATCGATGATCTTAGTTTCAATCTATATCAGAATGTTTCATATTTTTTAATAATATATATATATATGTTATAATATTTTAAAATAAATAAACCAAGTCATTATTTCTATAACACGATATACCGATTCTATCTAATATTAGATTTATTTATTTCATTATTAAAGTTCGTTAAAGACAAAAAATCATTCCTATCGTATTATCAAATAAAAAGAAATAATTTCATGTTAGATAACTAATAACGTACGATACTTATCAATAAATTAAAAAGAAAAAAGAAAAAATATATTGGAGGTACTGGAATAGAATTTATTACAAAAGAATGATTCTTTGGATTAAAAAAAAAATATATAAGAGAATAAAAAATTAGGGACGGGTAAAGTCTCATGATAAGTTACCGATGGTAACGTTTCGGCAAGCTTTACGAGACTCGATGGTATGCAGAGAGTTATGGAAAGCTATGGACGACGCGGTGGTGGTGGTGGTGGTGATAGTGATAGTGGTAGTGTGCGAAGAAGAGAGAGAAAGAGAGAGAGAGAGAAGGAAGACAAGAAGGAGGACACAGAGGGAGGGCATTGGCGTTCCTGGCGGAAGCACTATTTCAACGTAATTGTCGCTTCATCGTTCCCTCTCGTCCGCACGGTACCGTATCTAAGCTCCGACATACCATCGAGAGCAGGAGAATCCCTAAGCTGTCCTCTAACCCCCTCCCCCCTCTTTCTCCTCCTCATTCCACGATATACGTATCTACCTATACGTTTATATGTTAGTATATACGGAAAGATAGAAAGAGAGAGAAATAAATAGATAGAGAGAAAGAGAAAGAGAGATAGGGAGTGTGAGACACGTTTATATTTATATACCAATTACGTTATAGTGAGAGAGAGAGAGAAAGAGAGAGAGAGAAAGACTATCCCAACGCATAGTTACGTGTCTTTGCTCAGTAGACACCTAGCCAGACGAAATTAACTTTAAAGCAAGAGGAAAGCTTTAGCTTGCTTTCCAAACGACTCGGCAGAAAATGACCGACTTGTACTAACCGGAGAAATGCCTAATGACATCCGGTAAGACCGACCACGCGCGTACTTTTCTCTTTATGCATTCATACAGACTTGGTAAAAATCTTGAAGCTTCTCTATCATGTCTTTTCGTCCGGAAGTGGTTGACACGAGTTAAATGTCTCTAGGATAAGTAAATATATAAACGGATGTAAAACGGTCTTCAGTTTCTCTTTGATTATTTTATATTCATCTTTAATATATTTATAGATAAGAAATTTAAAAGAGATTAATTATTTGTGTAATTATGAGGATTATTTCAATGAACAGTGTTTTCCTTTTCTGAAGATTTAAGAAATGAATTACCAGTGATAGGACTTTACAAATGTGTCGATTTTCTTATCCAAATTTGTAAATCTTTTAATAAAAAACTTGATTGAAGTTTTTTATTTATCGATTATTATAAAAGTTATTTTAGAAATAACGAATAGACAGATCGTAAGTTGGAATAAAATCGATCAACAAAACTTCTTTTAACGATGAATTGGCGATAACGTTTACTACGGAAGTGTTCCATGAAATTTATTAATCCCCCGTGTACGATCAATGTCACCACCCTCCAACGTCACGACGTTTTTCCGGCTAGTAGATACCTTTAATAGATATCTTTATTAACGATTGGTAAACGTATTATACGTAGAGAGATACTTTTTTAAGATAAATCGTTTATACGCGTGTATATATGTAGATACGTCCAAAAAAAAAAGGAAAGAAAAGAAAAGAAAAGAAAAGAAAAAAACACAATCATACTTTTTTACTTCATACGTGACTCGAGCTGCTAGCTTTACTCATAGCCCCCTTCGTTTTCCCGTTCCTACCACTTTCTTCTGTGCACCCTTACGCTAACTCTTAATGTTTGCCAACACACCACCGTCGTATTTATTTCAAGATACGCCGAGTTCGTGTAGGCAGGGGTGTGAAGGAGAACACTAAGAGGGAAAGAGAGAAATAAAAGAGGTACGAATTCCATGAGAAAGAGAAAGAATGTGTCTGTGTATGCGCCTGTGTGTATGCGTGTGGAAAAAGGTCAGAAGGGTCGTTCTGTATTTTTTTTTTCTTTTTTTTTTTCAACGTATAAGGGAGAGTTTTCTATATAGTAACATCGTGGTAACATCGTGGAAAAGGAAATGAGTCAGTTCTACTTCGTAGGTGTTAAATTGAAGGAAACTCGAAACCGAAAAGAGATACTTGGAGAAAAGAAAGAAAGAAAGGAAGGAAGGAAGGAAGGAAGGAAGGAAGGAAGGAAGGAAGGATGGAAAGAAAATTTCAAGATTGCTCGACTTCTTATACCAAGGAGAGAAATAAAACAAAAGGTAACGAAAAATAAGGGTAAATGGGATTAGGAAAACGAGAAGAAAAGAAAAGAAAAGAAATGAAATGAAAAGAAAAGAAAATAAAGAAAAAAAAGGGATGTTGAATGAGAAGGAAAAACGAATACGATTCATCTCGACACCTGTGCTTCTACCAATTAAAATTAATAAATAAAAAAAATGGAGAAATACAAAATAAAGAGTAGAAGTAGTAATAGAAGAAGAAGAAGAAGAAGAAGAAGAGCTAACTCCAATGACCGAGAACGATGAAACGAAAAAGTTTTGGCCTATCTAAAAAAGGACGACCAACCGCTTACTTTTTTCCTCGTGGCAAAAAAAAAAAGAAAGAAGAAATAAAAAATAGAAAAAGGGAAAGCAATCGAGAAAAGTTCGTGCGAACGAGTCACTTTCTCGTTTTATCGTTTAAATTCACGTTGTTTCACTATTTTTGAAAGTCAAATGAACAATAGTTCTACGGTCAAATCTACGTAAAAAATTAAATTATTCGCTCTCTCTCTCTCTCTCTTTCTCTCTCTCTCTCTCTATATATATATATATACACACTTGTATCAAGGTCGTGAACTTATAAAAGAAAAAAAAAATGTATACTCGAATACTATCTGTTTCTTCTTTTTTTTTTAACGATAAAACGTTAATGGTATTACATAAATGTAAGATACCTTTTTGTTACATACCCCTTTTTCTCTTTTTCTTCTCCAGGTGTCAAGAAGATAATAGAAAAGAAAGAAAAAAAAGGCACGAATAATCCAACTAGCGACATTTAAAAATCCTCAGGCGTACTTTTACTCGTAAAACATTAACCTTTGAAATAAAGAACAAATTTCAGTTATATGAACGGGGAAAGAAGTTTTATAATTATTAAAAAGAATATGGAAAAAAGCAAAAGAGAAAGAAAGATAGAAAGAAAGAAAGAAAGAAAGAAAGAATACTGATTGGACGTCGTTAATAGAGCCTCTCGTTAAATATACCAACGACATACTTTTCGAAAGTACAATTAAGGGCATCCTTTGTTCGCCTATTAGAGAAACATCGTCGAGGTTTTATTTTTCTCTCTTCCTCCCATCCTTACTCTCTCTTGATCTTTCAATTATAACGTACGATTGTGCGGTCAATCATTCGAAAAGTCTTTCAAGAGAGACAGAGAAAGACAGAGAGAGGGGGAAGGTATTAAACTGGAACAACGAAGTACAGTAACGTTACAAGAAGTCGGGTATTGTAGAGACGAAATAAGAAGAAGAAGAAGAAGAAGAAGAAGAATAGGCGAAGGGTGATAGAGGGTGAAAGAGGGTGAACGAGGGTGAACGAGGGTGAACGGGGGTGAATGGGGGTAAAGGATCGTTTGAAAAAGGCAATGCGACGACGAGAGGTCGTTATCGTGTCGTGCAACGTCGTAATGGCGTACGAAGCAACGATAGCACAGCTTTTACATCTCCCCCTCTCTCCCTCTCTCTCTCTATAAATGTTTTTCAAGCAGAGAGAGAAAGAGAGAGAGAGAGTAGGAGAGGAAAGGGTCACCTCAGTGTTGGTGACTAGTGTTATGAACGGCGATAGACGTTTAGATAACGATCTCAATTCTACGAGCTACGTTTGAAGATGAATGGTAGATTAGCCGAGAGTGTTCTAATTATAATTTCAATGGAAAGAGAGAGAGAGAGGAAGTGAGAAGAGGAGAAGGAGGAGAAGAGAATCGGTACGATAAAAGAAGACGACGTTTCACACCGCCTTTATTCGTAAGATACAGATAGGAATAGAAAGATAGAAGAGTTGAGAAAAGGTAAAAGGAAATAGAGAAAGAGAGAGTAAGCGGAAGCTTCAAAAAAGTCGACGACGAGGAAGCAATCTAATTAAGTCTGGGAGATGTCTCGTTAAGATCGCTGATGAAGACGCTTGTCCGATGTTTCGCTCGGTGCAAAACTTTCAAAACCTCCTTCACTTTGCAGAAAAGGGGGATGTTATGTTCGTTTCTAACTCGTTTCTTATTCGTCACTCGGCTTTTACGTAGAGATCTATCTCCTCTTCTTCTTCATCTGCTTCTTCTTCTTTTTTCCATATTTTTTTTTGTACGATCATTTGCAAACGAATTTCGTCGAAGAAAATTTTCTACATTTCTTTTTAGATTATCCTGTGGTGTCAATATAAATTATTTGGCTATAATAACGTGTTAAATAAATTTAAAGAAACTTATTGGTAATAATTTTATGTTCGATAATTTTATACTCGTATCGATGAAAGATGGAAATATTGAAATTAGATTTGTTTTTATAAAGAGATGAAATATAAAATAAGAAAATACTTGCATAGATGTAAGTATAAGAATTGAAAGAACAAAATATTAAAAGTGATGGTTTTGGTAATGATTAGCAAAATCAATAATATCGAAGAAAATCTTTACCTAAATTTTCCTGTAGTGTCTATAAAATTGTTGTACTTTGTCAATTATGTGTTAAACGATTTTCTTTAAAATCTATTTGTAATAATTTTATACTCGTATCGATGAAAGATGAAAGATCACGAAACTCGATTAGTTTTGATAAAAGAGATAAGAGATAAAATATAAAATATAAAATATAAAATAAAAACTTACATAGACTTAAGTGTAAAAAGAAAAAAGGAAAAAAAAGGGAGGAAGAAAAAAAAATATGTGAAAAGTGAGGGCTCGAGTGTATCTAGGAAGATAACAAGGAAAGGTGGCGATCATTCGTAAAGCTGTCAACCGAGCGATATATCAGTATCCTTTTTAGTCGTTAACTGTGACACTCCCTTCTCAGAATACTCGAAGCTCTGCAGTGCAAAGAGGGCGAAGAGTGAAAGAGAGAGAAAGAGAGAGAAAGAAAGAGAGAGTAAGAGAGAGTTGAGTAGAGAAACGAAGCTGTTTGATCGACACACGACGATGATGCACTGAACGACGTAGAAGCGTCACGTGGATGGGCGTACAAAGCGGCAATATTGAGGAGAGGGCTTTTCGAGGGCAACTGTATGCTCGTTAGTTAGTGTGCATTCATCGTCGCATTATTACAGTTAGCCACACGTTCTTATACAAGTTTACCATGTATGTATATCGTATACGATACAATACCGACAGATGCGGTACACCTATGTGCAACAACACAACAGCTTCCTTTCTCTTTTCTTTCTTTCTCACTTTTACCGATACACACAAGGCTAACATAGCAGTGCTTTTACCAGCCCTTTATTCCTCTTCTTCTTCTTCTTTTTTTTTTCCTTTTTTTCCTTTTTTTCCTGTTTTTTTTTATTGCCATATTGACTTTTCTCTCTCTCTCTCTCTCTCTCTCTCTCTTCTTGTTTCTCACTTTACTATGGAGTTAAGGGATGATATGTGTAAGTAGGATTTTTTTTTCTGTTGTATCTAAAACAACCACTAGAAATATACAATTTTATTTCGAATAAAGGGATGATCTGATTTTTATGGTATTTTATAATATTTTGTAAATGTTTTTATTTATATATTAGGGTTCTATAAAAAAATAAAATAAATATAGTTGTACTGTTTGTTTTTTTTTTTTTGGAAAGAAGATAAGCAAGTTAGGGTTGCTAGTCAGTCAGTTAGTTCTGACAACAAGTCAACTTGCGGAAAGATTAGATTTTCTTAAAGTCGTTTTTCACTAGGGGTAGGAAAAGGAAGTTACATTGGTGGGGTTGGATGCTGTCGTAAAAATCGTTCTACACGCAAGGAACTATGAAAAAAAGAAAAAAAAAGAAGAGGGAAAGAAGAGAAGAAATAAAATGAAAAAGAGTAAAATGTAGCTCGCGTGTAGAAAGTACTCGATCGTTCTACTAACCTCGCAAAAGAAACTTCTTTATTTCGAGAGAAAATAAATATTTGACCGACAGGGGTGGTGGTCGTCCGCAAATCTTTCTCCTTGAAATACTTCATTCCTTTCTTTTCTTCCCTTTTTTTTATTTGTTTTTCTATCTTTCGCAATGTGAAATAAATTCGATAAGTTTTGTAAAAACCATACAGGGGATTTTAATTGGAATATTTATCGATTTTTGAATCGCTATTAAATATTTTCCTCGTTGGTATTTATGAAATAAAATAAAAACCAATGAAAAACAAACTGTAAAAATAAAATCATTCGAAAAAAGAAGGAAATATAAATAAAAATGAATAGATAAAAAAAGAACAAGGGAAATATATATTTGATAAATCGATACATTTATGAAACTTTGTTTTCCTTTTTTTATTGGATTTTTAAGTAAAATAAAAAACAAAATAATTCTAAACTCTATTTCGTAGCATGTATTTCTCTTACAAAACACCGTAGTCGGTCTCATTGGATTTCGATTTGCCATTTTCACGAAGAAAACGACGACAAGGAAAACGACAACTTCGATTCGACGTACCTTTTATTTTGCCAACTCATTCGCTACTTTTCTAGATACGTTGAAAGCCGATGGCCGTTCCTTTATCGAAGAGAGAGACCTTAGACGACGAACTCGACCCACTTTAGAAAGAAAATAGCTAGAGTAATAAAAGAATTATCTCGCGTCTTGGCAGCTGTTTTCCAGGACTTTAAGATCCTTCTTCTATAATTGTGTTGTTTCGCACGAAAGCTCGATAAAAATCTCGGACGTTCAAATTTCTTTTCCCTTTTATTTTTTCTTCCCCATTCCCTCGTTCACAACTCGCATCACCGTTCGAAGAGAAAAACAAGGGAAATGTCGAAGAAATAACGTTTATATAAACGTCAATAATTGTCTTTACCTTCGTTTTCTATTAAATTAATGACCGGGAAAACCACTCGAAATATTTCTATTTACTTTCTATCTTTCTCTCTCTCTCTCTCTCTCTCTCTCATTCACTCTTTTTATTTACCCCATAGTTATGTTGTAAATAAATTCGTTCCCAGCGATTCATTCGTATTATTCGTTTCATGTGGTTCCTTTTGACGTGGAAGAAAATTGCGTCAATGAAAAAAAAAAAAACTCGATACAAGCTACTAAATTTATTTCACATATTTTCACACGTACACTTATACATACCCACACGTACAGAAAGAACACAAAAATAAAAAAAGAGTAAAAATAATTCGAAAAAAAAAAAACTCCAAGATAAATTGTATTCGTTTTCGTTGTCCGAGGTATTGCAATTCGAAACGATAAATCTATTTTCTATGTCATTTTGAATATCAGTATTAATGTTTTGTTCTATACGAACGTTCAACACGTAAGACTAATAGATATAAAATAAATTTTGTATATATCACAGATACCTACGCACACGAGTGAATTAAAATTGCGGGATAAAAAGTTCTCGTAAACGGAGTAAAAGTATGAAGGGAGATTTTTATGAAAAAGAAAAAATAATAATAATAATAATAATAAAAAAAAAACAAGTAAAATCAGTATAGTACGTTGATACGGCGTTATCGATGAGGACGGGTTTTTTTTTCCTTTTTGTTTTTTTTACAAACGATGAATAAGATATACATATTCATGTCCGTGTAAATGTTGCATCGTTATTCCCCAGTATAACAAAACCAACAAAAAGAAGAAAAAATAAAGAGAGAGAAAGAGAGAGAGAGAAAAAAAAAATAGAATCAAAAACCAGACGATAAACAGAAGGCAAATGAAGTAGTAGTAGTAGTAGTATCCCGCGTAGAATATGTTTTTTTTTTTACAAGAATATACGACCATGCTTTGAAACGAAACGAATCGAATCGCTTTTTTTTTTACGAACCACGTGCTATTTTTTTTTTATCGAGTTGTTTTTTTAAATTAATATTTTGTATTTTATTGATCGTCCCTTAGAAACGTGTCAGCGAATTGGTATTTAATTTTTCTATTTATTTTCTTTTATTCGAAAAGTACCCTTTTCATGCGATCGTAGATAAAAATAATAAAACAACGAGTGGAAGGGAATGTGGAAGAGAAGGGTGGATACCAAAAGCGAAATCGTTCGTTTTCGAAAACAGTTCCAATGGATATTCACGATCCATCGAGCTTCATTTTTTGACATTATATATTCTCTCTCGATGCGTTTAGTGAATAGTACAGAAGGAAACAAAAAAAATAGATAGAAGAGTGAGTGTTTAAGAGAGAAAGAGAGAGAGAAAGAGAATTTTTAAAATAATGAGAGCTCGATATGCGTTGGTGATATTTGAGAAATAAAATAGAATAAAATAAAAGAAAAAGGGAGGTGGAAAAAAATGATCGCGAATTTGAGTAACTCTGAGGTGAATTTTGCGCGTGTGAAAAAAAGAAGAAGAAGAAGAAGAAGAAGAAGGAAAAAAAAATTCACACCGCAAATTCGTAGATAAACCACGGTGCAAGCTGCTGCTGCTACTGCTGCTGCTACTGCTGCTGGTAGTAAATTTCGTTTTTCCCTACGACAGTTCCGGAAAACGTCAATGATGCTATTTTGTGTATTGCAAGAATGAAAGAGAAAAATAGAAAAATAAAAAGAAAAAAAAATAGAAAAAGTCGTTATATTCACGTGCATGACCCTGGGATTTTTCTCAAAATACGCTTGTGCTTTCGCATAGAACTTTCGATAGCTTTGAAAGAAGGAAGGATGAATGCGAATTTCCGATTTTCGTGAACGACAAAGAGACGATTTTCTTTCTATAGTTCACACATATACCTACACGTACATATTTCTTTTCGATTCGGTATAGCCTCTAGGTGTAAACTACCTGAAAGTGTTTTCTATTTTTCATTCTCCCACGTTCTATCTTTGTCTTTTGTATATTTTTTTTCTTTTTAGTTTTACCTTAGAATAAGTATCGTTTCAACGACATAGTAGTAGTGGAAGTAGTACCACGAATCTTGCAAGTAAAAAATTTTGATTTCGAAATGTTTCTCCCCAGTGTATTCCCTCTTCCACCACCTCCTTCAGCTTTTCTTCTTCTCCAACCTTTCTTTTTCTTTCTTCTTCTCTTCATCATTTTCCTTGTTTTCCCTTCTTCGAGTAAAACGCGGCTGGTGGGCTTCTACGGTAAAATTGGATGAAATCGACTTTGCCCTTTTCGCCGATACATATTTTAAAGAACACGTCGATGAAACTCTGGGCTTGAATCTCGCCAAGACCGGGAAGACCTCTTAAATCCATTCTTTTCGTCGATAAAAAATGAGAAAAGCCGTCCAGAGTATTATAAATTAGGTACGAGATAAATCAGATTTTTCTTCCGTAACTTGCCCGAAGGGGTCTAAGGTCTGTCCAACTATCTCTCTCTCTCTCTCTTTTACATTCCTTTTTTCTTATTCCTAAAGAAGATGATTTCCAACGTTGCGAAGCTACAAAGTCTACTCTTTTCTTCTTTTTCCCAGATTTTCTATGAGAGGATAAGAGAGAGAGAGAGAGAAAAATAAATAAGATTCTTTACATATTTCTTCAATCTTTTTTCTTTTCCACCTCTCATACTCTTTTCTTTTTACTTCCACCTATTACGTTCTCTCTCTTTTTTTTTATTTTACCTACCAACGTTTTAAAAAAGAGAATTTGTACTCGGATAGATGATACACCCGCGGGTTAAAAAGCGTGATAGTGGGGGAGGAGTATTAGTATTTTAAATATTAAAATAAGTTCAAAAATAAAAAGAGCGATATCCTGTTTGTTTGAGTATTTTCCGTGTATAAAAAAAAAAAAATAAATAAATCGACAAATTAAAAATGATCGATTAAAAAGATACGAAGAAATGGACGGAGGGGCAGACAGAAGGACAGACGGATAGACAGATGGATAAACGGAATAAAGAAACGAAGCAACGATGCTCTTCACCATCTTAACGAATCTAGAAAACCACTACCCCCTCTTCCCCCTTCATGGTAGCAACCTTTTCTGCACCCTTTTCTTTCAATGCTGTAAGATCGACTTAGCACTCGTAGCATCGTTTTCTCACCACTCGCGGAAGGAAGCAAGGAAGCAAGTAAGCAAGCATCTTTTCTCCTTCTACCCTACTCATCCTACTATTCTGTAAATAAACGTGTGTTAGTTCTGTCGGTGAGAAATTCTTGTCGGTTAAATTCCCAATTTCCACGAAAGCTTCGTGGACGAAGAAGCGAAAAGAAGGAACAGACAGAAAGAGAGAGAGAGAAAGAAGAGACAGACAGATAGATAGAGAGAAAGAGAGAGAGTGCTTGTTGCCAATCCATCTACTTGGATCCTACCGTCTGGACGGCGTCGATACTTCTTCTCTCTCGCTCTATTTCTCGTTTTCACACACAAGAATTTGGCGTGTTAGCACGTCGAAGGAGGAGTCGCGTAGATGCGCACACCACCGTTTCAGGGCACAGCCAACTCTATGGGATCTAATCGACGAAGTTGTAATTACTTCTTGGAGCAGGAGGATGAGAGTAAAGTGAGAGAAGGAAAGATAGAGATAGAGATAGAGATAGAGAGAGAGGGTAAGAGTAAGAGAGTAAGTGAGAAAGAGCAAACGAGAAAAAGAGAGAGAGAAAGAGAGAGAGAGAGACAGAGTTTTATTTTATCGCGGAGTGATGGAGATATCGACAGACGTAATGCCACCTCTCTCAGACTGTCCCTTTCCCCTTTCCATCGTTCTCACTCGCCAATCTTATCCATTTCTCGTTCTTCCTCTAACTCTTTCTCACTCTTTCTTTCATTCT
>JACGTP010000031.1:637251-776495 GCA_023678845.1 Mischocyttarus mexicanus | reverse complement strand
TAAATCTTGTTTTCCACGTAAAAACATATTCATTATTAGTTTTACGATTCTCTCTCTTTCTCTCTCTCCCCCTCTCCCCCTTTCTCTTTCTGAAAGACTATTACTCTGCCGTAGGATATAACCTAATTCGCGCGAACCCAATTCGATCGATCGATACGAATGGAACGAAGGTTAACGAGTCGCATAGGAGGCCGTGTCGTGTTGGTTCAATGCTCTCGACCTATGAAAAAAAAAAAAAAAACAAAGTTTATCTCGGCGAGAGCGTGTTTTATGATACGCGATCAGGTAGCAACGAAATTCTCTTTCTCTCTTTCTCTCTCTCTCTTTCACTTATTCTCTCTTTTTTTATCTCATACAGACATACACACACATATATACACATATACATAGATACGTAAATATCTGTACGTCCCCGAGAGCATGGAGGAAACGCATGCTCCCAGAATCCGTGCTGCGTGAAATTAACTTCTGCTTTAAAACTGGAATTTCACATGGGTTCTAAACGAACGAACCAACGAACGAACGAACGAACGAACCAACGAATGAACGAACGAACGAATGGGCGAAGCTACGCGAACATATACGCGAATAACGTACCTGTAGATATCGGGGTGGTTGTGTCTGTGATGTTGCCGTCGCTGTTCATGGTTAAGGGGGATTGGCGTGGAGGGTGAAATAGGGGTAGGTGGTGCAACGACGAGAGTTAAAATGCTGCCAATGTAAGGGAACTTACAATCGTTCGTACAGCAAGGACGGAAACAAGCTATGTTCCTTCTCTCTCTCTCTCTTTCTCTTTTACTCTTGTTGGAAACATTGTGAAACGGGAGCTGAAACGTTGAAAATTCGCAAGAGAGAAAGAGAAAGAGAGAGAGAGAGAGAGAAAGAAGCGTGCATTTGACACTTCCTCGACACGTTATTAAGAAACACGTCGGTGTAGAGAATTTTCGTATCCAATTTCTTCCTTCTCTTATTTACTTTCTAAGCAACCTAAGCAGGTGGTTGTAACCTGTAAAGAATGTAATTTTACGGAGCTAGAACTATTGTTTCAGTTTCATAGTTTCTTTGACTATAAGAGAGGTGTTTATAAGAAAAAGAGAGAAAAAGAGAAAGAAAGAAAGAAAGAAAGAAAGAGATAGAGGTTAACGACGTTTGAACGCATTGAACACGATCTATAGACACTTTTATGAGACCATGAGCATTCGTTCACGACAAGGCGAAGGCGATGAGAAAAACAATGGGTTGAAAGAATAATCGATCCTACTTATAGTCGTGGATAAAACAACTAGACACGAGGTATATATTCACACGTTTTCTCATCTTATTATATATTGTCTATCCTATTATCGGTATAATCGTAATAATGTTTCTCTTTTCTTCGAAAATAATCTATTATTATTATTATTTTTTTTATTCTCGATATGAATATAAATTTTGTGGTTTTTCTTCCATGTGTGTGTGTGTGTGTAAAACTTCCGTGTGTGTTGATTTTATATTATACGTTCTATATTAACGCACCAAAAAAAAAAAAGAAAAAATAATAAAGAGAAAAAAATATAAAGAATCGATATATACTATCGACAATGTGTAGTTCAAAGGGGTACTATTGAATATAATTTTTGAGAAATTAAACAAGAATATATATATATAAAGAAAAACGAAGTAAAAATAATATCAGAAGAGGTTATTATTAACTGGTCCGTGTTCGATATTTCAACGGCACGAATAAAATATCGTGTTCTGGTTGCATTTAATAACCGACTCTCCTCTTCGTCATACGCGCTATTGCTTTCCTCGTACTCTTTACCTCCAACCAACCTACCTACCTACCACCTACCAACTAACCAGCCAACCAACCTACCTACCTATCCTACCATACCTTCACTTTTTATTTTTTATTTATTTTTTTTAACCTCCTTCTCTCTCTCTTTCTCTCTGTCTGTTTTTTTTGCTCTTTCGTTTTATTTTATATTATTTTTTTCATATTTTTTTCATTAAAAATATAATACCAGAAGCAATGCCAGGTGAATCCTCCTCGTTAGTAACATTTCATAAATCGAGTCGGTCGCATTGGCAAGGATAAAACGAAAAATCGATTATGCACGTGGTACGCATCGTTAAAAGTTAACCATGTGAATGCCAGAGAAGTTTGCGGGTGGTTCGCTCAACCCATCCATGAGAGGAAAAGAGTATGTGTATGAGAGAGAGAGAGAGAGAGAGAGAGAGAAAACGAACGAATCGAAGGAAAAAAAGTATTGTATGATATGACACTGTAGTTGTTCTGAAATTTCATCGCTTATTCAGAATCCGCAAACAATGCGATGGTTATATTGAAGCCGACGGCAAGCTTGAAGCGAACTAGACAGGCGCGCGGGTATTCGGTTTATACCGAGAGGGCCGTTTTCAAAAGCGTTATGAAGTGGCCACGACGATACTACCCTTCTCTCTCAACGAGAACCTTTTATATTTATTCCTCTTTCCATTATTGAGTGTAAAACAACAATAGTCTAATTAAAATTTATTATTAATTCTACCAATGCATTGTTTGTTTTTTGTATAGATATGTATATATATATATATGATTTTATTCTTGCTTTGTATGAATTTCTTTTTACCCAAAATGTAATTTCACGATTATTAGTAAAACGTTTTATTTTTTATTTTATTTCTTTTTTTTTTCCACTATAACGAAATGAAACGACAACTTTTTCTCTATCTTTCTTTTCCTCTCTCTCTCTCTCTCTTTCTCACCAAAGATAATGGGAAATAATGGAAAAGTAAAAAAAAGAAGAAAGGGGTAAAACGTAATTAGCGAACTGTTATGTCCGATAAAAGTTTTCGTTTCTATTCTCATAAAAGGTATGCACGAAGTTCGATAATGCCTAGAGTATTTATATGTATTATATATATATATATATATATATACCTATATTACAACCCGAAGAACATCGAACTGTACTCGACAAAATATATTCAAACCTGTTACTGCTGTATGACACGTTTATTATATAAACTAAATGAAAAAGTTTAACTAATACAAAATATCTTATTACTTTTTGAACAAAATTTCTCCTAGTATAATTGTTATCACGAAACAAGCGACATTTTATATATTGAGTTGGTGGAAAAAAAATGTCGGATTTTTGGCCACGATTAAATGGAAAAATCCGACATTATTTTTTCCACCAACCTAATATATATGAAATATAACTGTCACGAAAAAAAAATAAAGGAAAAGTCTCTTTGTGAAGATTGAAAAATAAAAAATAAAACAAGAAACATGAAAAAAAAGGGGTGTATAATCTACCTTATAAAAAAATCGTCTAAAGTCAACGAGTATTCCCCTTCTTCCTTAACATGAATCAAGTAGGTAGGTGCGTGGTTCCTTCCGTATGTAATAAAACTCGGCCCGAGAGTATTCGTGAAATCCAACGACGGAGAGTTTGCGAGCCATTTATCAAAAAGGTCTAGAGAGGGAAAGGAAACGAGAGAAAGAGAATGAGAATGAGAGATATGAAAGAAGAAAAGAAAAAAAAGAAAAAAAAGATAGGCCATCATCGTTGTCGTCATAGTCGTCGTCGTCGTCGTCGTCGTCGTCGTCGTCGTTGGTGGTTGGTTGAACGTCGTGTAACGCGTTTCCCGTGTTCAAGCTCTTTCCAAATTGGCCGAGAAACGTAATCTAGCGGTTTATGGGGAGCAAGAGGTGAGGAAGTGGGGAAGAGTTAACGTTATTAACGTCTCATGAAACGACGACGACGACGAAGACGACGACGAGGATGAGGACGACGACAGGGAAGACGATGTGATCTTCATCGTTCGTAGCAATCCGTGCATCCCTTTTCAAACGAGATCGCGTTTCTTCAAGCTTTTATCCGCCTCCACGATCTGCTGCTTATGCTACTCTTTTACCCATACGTACGCGAGAGAGATTTATCTCGTACGATTACCAACACCTCTAACCCAAATGCTCGTTTGTCATTTCCGGACCACACTGAAAACATTACGCGAAAACGAGGAACAATTTTATTTCTACTCCTCCATTACCACCTCCCTTTTTTTCATTTTTTATATTTTTTTTTTCTTGTTTGTTTTATTTCAAACTTTGAGTGAAACACGATTTTATTATTACATTTTCGTGATTATTATTAACCCAATTTGTTTTTCCTCTCTTTCTTCCTTTTCATTTTTTATTTTTTTTTGTTTAATTCGTTTACCTTTTTTAATACGAACACATTTTGTAGAAGTATATCGTATAACCTTTACTTACTTGATTTAATATTAACTTTTGGATAGTAAACGTAACGATGTATTTTGTGATAGAAAGTATTCATATTATAACGCGTGATTTTCATCAAGTTATTCAACATGATTGAGAATTTGACAGAATTTTTGTTATTTTTTAATAAAGAGAGAGAGAGAGAATGAGAGCAAGAGAGAAGATGATTGGAAAAAATATTCGTACCGAGTATTTTAACTATGATACCGTATATTGAAAAAAAGAAAATTACTTCTGTCAAATATAAAAATTATATTTAACAATATTTTATGAATATATATTGAAATTCACAGTTACGGAGATTTTATATTTGCTTGAAAAGTTGTTGAATGAGAAAAAAATCATCGTTTTAATCGATTTAATCGAAGATAAATAGAAAAGAGAGAATGAATAAGATCGGATAGTATTAAACATTTGTATTAAAAATATACTTAAATACATAAGTTTCATTGATATTTTGTACCTGAAATAAAAATACCGACTAGTATCGCGGTTCAATGTTAAATTCACGATCAAATCCGTATTTTGGTAGAAATGTACATTCGAGAATGTCGATTATTTGAAATAACAAGCAGTCCAATTCTATTGGAAGAGAAAGAGAGAGAGAGAAAGATAGAGAGAGATAGATTTTGTCCTTTTTTTTTACGAATATCGATCGAAGAAGATGTGAAATGACAGAAGAGGAGAAATATACATATGCATATAGGATATTTTAAAATATATGTGTACAATTTCAGGAACCTAAATCACATAATCCGACATATTATTACATGAATTTAATTATTATAAATTACTTTAGCGCACCGAAATGAACTTCCCTTAAAGTCGTGTCTACGAGTTTTGAAATATCCAATAAAACACGTATGCTTTTATATGAAACACGTGTATACAATACATCGTTAAACTAAAAAAGAAAGAAGTAAAAAAAATCGATGATCGTTATAGGTCGTAATAATACGTAATAAGCAACGTAGATATTATTCTGCAAAAAAAAAAAGAAAAGTACCACGATGAAATGTTTTTTCAATGATACATAACCCCCGACCCATTATATACTCGGGTGGAAAAGATCGATCGATCGAGTTATCGTTGATAACGTAATGCGACATTATAAGCAATGTTTGTTTCGCATTCTCTCGATAAATGAATAGCCCTTTTAAAATTAATCTTCCAAATAATCAGTTTCTTTTTTTTTCTCTGTTTCTTTTTTTCTTTTTTTTTATCATCGCGTGTTCGTTTCCGGAATTATTCGAAACGCACTCGATCGAGTCACCGATTTTTCCGTTTAAACGAAATATTTTCTACCTGTCGTTTATTAACGCGTACACTATACTTACACACACACACGCACACATATATATATACACACATGGAGTGAAATTTTTCATTATCCACGAACTTTCGTGCTCCCTGGCTAACCGGTTAAATAAAACGCGATACACGAGGCGGAAGCGAATTTACGATAACGAAAGGAATTGCGATTACGAAAAATCGATCGACTCGCCAAATTCGATCTCACTTTTTACAACGGTCGAGCCGTCCGTTCTCGTTTATCCGCAATCACGTTTTTCGTCCGGCCATCACTTTCCGCCTGCCATCTCCATTTTACATATTCTCTCCATCTACCACCCCTGTACCTCTCTCTCTCTCTCTCTCTCTCTCTCTTTCTTTCTTTTTCTTTCTCTTTCTGTCTCACTCTCTCTTAAATATCGATCCAACCATGTACGTGATAGTCGCGTACGATTATTATTAATATCTGCGTACATCTTACTTTTATTCGGAATAAACGTTCGCAACGTTTTACTCGATTGTCAAAATTACTATTTCGAAGTTTTAATTAAGAATGAAAAATGTGTGGATATATTTCTCATCTGACATCGAACAAAATTACATCGTACGTGAGCTAAAATTTTTAAATACACTATATTACATATATATATATAGACTAGCAATTACCCAGAGTGACGTTGCAATGCATCTCGAATTCACTACCCACACAATTTCACAACGTACTGCTAGATATACTACCTCAAGATGCACTTACAATGTTCTCGCAAAATCCACTAATTTCTCATTCTTTTCTCGATACTCGCTAGTTTCTTACTCCTTTTTTCAAACATTCATATATATAGAAAAATTATATAGAAAGAATTATTTTTAAAAAAATGTCATATGTTCACAGGTACAGAACCTTTAAATATTTTAATAAAATGTCATCAATCTTATAGAATATTATTATAAAATTTAAAAAAAGAAATAGGATATTCTATCATTTTAATCATTTTAAATATGTACATGTATTGTAATTATACTTATCAGAAAATTCATATACATTAAACAATTACTTTGTTAATAGTTTTAATCAAATATAATTGATAATCTGCTTATTAATTATCTTAATAATTAATAAGAAATAAAATAAAAATCTATCGTTAGAAATAGGAAACAGCTGTTAAAATATAGAAATATAGAAAAATAGGTCAGTAATAAAAAAGTTGGTCAACGATAGAAAAGTAGATCAGCTGTACAAAAGAATAGTAATAATTTTATACGTACTGAATGTATTGAGAGGAAGATAGACAAAGGTGTACGTTCGATTCAAACGAGCTCAACGTCGGTACTGTTTATACCTCTCGGTGACTTCTAGGAAATTCGTTAAATATGAAATACACATAGAAAAACATTCCTTAACTACCGGCTTAGTCGAGCGTTCAATGTTTTGTTTACGTTCGGTACTCCCCGTCGTTTCTCGGCCGGTGTCGACAACCGTTGTCATTTCGTTGTTAGATTTGTATTTGACCTTCGTGTATGTTCGGTACTTGTCGTATGTATTCGTATCGACTTTTCATAATAATCGTTAGTCTTCTTCGAGCGTCGGAAGGAATAACAAGGATATTAAATAAATTACGTTATTTATTTCGCGTCGCGTCTAGTATACGTGTGTGTGAGTGTGTTTATCCTATGCAAGTGACATATGCATATGTGAGCGTGTGTGAGTAATACTAAAGAGTGATACGTGCAATTATGGATATGGATATGGATATGCAGCATTGGATACAAAGAGAAAGTACATCACAAGTAAGTTGACCATAATTTTTAATCTTTTTAATATTCGACCGTATAAAAAATCTAATAGATAATCGTAACGTTCTACAATTATTTAATCGGAGACTGTATACATGCGTTCATAATTCACACGAATAACTTTTGTTGCAACCATAGAATTGAAAGTGAATTTAAAATATAATCTCGTGTCAGATTTATTTCATAATGATGCTTAATCAACTACATCTAGGCAAGTGACACTGCTCTCTTCTTTTATTTATTTTTTAACACTTTAGTATTTTTTTGTGTATTTTTAATATAAAAACGATTCTCGATTTGCAACCGAATCGAAGAATGCGATTTTCTAAATAAGCACACGCACACATCCAAGTATTCATAGTTTTTTTGTTTCATATCAGATGCAAGTATTTATTCATCCATTCACACCTACTCTTTCTTCTTTTTACCGATAATTAAGAACACCTAAAAGAATCATTGCAAAATAATTATACTTTAACAAAAATCTAACACGTGTGAATAAACATCTCACCGATATTTCATCGCAATCGAACGAGTACTTTACGAAGACAAAAAATACAAATATTCATACAAACATTGCTTTATATACACATAGAATAGATATCGTTTTAAAATATCGTTAATAAAAAAAATATATCGCAAGACGGTCTACCATGTTTTACAATTAAAAAAATACAATTCAATTTAATATCTTTAATTATTTTATTTATTTAAGTTCTACACAATGCTCACGAGTTTTAAATAGGAAACGACAAAATTTCAAAAGTATAAAAAAAGAAAAACAATAAAGTTTTCAAAAACCAAACGAAACGGGAAAAGTCCGTCCTCGAAAGTATTTAAGCTACTCTCGATCGTTTGTACATTCTTTCTCTCTCTCTCTCTCTCTCTCTCTCTCTTTTCTCTTTTCTCGTGTAGAAAAATCTTCTCGTTTCATCGATCTCTCGCGAACGAACGCGTCGACCAGGACGAGTATTTCTTTATCTCTTTTCCTCTACTATCTTCGAAGCTTTTCCTCCATCCCGTACGAAACGGAAACGAAGCTTCTACGATTCGCGTCATCCATTCCGAGTACCGTGACCAGCGTCGATTCAATTTCAGCTTTCTAGGAGCAAATAAAGAAAGAAAGAAAGAAATAAAGAAAGAAGAAGAAAACTAGAGAGAAAGAGAGAGATAGAAGTTTTGTGTGTAAAAGATAGAATGAGACAGAATGAGAAAGAGAGAGAGAGAGAGAGAAAGAGAGAGAGAGAAGATGGTGACTCGGAAAAGAGACGAGAGGTCTGTGAAAAAGGGAACGAAATGTAAGAGGTTAATTGGAACAGATAACTGCGTCTGCGTGTGGCGAGAAGGGGAGGAAGAGGTGGAAAAGAAGAAGAAGAAGGAGGAGGAGGAAGAGGAGGTAGAAGAGGATACGGCTATCCACCCTCGACGTCGTCCTTTTTTTCATCCTTTTCTCCTTCGCCCATAGCTTGGTCACATTTTATCCAACCTTTTCCTCTTCCACCCTCACCACCTCCTCTTTCTCCTATATCTCATCTACCTCTTTCAACCTTTTTCCTTTTTCATTTTCCGTCAGGGTGCAGTCCACCCTAACCGAACAACTTCCACTTTTCCTTTTCGTCCATGCCCCGTAAACATTTTCTTACCCTTTTTTTTATTTTTTTTTTCTTATTCTTATACTTATTCTTTCTTTTTCTTCTTCTTATTCTTTTCCTCCTCGTCTTCCTTCTCCTCTTTCTCTTTTTCTCATTGCCGTTCTCTCAGTCGTCATTAACGGTTAACGGTCCGCATCTCGTCGGCTGTATATACTTACTGCATTTATTTACATTAGGGTATATAATCGTGAAGAGAGAAAGGTTCAAGTAGAGACAGGATACTTCGAGATAGAATGAACTCGACGATAAAGAGAGCAAAACTATAAATGTGTTACTCTTTAGAACTGGAGAAAGTAAGAGAAAGAGAGAGAAAGAGAGATTGAAATATGTACAGGGTATTCCAAAAGTTGCGATTTTATTCAATTAAATAATTAGATATTTTTGTTGCTAATGTACTTTAGGGTATTATGAATCGATAGATGAATTTTTTATCACAAATTACTATTTATGGATACTGTAAAGAATGATTCTATACAGGGACTATTTTTTTCTAATAACCAGATAACTGGACAAAAATGTTTTGTGCAAAAATATTTTAAGTTTAATCCACAATGTTGATGCTACCATTAGGTGGACCATAATTCTTTGAAGTACATCTTATTTCGAGTGGCTATTATATCATTAAGACTAAATATTTGTAAAAACTTTAATTGGGTCATATTTCGATACGAAAAGCATAATTTTGTTATTTCAATCGATAAACCAATACTGCTTATTTGTTCTATACGAATTTCTTTTGGAAAAATAAATATACAACTTTTTGGGGCACTCTGTATGCGTGTCATATGTATATATACATGTATGTAAATATATATTACAACGAGGAGATGATATTTACACGACTCGTGGTTAGATGTTGTGCCAGACGATGAATTACTTAGCCGGCGTACAACCGTTTAGATTCTCCTACTGGGTGAATCCACCCACGTGTTTTCTTCCACTCTCCTTTATTTTTTATGTTTCTTAACGTGCATATATTCGTCGTATTCTTTCTCTCTCTCTTTCATTGTCATTCTTTACATTTAAACGCGTTCTTTCGGAATTACATCGTTCCATTTCCGTGTACGTATCTCTCTTTCACATTTTCCTATCTTCCTTCCTTCCTTTTCTTTTATTATCTATTTTTTTCTTTTTTTCTTACATTCTTTCTTTCGGCATTTCGTTTCATCTTACACTTTGTTATTTGCGTGATAATATACCTTAGGAAAATGAAATGCAGTTAGGGTGTATACTTGTTTCGTTTGAACTAATGTGTAAGTGTATACACGTGTATATCTACCTGTTGTGTCTGTGAAAAGAAGAAAAAAAAGTAGACTTTACTCTGTACTTATGCGTTCAATTGCTATCATTTATTCAGTAACTTACACGGGTGCTGACACGTTCGAGGGGATACGTGTACCAACTAACTCGGCACGAAGTTTTGCGACGCCTATGATGTCAATGTTCGACATTTTCATTTCACAAAGAAAAGTTATAGTATATACATATATATGAATATATAATCAGATATAAATAATTTAATAAAAAAGAAAAAACTTGTAAATTGTTTATTCTCGTATATAAAATTAACGTTAATTTATTTAAAAACAAATATGCACGCCGGTAATATGAGATACAACGTTGTAAAAAAAAATCTAGTTCAATCGAATTAAAATTTAATTATATAAAATCATATTTTTAATTGATATAAATAATATATGTATATAAATATTTTTCTTTTTTTTTAAAATGAAATCAGATATTTGTAAAGAAAAAATATCCACATTTATTTATATTACATTATTCCTATCCACGAAAACATATTTCGAAAGAAAGAGATTCTGGAATCAAGGTTCACTTTATTAAGATGCTAATGAAGGATCCTACCCGCCAATATACAAAAGGATCCCTCTTTTCTTAGTCTATGCTTTTTTGGAGGGGACTTTGCGAAGAAATCCCGTTTAAGTCTCAGGGCCGATCGTTCGAGTAACGCTTTGTACGTGAGATTGAGCGACCTCGAAGAAACCTTGAATCTACTATCCTCAAGTAGCCTAACTTTCTAATCCCCATATCGTTCAATTTATTTCGACTCCTTTCCTATCTAGAATTCTATCTAGAATTATCTATAATTCTTCAATAAACATAGCCTCATTATCGAATGACAATTTTGGGAAGAAATCTTTCGAGGGTAAAGTAAGCAAAAGAAGAATAAGAATAATAAGAAGATAATACACTATGGTATAAGAATAACACCATTCGGTCCAGCCAACTTTCTGAACAGAACTTAATCCGATCATCGAACATTCTTACTGGAAAGGGATGTATTAAGTAACGCGAGAACGAAGTCTCTTTGTCTAACATCGAACGATTTTCTCTATCTCTCTCTCTCTCTCTCTCTCTCTCTCTCTCTCTCTTTCGTACACATTCTCTAAGATTTCTTCCATCTTCTTCTTCTTCTTCTTCCTCTTCATCATTATCTTCTTCTTCTTCTACTTCTTATCGTCGAAAAGAGGACTTAGTCTAGGAAGTAGTCTACGTACTACGACTAGGAGGAGAAATCCAAGAGAGAATGACGAAACTCTAAAGTACACGTACACACTAAGGATAATAAAGGAGATTAACTTTAAATTACGACTAGTCCTCGGCAGACGGTTGGGCGTTAAATGCCTCTTAAGGACAAAACAGTCGCCGAATCGGTTTGGAAGAAGAACCAGACGAAGACGAAGACGATGATGACGACGGGTGGTCTCTTCTCTCACTGTCTCTCTCTCTCTCTCTCTCTCTTTTTCCTTTATTTCATTTTCGTTCGTTTATCTATCCCTTTCTCTTTTTCTTAAGTAGTCTTGTCTTTTTTCTCTCTCTCTATTTTTTCTTCTTTCTTCTTACTCACTTTCTCTCCCTTCCTTTCCCTTTCTTCTGTCACTTGTAACAGGAACGATGGGACACCATGCATCTATTCGTTTAAACTTTAATTGTGTAATTGAAGGAAAGTTAATTCGAATTGATCGAGGAGACAACGACAACGAAAACGATCAGAGAAAGTTTAGAAGGGCTGAATTTGATGTTTAAAAAAAAAAAGGTAAGGGAATTCGAATTGAACTGAAAACTTTGATAGATAGATTAATGTAGTATGTGTGATGGATATATATATGTGTATGTGTGTGTGTGTGTATAGACAGTTGTTTAAAAGGGATCAAGTTTAGGGTCAAGGGTAAAGAAGGTTGAAATTCTGACGGACGGGATAGAATGGAGGAGAGGGATAGAAGGGATTAGTGAGGTTATCGGGTGAAAAGATTTATTAGAATTCTTAGTCATCTGTTGGTTGAATTATGCGGGCTTGGTTTGACACGACTGTTTAGTGTCAATCATTTTTTACTGAATAAGTACACATCTATATTGATAGATTGAGCCATTCTTCGTACGAGTATTGAAATGATTTTTTGTTTTTTTATTTTCTCGAGTCGTATCAACTTCACACTTTTTCGTACGTCTTTATTGTTATTTAACGATTAATTGAAATATTATAAAATTAAGGAATAAAAATATTATTATTGCTCACAATACCATTACTAGTTAAACATAATAATATTTTAATTGAATTAATTAAAAAGAAAAAAAAGGAGACACAGACAGAGAAATAAAAAGAAGCTTTCTAATTGTAAGAACAAAGTTTCCAATATCCTTTAGGGACGACGTTATCATCAAAAAGTACGTAGTTTCCTATCGTTGAGGTAAAGATTTCACGCGCACGCGCTCCTTCCCCCCTTTTCGAAAGAGGATTAATTAATCGATTTTCCCGTTCGGTCAGGGTGGAGTCTCTTAGAAATTGATAAAGAAAAGTCGACGGATTTAGATAAGTCTGAGGGGGTGTGAAGGGAAGGTGGAGGAGGTGAAGGAGGAAAGTAGGGGCTTCGCGAAGTAGAAATAGTCAGCGCAGAGTTAAACCAAAGACTCCGATGACTTTGGATTTTGTTCTTTTCAATAGAAACACACACTTAGGAAAGTGTATACAGTGACTTCGATAATTCTTCGCGCGTGCGGATAAAATTCCACACGTATATACTGCGTTTATGTACATAGAGAGGGAGAAATAGGTATAAAGTATAATCGATAGAAGACGAAAATAAAACTTGACGTTTAATTCGCCAAAAGGATCGATCGTTTTCTCGTTATCTTCTTCCTTCACGGCAAAAGATAAAGGTTTGAAAAGGTTGAGGAGGTAAGTAAGTGCAAAAGAGAAGAATTGAAGGAAAAAGAACGTGGTAAGGGCGCTTTACGAAGAAAAGGGAAAAGAGAGAGAGAGAGAGAAAGAGAGAGAGGGAAGAGTTGAATTTGCCCGAGCGGAATTGCCGTCGGCGACGATAAACTCGCGGGTATCGTGACGGGTACGCGAGTTCTTTGGCGTTGAAGAAAAACAAAGAGAGTTTAGAAAACAGAAGGAAAGATAGAACGAAACCAACATTTAGAGAGAAAGATAGAGACAGAGATAGAGATAGAGATAGAGAAAGATAGATAGAGAGAAAGATAGAAAAGAAGGAAAGAAAATAAAAACAGAATGAGAGAAGGAAGATAGGAAAGTGGAAGAAAAAAATAAAAAAAAATAAATAAATAAAAGTAGCTTGAAGATAGACGAATGAAGGAAGGAAGAAGACACAAGTAAGAAGAGAAGACGGCTAGATACTACTCGAACTATGGTTCGTCTACGGAGAAAGGATACGTATAGTCGTTTAAGCGTGATGGCAAAAGTGCGCCTGAGATATCCAAGAAAGAAAGAGAAAGAGAGAAAGAGAGAGAAAGATAGAGATAGTAGTAGTGTAGTGGTAGTGGTAGCACCAAGTCTGGGCCGACATGTTGAGACGAGGAGGTGGATAGAGGGTGGGAACTTACACAAAGGACGAGAAGGAGAAAGAGGAAGTGGAGGAAGAAGGTAAAGACGAAGACAGAGAAAGAGAAAGAAAGAGAAAGAGTGAGAGAGAGAGAGAGAGGGTGAAAAGCATGAGCGAGACGGTGGAAAAGGCCGAGATAGAAGCATAGAGAAAGTGAGAGAGAGATGAGGATGAAGGTGAAGGTAGGAGACGAAAGATACGAGACGGAAGCTACGAAGGCTTGGTCTGAGAGTAGATTTTACGGAGTAGACGTACACGGGGATAGGGATAGAGAAAGAAGGAAGAAGGGGGAGAGAAAGAGAGAGAGAGAAAGTTCTATACGAACCGATGTCCCTTGAGGTCAGCCTAGCGTGACTACCTATCAATTGCCGAGACTGCGTCTGGCTCGCCTAAGTGACGCGATGCTGGATATACTTGCTTAGATATTCTACGAGCTACTCTTCACAACGTCGATTTCCAGCAAATGCAACTACGAGTTGGTAACCAAGTTTTCTTTATTGCGTATGTATACGAATAACTATGCATACACGTGTGATTACTTATAGTATTTTATGTGAATATTGTATATATTTGCATAGTGTGATTACTTATAGTATTTTATGTGAATATTGTATATATTTGCATAGTGTGATTACTTATAGTATTTTATGAATATTGTGTATATATAACGTGTGTGTAGGTATTTATATTATGTTACGAATAACTATGCATACGTACACGTGTGATTACTTATTTTTTAATAATGTATACGGTGATCATAATTATGAAAGTGATCTAAATCAAAATTAAAAGAAAAAATAAGTTTATCAGTTATTTCACACTACATTATTTTAAACTAAATTAATTCAATGTTAATCTTTGCGATATTATCAAAAGTGAATCATTAACTACTGGTTGTAATTTCAACATTAACAAATATTATATGGAATTCATTTAATGTTCAAATGCAATTCATGGAATATCTCCTAACAAGAAATATATGACTTAGACCACTTTCATAATTACTTACATTATGTTACGAGTAAGTATGCATATACACGTGATTACTTATTTTTATAAATATTGTAGTACTTATATTATACAAGTATATATTGAGGAATTTTTTCTTTCTATTTATTTCTCTCTCTCTCACTTTCATTCACTTTTCTTGTATCTACGAGAGATCCTGTCTACTACACTTCTCTCGTTTCATATCCTTTCTACCTTACGAGAACGAACTTGCGACATGGTTGATGCGTGAAAAGGGATTACTCGTTTGCTAACTCGACTAGACTCTTGTAGTTCTCACTAATCCATTTTTTTTCTTTTTAAATCGAACGAGATATTCCACCAGAGACAAATATTTAAAAATAAATTCTATATGGTACTAGAGGAGGGAAGGAGTCGATCATCTGATAGTTAAGTTACTTTTTTGTTCAGTTAGAAGATAGAAAAATTTCGATGAGATTCCAAATTTTGCAAGCTCTCTCGAAGATAACAGTTTTTCAAACAAAACGATGTTGGAAGATGTTATGATTATAACTATGACTCGTAGTTTTCGAAACGACAAGAGGGAAAAAGAGAAGAGGACAGAGATGGAAAAGGGTGAACGAAGGGGAGAGGGAGTAGGAGGAGGAGGAGAGGTTACAGCAGCTCTCTCCGGGCAATCGGCCGGAAGAGTTTCGCACGTCGCTCGCGTCAGATTCAACGCGATTATGGTAACGAGTTACGGAAAGTTCGACGCACGCGACTGTATTAAACTTAAAAGCCATCGAGCGAATGAGAGAGAAAGAGAGAGAGATAGATAGATAGAGAGAGAGGGAAGAACAGAGAGAAAGAGAAATTAGAGTTTCGCTACGAGATAATTTCGAATGGAAGAACTCCGAAATATGCGAGAGACTAAAGTCGAAAATCAAGAAGCATCTACTATTCCGTGAAAGCTACGTTTTATTTTTAATCATTTCTTTAGTCGACAAATTTTTTTTTAGAAAATTATTACAATTCAACATAACTTGAATTTATTCATATTATTAATAATAAATAAATCATTTTTTTCTAATTTATTTTACAAAGGAAAAAAACAAGTAACTAATCTCGTAATTTAATGTCATTGTTACAAAGATTCAATCAAACAAGATTGACATGTCGATTTGAAAAAAAAAAGAAGCTTTGGTCCAAGTGAAGAAAAGGTGGTTGCTTGGTTGGTCGAGTTTTTTTTTCTAAAAAAAAAAAAAAGAAAAAAAGAAACGATCTCATAACTTGCGGCAACGTGGCTCGTTTTGTCAGACGTTTCGAAAGCTACCGGCCATAGTCGTTTCCCTATCCCTCTTTTTTTTTTTCTTTTTGGTCCCCTTTTACAGAAGCTGAGAAATATCATCGGTGTACCAATATTCCTAGGCAAGTGGAATATTTCTGTGGGTAAGAGAAATCGTACCATCGTTCATACGTCCTGGCCCGTAGCGCGGAATGTAAAGCTCTTATCTTCTGCCCAGAGAAAATTTTCTCTCCCCCTTCGGCTAGCCGTATTCTTACGGGCAAGTAGTATCCATCTCTTTTCTTCTTATTCTTATTCTCATTCTCATTTTTCGTCTTCTTCTTCTTCTTGTTCATCCATTCGTATCCTCTATCTTTATCTTTTCATTCTGTTCCCCTCCCTTGTACTATTTTTCTTTTTCATTCGATTACGAAAAGGGGCTAGGAATTCGACTAAATATCGATACGAAAATCGTATCTGTGTATATAACATTGAATACATATATATATGTATATATGTATGTATGTATGTGTAACAAAAGAAGATACCCACAAATCTTTTTCTTCTCGCAATTTCAATTACGCCGAAGTCGTATAGATTTTGATAGAAATACAATCTCCAATTTACCTCGATGTTATTCCTTTTATTTTTAAAAACCAATATATATATATATATCTGAAATTTAATAATCATTATTTCTTATACCATTGCATTAACTATATCGAGGATCGAATATCTCCAAGGATAAAAAGAATCATTCTTTCGAAACAATTTGAACATCGTTTCTACTAGTGACTAAGAAAAATATCTAAAACATAATACATCCTGTCACGGTAATATGAGAATGATGAAGACGATAAATGAATGGGGGAAATGGAATAGAGTAGAATAGAATAGAAGAAAATAAAATGACACGTGGTGGAAAAAAGCGAAATAAAAATTGTTCAGAGATTTACGTGAGTATAATACAATGAAGAGAGAGAAAGAGAAAGGTGAACCGTCGTCAATAGGGGGTAGTTTTAGGGCAGGGTGATGCATAGCTAAGGGGTGCGTTTTGTTCACCACGAAATAAGAAACTGCTACTTTTTTTTTTTACTTCCCGTTAGTCGTTTCTTGTATCTTCTTTTTTACTGTCTTCATTCTACCCTTAACTAATCGTTTTCTTACACAGTATATAAGATACTCAAGCGTCATTACTTCATTCGTCTTTCCTACGATACGTTACTGGTAAACTCGTACAGGGGTTGGTTTTGCCCTCTCTCGTGTACACGTTTCGCATGGTGCGTGCATATCGATCGTCTTGCGCTCTCGCGACGTGCGCTGGAGAAATAGGAGGAGGATGAGGGAGGAGGATGTACCTCCAACATCGTCGTCGTCGTCATCGTCTTCGTCTTCGTCGTTGACGTAGCAGCAGCAGTCGTCGTCTTTGGTTAAATGTATTACCTACTCTTACTATTCGAAATATTATATAGTATTATATTTCGAAATTTCAACATTTCAGAATAAATTTCCCTCTCTATATATATTTCGATAGAAAATTTTCTATTAGTGTAATAATTCGTCTATAAGTAGAGATATTAAAATGATTATTACGGAATAAAAATAAAATATATGTGATTTATAATATTACTTTTATATAAACTTTTGATAAATTACAAATAATATCTTTGAAAATAATAAATTATATAACATATACATATATACACGAGAAGAAACGTTTAAATTGATATGAAAAATAATCGATTAAATATTAATTAAAGTTTGCATTTTGTGACAGTGACAATAAACAACAAGGAAAATTCGAAAACATAAAAACTAAAAATCCGAATATCATCCTCCTCGATTTAATTCTATCAACAAATCATTTAATCTCACTGTAATTAGATCATCTAACGACCTGTAATATACACAGTGGTGTCGTAGACGTGTGATCATCGATCATCTTAGATATACACATCGTTGGTTGCTCTTGAGACGAACGATGAGCACGCTACGAATGCATCTACCTTGCCGTATTGCAACTGCAACTGCAACCGCTGTGGGCGATGTGATTGCGTTACTACTGCTGCTGCTGCTGCTGTTGTGTAGTTGCTGCTGCTGCTGTTGCTGCCGTTACGTTACGTTCCATGCGAACGTAGAAGCGCACAGATTGCATCGGATGTTTCGTGTTTGCAATGTCGGGAATACGCGCCGCTCTGTTTGGCACTTTAGATTATCGAGCATAAAGGGAAGGTGAAACGTTCGCATGTGTGTGGGTATGTGTGTACGTGTTTGTGCGCGCATCTGCGAACGACGAGAGATGCAAACGTTTGCGCGCGTACGCGTATATACTCTCACACTTTATGTATTTATATATATGTATATATATCTAAGTAGAGAGTGTAGATGCGTAGAAGAGAGAAAGAGAGAGAGAGAGAGAGAGAGAGAGAGAGACTTGGCAGATTCGAGAGAGCCGATATAGGTAAGTACTTCTATGCTTCCAAGTGGAGCTCGATTCGAAGCTTCACGCTCGAGGGATGGGGTTAATGACGATCCTCGGTTGTTCGAGAACACGTCGGAATCAATCAACGTTCAATGTGATAACCGAGAAGATATCGATATGTTTGAATTATCTATTTCTTTTAGGATTCGTTAAAATAATTTTGTTACTTTTTTATACACGTGGAATTCATTATTTCCTTTTTTTATTAGTTTAATATATTTAAGAAGTAGATCTGTATTTCTTGTATGTCTCTTTATTTTTATATATTTTTTTTTACTTGGATTTTGTATGAGATAGAGAGAGAGAGGGTATGTGAGAGAGAAGGATGGAAGGAACGATATAAGGAAGTTAACCACTAACGCGTTTTAGATGCTCTAATTAGTCCTTTCGAAATGAGCCACCAGTAGCGACGGTAGAACGTGAAAATAATTGATAGTCTTCTTGAAGGAAGGATTATCTTTGGAATATATGCATCTTTAACAGAGTGTATTAGAACGATATTTATGGTAATAATTCGAGTGAATTATTAATGTAAGTTTACGCATTTGGAAAATTGTTTGTACCTTTATCTGTTGTATCTTTCTGTTTTTAGGACAAATCGTGTTTATCATTTTAAAGATACCACCGATATTGAAATCAACTATAATAGAAAATTTGATAACTCTGTATAAAATTAGTTTTCTTCAGACTTTATGTAGGAGCAAACTGATCAATAATTTTGGATGGTTGGTTGTATTAGATAGATAGACAGGTAGATAGGTACTAGTCGCAAACGCGTTCGGTGTCACTCGACATCGTTCGGTTAGAATACGTTTGCGTGATAGAAATGCATCGAGTTTTGTGAATTTAACGATGAGCGTGTCTATGAAGAATAGAAAAGTAAGAACTAATAATATATATTCTTCCTTTATATATATATATATTCATATATATATTGTATCTTTATTTTTACAAAAGAAATCTTTCGAAAGTTCAATCGAATTTTAAACGACCATCGTCACGAATATCGAATAAAATTTCTCTTCTTTCGGAATGATCAATAATAAAAGTAATTGCTACGAAAAAAGAAAGAAAAAAAAAGCAATTCGTAAAGATAAATAGGAAGATAGAAAATAATAAAATATGGTTATTAAATGCGGACGAGTTTATACAAAAACGTGTTTGTTCAGTTACGAAGGATATTACGCGGAAGTTGTTGTTGAACATTGATATTATAATAAATAGATAGATACATATACATATACATATACACATACACACAACGTAGGTTTATAAACGCGTTATAATCTTACCGGACGTGACGTCGTGGTAACGGCGGTGGTACCGAACTGTGAAAATTATCCATCATCGAGTAGGCGTCGTGTTCTAGCGAGGACTTGTGATCGAGCGCCTCTAGGTGATCCAACCTGAGGAGCTCGGCCTCGCGAGGCGAATGAAGCTCACAATGGGTTGTTACGTGGAGCAACGGTCTCAAGGCAGAACCGCCTTCGCATCGTTGCTGCCGCGAAGGCGGTTTCGCCGTCGTCGTAGTCGACGACACCCCTCCACCACCCCCTCCCCCTACGACAACAACACCACCACCACAGCCACCACCACCACCACCATCCGTCGCAACGCGTTCCTCAGCCCAGACTTCAAATTCTCCTGCTGCCGAGTAATCACCGAATCCACCGTTACCCTTCACCGTTGCACACTTTTTTCCACAATCCTCGAGGAGTCTGGGGCAAGACGAGCCCCGGTTAACTTCGTTCAATCGTTGTTTGCGTAACTGTTGATTTTGATGTTGATACTGTTGCTGTTGTGGTTGGTGTTCTTGTTGTTGATGATAATGACGTTTCTCTAGATCTTTAGGTATTTTATCTTCCTTACGATTTCTATATTCTACAAAATATTCGCGGGATGGCAAAGAGAACGACAGGCTGCCTCTGCTATGACCGGCACGACGACGAGCCGTCAGATTCCTGGATTGACTACTACGATTGGCATCTATCACCGTCGTTGCTGCTTTCCTTAACTCTTTGATCTTATTTAACTACTACTACTCTTTCTGCTTCTGCTTCTGCTTCTGCTTCTTCTTCTTATTATTATTATTTTTTTTGTGATAATTTTTCAATCCTCTTTCAGTTACTTTCAGGATTTTCTTTCGGATGATATTCGCGTGTTTGCTCGTTAACACGACTACCAAGAATATAAGTGAGAAATACGCGTATCATATGCAATGTGTACGTGAAAAAGAGAGAAAGAGAGAGAGAGAGAATACACAGAGTGTATATGGCGACGGACACGACGCGGAAATTCGCGTAAGCAAACTTTCCTATCGATCTGTCAACACCGAGCGAGAAAGTTCAACTCCCTGCCGCGAGCACTGTCCCTTCTTCCGTAGGGACGCTTCTTTTTCCTGTACAACTTTAAACTGGAGAACCTTAATTCTTCTTTTCCTCTTTTATCTTCAATTTTTTCCTTTTCTCTTTATATTCCTCTTATCCTTCTTCTTCTTCTTCTTCCTTTTCTTCTTCTTATTATTATTATTATTTTATTACAAATATATTACCAATAAAATACTATTCGCGCGTGATGATATCAATTTATTTGAAATATATTTTGTAATTTACCGGTACAACACATTTATAATCATCGACGATCTATGATCAGATGAAAAAAATAACAGATAACTCTTCGATGCACACTTAGAAATAGTTTACACTCTCACAGAGAATTTTTCCTATCAATCACTCGACGTAATTAAGGGATGGATCATCCTTGATAACAATATCACCGATCAATCGTATAACTATTAACGATTATCCAAGAACGATATCCAAGATAGATATTTAAAATTGATCGAATATAAATAAGAGATCGACGATTAGGATTTACAATACACGTTTGACGTTTATCCTTCCTCATACACAAGAGGAATAATTTATGTCAAAAGTAATAGTTAAACCGATGTGATTGAAAATACTTGTCAAGAAGTCACCCCGAACCAACGAATAATCTCAACGTTCTTCTCCTTTTTTCTTCAATTTTTAAACGTCAATCCCTCTCTCTATCTCAGATTTAAAAAGGGGGTTAAAAAGATGAAACAATAATAACGTGACTATAATACACCAACCACCGACGATGACAATAAATAATACTCAGTGAAGATTTTTTAAATTAATCTAACCCCTCGTTTATATATAACAAAATATCTTTCCCTTATTTATTTAACTATCAATCCTATCTCTCTTTCTGTCACTCGTTGACACTCTCTAACTTCTCGTTAAGAGTAAACGTCGAGGTTTCGAGTAAGGTCGCGCGCACACCCGCGACAGTTGCGGATCAAAGACTGAAGAAGGGGCCACTGACTGCGCCGCAACGCCCGGCACGAACTGACACTGAGCGTCCCCACCACCGTAAAACACCATAGAAGAGAGAGAACGGGAACGGGAGCGCGCGCGCGCGTGTATGCATTTAGGACGCACGCGCAAATGTCGACCCTTGCCTACCGGATCCGATCCTACTACTACTACTATTACTACAACAACCCCCTACACACTACACAACTACTACAACTACTACTACACTACACTACTACTACTCTACTACTACTACTACTATTACTACCCTCTACGGCTCTACGGCTTTCTACCTCTATCTACCTACCTATCTACCTACCTACCTATCTATACACCCTTCCTTTTCTACCCTTAAGCCCTCGGCTATGCTATCCTCGAGAGTGAGCGCCGACTAGTGGAGACCGCGACAACTACAAACTCACCCCTTCCAATATCGACGTTGCCTGTCAGACGAACACTCACACATCCTTGATTTCCCTGTTGCGCGTCGAGAAAACTCTACTGTATTTACGAGATACTCTTTTAAAAGAGCTTGTGAGTTTTCTTTTCGTTTTTCTTCCTCCTTCTTTTTTTTCTCCTTCTTTTTCCTTTCTTTCTGTTTTCTTTTTTTTTTATTTCCCCCTTTTTTCTACCTACTACCACCCACCAACCCACTCCACTACCTCTCTCCTCTCAACCCCTTCTCGTTTTTTTGTTGTTTCGCTCTGTATTTTTTTCTCTTCTCTCTTCTCTCTTCTCTTCTCTTTCCTTCTTTCTATCATCGCGTAGAAACGTTAGTAAATCGTATGTTGCTAGTGGTAAGTGTATTTGCGTGTATGTTGACTTTATGTAGCTTTCCTTTGAAATGTTTTATAAACGAGATGTTAATTTAATTTTCTTTTTAATTTATATATATTTGTTTCTTGGTTTTTTTGTATAATTTATTACAAATTTTTTGTCAAAGAATAATAGTCGTATGGAACACAGATTTCACATCTGGGGAACGTGATTTGTTTCTCGGTTGAAAATATTTCGAAAGATATATATATAAATGATCAATTTTGATTCGAATGTTTAACAATCGATGATAGCAATTAACCATGATTAAGAAAAAATCCTAACGCGATATAGAATAGTATAAATCGATTTTTACAAAATAATTGTTGAGATCTCGTTTCACTGACATTATTTCTCAACGATCCTAGGTGGAAAGGGATATGCTTTTTTCATTTTTATTTTTATTTTTTTCTTTCTTTATTACACGAATCGGAATTTTGTTTAAAAAAAAGAAAAAATAGAAACCGTTAGAAGAGTTCAATTATTTTTGTTAGAACATATATTGTACGTTTATCCGTTTCGATAAAACTTGTTAACTAGTAGAGCGGAAAAAACATTTCAAACGACTATAATAAAAACAATCGTAACTGGAATGTGGGGGATCGAGCTTGATCTCGATCAAAACCGCTTTTCTTTTTATTTTTCTTTTATATTTTCCTTTTGTATTATTTTTCTTGTTCTTGTTGTTGTTATTTTCTTCAGGAAGGAGCTACCAGGGAAAAGATTTTTTGTTTGTTTGTTGCTGCTTTAAAACAACAACAAAGGAATCTTTGTGTATGTTGTGTAGTACACACAACGTAGAGAGAGAGGGTTTTCCTCCCTCAAGTTCGAAAGGCTATATATATATATTTTTCTTCGTAGAAAATATGCTTTGTACGTTAAAAAGCTAAAGCTCTTTTACCCTGTTCTCGCGGTATTTTTCTATAAAAGTCAAAGGATATATATTCTCGTGAAGGAGATAAACGAGCTATGGAGGAGAGAAGAAATAATATAAAAAAAAAAGGGAAAAAAAGGAAAGAAAGAAAAAAAAAAAGAAAGGAGTGAAAATAATCGATAGACCAACGAAAGGACTATTATAATTCGATCTTTTATCGATCTCAAGCAAACCAGCAGCAACAGGTACTCTCTTCTCTTCTATCGTATATTTAGTATATATATATATGTACATATATTTATATAAGTATTATATACGTACGCATTTAAACTCTTACGATTCGTAACAACACAGGTAATAATTAAGCGGGAATGGAGAGAAAGTGAGAAAAGAAAAAAAGAGATAAATGTTAATCTAATGAACTTATTAAAACCATACGAAACCGTGTTCAGGTGTGTAACGTATATTAAATCGCACGAATTCAAACGATATTATTTTACACAACGCGTGCATAAATAAACGTATATACGCACTCTCGTTTTGGAAAAGACAAAATTATATATATATTCAACTCAACGGAGACGATGAGCTTTTCACGCAAACCCATGGAACGTAGAAAAATATAATACGTGCATGTGTGGTTATTTACTACTCACATCATCGTAAGTTTGCGTCTTTGAATAACACGTATAGATTCAAATGCAAGGTGAAAGATGCGATGGTGGATTGCGAATAGAACACGTTTCTATTTGTAATTCTGAAAATATATATTCTCTGAGAGATATATTTGTTGATATTCGAATTCTCTCTATCTCTCTTTATTTTTTCTTTTCTTTTGTTTTTCCTTCATCAAATAGAAACATCAATTTTCGATAATATCGTATTACGTTGTTTACTTTGAGTTCCATTTCTCTTTATTAATTAAACAATCTTCTCAACAATTTGTCTCTTTATTTTATATATTTTTTTTCACGATTTAAAAATGAAAGTGAAACGAAACATATATATTTTTTGTTCCTTTCTAATAGGTTTTCAAGAAGGGTGGTCAAGGTACGAATGGGGATAGAGAAAAATGGTTGGAATTTTTGTGGAAAAAATTAGTCTGCTAGCTGGAAGCACGGTTTAGCCAAGTGTTTCGTAGAAAGAAGAACTATTTGAAACGCGTAATGAGAGAGAAAGAGAGAGAGAGAGAGAGAGATAAAGAGAGATTTTCGTGGTCAGAGGGTAAGCTAGTATACGACGCGTATATGTTGCCTTCCAGCCGCGTCTTTTGGGGGAACCTGAGGCGACTTTAAAAGGGGCCAACCAGCCAGTCAGCCGCACGTGCGTTACGTGCGAACGACATTCCACGTCACAAATGAACTTTTCTATCATCGACTTCCCGTTCACGTTAAATCGTCTAGAACGCGTTACAAAGAATCCTCCTCTGAAGTAGTATTTTAAATGTAGCGGAAAATTTTCGATTATTTATACAGGGGCGGGATCCTATAAGTATCTTCAAATTTACATAAATATTAATGAAACGTTTATGGAATATTAAATATGTCACATGTGAGATATAATATTGATAAAACAACAACACAGAATATAAACATAGATTTATAAAATAAACCTAATAATTATATTTATATTATATAATGTAAATATAATATTTATTATATATAAAATAATATTCTCGTATATTACTCGTTAACAAAATTTTAATTAAATGTTTCATATCGAATGATATCAAATTTTTTCTTTTTTGAAAAATAATTCGCATACCCGTATTTTTCGTTTTCAATTAAGCAGAAAAATCGATAAGCTTTTTTTTCTATCTATTCCATGATAACCGTCCGCAATCGAAGCAAGTGGTTTGTATAACCTCGGACTCGGCTTGTGAATTCTGGATAAGATCAAAGAACTTTCCTCTAGTTCTTCTCTCTTCTACTATCCTATTTGTACATCCACGGTTCTCTGAAACGGCCACCACGTACAGTTTAACTTATTTAACCTAATGGAATTTAAGTTCAACGCCGAAAGGTAGGATGCATTCACGACTTTGGCGTGAATTCGTGATCGCTCGTAAAAGGTTTGTTGAATCGGATCAAGTATATCTATTCTTTCTGTCAGTCGAAAAACCTATTTCGTAAGGGAAAATCTTTCTATTTTTTTTCATCCCGTGCAAACAGATTTTCAATTGATTCTTTCCCTCTCTCTCTCTCTCTGAAAATCCTTTATTTAAACATAATTTTCTTTAAATATTTTCATATCTACGATAATAGAAATAAAAATTTAATTGATTATAATAAGAGAGATAATATTATAAAAATCAATAATGACTTTCGTTTGACCTTGAATCAGCCCAACTCCGCTCGTTTCTCTTTTCCTAATTCGCGAAAGGAAGAGAAAGGGGTGGACGGGTGGGGTGGGAGAAAGTGAAAGTGAGAGTGATAAAGAGAACGAACTCGAGAAGCAGTAAGTAAGTTTCAACGGGACGGCAGATAGCACGTAACCAGTGCGCGTCCCTCTTATTGCCAAGAAATCATAGAACCACTCTAGCCCTCTCGAAACTACCCTTCTGGTGCTCGTATGCAGCCCACGAGAACGATCGGAAGGAAGTTTAATTATATCCTCGATACGTCGCGTCGGCTACCGTTGATACACTTATCTACCAACCCTTCCCACATCACACATTATTTACACACACACATACTCACACAGACAATTATAAATATACGAATTTACAGAGAGTACTTGAAAATACAACTAACAGTTTGGTCTTCGTTTACCACAAACGAAAAGAGAGAAAAAAGGGGTAAAAAGATGTATGGCAGAAGTTGTTTCATCTCCCCTCCCCGCCCTCTCCTTTTTAGATTTCTCTCTTCATTTACAACAAGAGTAGACCCTAAAATATCTTTTTTTCTTTCTCTCTCTCTCTCTCTTTCTCTCTCTCTTTTTCTGCCTACAAAGAAAAAAAAACGCTTACCCTTTTAGTACCTAGTCTTGCGAAGAGGTAACCAAACCTGTGGCGGCGACGTTCAACCATTCTTTGATGGGCCAAACTCTCCTGGCCTGTAGAACTCTGAAACTACCCTCTAGAACGTTCACTCCCTCCCTTTTACCCTTTCTTTCCCTTTCTCTCTCATGTTCCAAGAGCAAGTTCTCATAAATGCACGTATAGGAACGAAGAAAAGAGACAGAGGGAAGGAAGGAAGGATGGAAGAATGGATGGATAGATGGAAGGAACGTAGTACAGTAGAAGAGAGAAGAAGAAGAAGAAGAAGAAGAAGAAGAAGAAAGGAAGAGGAGGAAGGAAGGAAGGAAGCAAGGAAGGCATGTCCGCACGCGAGACCCCGAAGGAGAAAATTCGCGACAGGTCCTTTGATGTCGTTTAAACAGAAAACGTCGCTGCCTGCTGTGCTATACGAGGACGCGGTTCCTTCCTTCCTTCCTTCCAACTTATACACACATACACACACACACACACACACACACACACACGAATATATATACATACATACATAACTGTGCCGTCGTATTGGAGAAGAGAACACCACGGCTACTTCAGACGCAATGCGTCATAGAACGAAAGGTTGGCTCTCCTTTGAATCTATTTCTTTCCTCTTTCTCCGTAAACCTTATCTTTCTCTCTCATCTTTCCTTTTAGTTCTGGTCTGCTTTGTGAGACCACGATGACGAGGAACAGCAGTAGCATCAGCAGCAGCAAGGACGAGTACGATAGTAGTCTTTCGATGTTTCGAGATATCCTGGCTGGCTTCATTCATTCATTCATTCGTTAATTCATTCATTCATTCGTTAATTCATTCATTCATTCATTTATTCATTCATTCGTACGTTCGTTTATTCGTTCATGCCACAAACACTCCTACCTTCTGTCTCTTATCTCTATCTCTCTCTTCCTCTATCATTCCCGATAGGCACTTCTCCGCTCTTTCAAACACGATTGTCCCGTGGCCCGGATGCGGAGGATCGCGCACGCTTTCCGAGATCTACGAGCCACGAATTCTCCGAGAGGTTAAGGACTTACTGCGAGTTTATGCGTTCGAGGGATGCACGTGCACCGTATTGCTACCGAGCTTTGCCTTTCGTGCCGCTTGAGATGTCGCACATCGCGAGATCGCGCTATACTCCTTTGCGAATGCGACCACATATAGAGAGAGAGAGAGAGAGAGAGAGAAAGAGAGAGAGAGAGAGAGACAGTTTGGATTTGAATAAGATTCGATTCTTGAAAATGGATTCTCTTTGATTTACGATATGTCTCACTTTCTCTCTCTCTCTCTCTTTTATTTCCTAGTTTTTTATATTCGTATATTTTTTTTATCAAAATTAAAATCGAATAAATTGAAACGATAGTTTTGTTAATGCTATATTTATTGATAATCAATCGAAAGATGATAAAATTCATATTCGATTCATCGATACGTTAAGAAGATTATTACGATTAATCAAGAGAATAAATAATATACATTTAGAGAGAATAATCGAGATAAATGATAATAAAGAGTTAGAGTATATTATTTTAATTGAATATATATAAAATATCATGTTTCTCATAAATATCAGTTAACGTGGGGGATGCATGTTTCTTTCCACCTGCTTTTCTATAGAGATACCAAGAATTGTATCAGGAAAAAATATGTTTGTGTGTGAGAGAGAGAGAGAAAGGGTCTATGGAGAAGGAGAGAAATAAAGAAGGACTACACAGATAGGAATGCATTCGCGTTTAATCCAGGCGACGCGATTCTCGCTTAGCTCGCCAAACGGTGCATATACGACAGCATTCCGCGCGATACATCACGTTCTACGATCAAATATCGTTTCCTCCACCTTGAAATATTTAAATCAAACGTATCCAATAGCTAGGCGAGGAGGAGTCTTATATATCCACCTTCCACCCCTCCTCCTTTCCCTCCCCACCATCCGCGAAATTGAAAAATAATCCTCAGCTTTGCGATCTATCATGGAACGCAGATCAATTTCACGAGTCTCTCGTTTTCTTTCTCTTTTTATTTCTCTTTCTTGATTTCTTTCATTTTCATTGACGGTAGACAAGTTTGTAGAGAACGTTACTCTCTCTCTCTCTCTTTCTTTCTCTTATTCGATCGATCAAGAAAGTTTTCTTTTCTTCCCTACTTTCAATTAACACTTTCCGATATCCACTTTGTCGTTTGGTATGACAACGGCTTCGGTAGCGCGACAAGATCGATGCCAAACACGTCATAATGCGCCTTAGATGCGCCGGACGCGTACCAAGAACGACGAAAGAATGAGGAGGAGGTGGTGGATGCTGGTTGAGAACGTCGACGACGACGTTCTAAGATACGTCGGATTACGTTTGCATATCATTTCTGTAGGCGCACACGGCACTCCGTGACGAGCATACTCGCCATTTCCGTTCTCGTATTTCCGTTAGCATTTCAAAACCATGTTTAGGTTAAAAGACAACGTCTTTCTTGTCAATCGTTTCTCTCTCTCTCTCTCTTTCTTTCTCTTTCTTTTTCATAAAAGTGAACAAAAATATCATTTTGTAAAACATTCCTTTTCTAAAGGAAATTATTTTCCTATTAACTCTTAATTAGGTATAATATATATTTTTTTAATAATTTAAATATAAAATATTATACAATTCTCGAATAATATATTAGGTAGATATTTAAATAGGAATAAATTAATTTAAAGTTGAAAGAATATTTTATTTATCATTCGAATAAAAAGATTCAAAAGAGAGAGAGAAAGAGAGAGAGAGAGGGAGTAAATGAAAAAAGGAGAGTGGAATGAATAAAGAAATATAAACGTAGTTTCTATTTCTCTTTCTCTCTAGAGAAAAAAAATAAATTACTCTTTGTGTAAGATATTCATTTAAAAAAAAAAAAAAAAGAAATAAAAGAAATTATTTCTTATCAACTCTTAAATGATATGACTTATCATTGTAACTATTTATATAACAAATATTATACTCCAAGGTATTATGGTAATTAATTTAAATGTAGAAACAATGCATTTAAACTTGTATTTTTTTCCATTTTCAGTTTGAATAAAAATATAAAAAAAGAGAGAGAGAGAGAGAAAGAATGGGACATAGAAAAAATGATAAAAAAAAAAAAGAAGAAAAGTAACAGGTACAATTTGAAATCGTCACGCACAGTGGTCGTTCATCCTGAAGCAGCTTAACATCGACGTTACGAGAAGAAAGAGAGAGGAAGAGAGGAAGAGAGGGAAAGAGAGAGAGAGAGAGAGAGAGAGAGAGTGGAGAAAAGGGGTTGCCTGTGGCCGTCATTACCGGAACCAATTTCCTCCAACGCAGGCCACATCCCGAGTGTCCTCGGCAGGGATTCGCCATGGTACTTCAACATCTCGGCTGGAAAGACATCCCACACGAGAGGACGACGACAAAATCTACGATAGATTGTAGAGAGGCAAAGACAGACAGACAGAAAGAAAGAAAGAGAGGGAGAGAGGAGAGTGAAGGGAAGAGGGGAGGGTAGAAACGGAAGAGAGAAGTCGAGTTTGAAAGAATGCTCGATTTCATATGAATGCGTTCCATGCAAATGCTTAGCGACGTTGGTAGAAGGATAAAGATCGCTCGACGAATGAGAGAAGAGGGAAGAAAAAGAAAAGGGAAGGGTATGAACGGACCTAAGAGAACATAAACGGAGAAAGAAAGAAAGAAAGAAAGAAAGGAAGGAAGGGGGGAGGGACAAAAAGGAAGAGAAAGAGAGTATGAGGTCGGCACGCCGATGCGAAGATAATTGGGTGGAATACATTCGGTTTCGTTTATGTATGTATTATTTCAATACATATACATAGACATATTCCATGGGTGGAGCTACTTGCATTATGCACATTATAGTAAAAAAAAAAAAGTAAAAGATACGCCTATGTAGACTTTCAAAGATGAAACGAGTTCCGCTATCGACGGTATGCGTATATATGCCTATATATGCCTATACATACATCGTATATAACGTGGTCCGATAATTATATTTAATCTATATCTTTTTAAATAAATATTATATTACAAAATAAAATAGATAAAAAGAACCCTCGAGGAAACGTTTACTTAAAAAAAAAAGAAGAAATATTCTATGGAATATTATTCGAAATTTTCTTCTTTCTAAAAATCCTAACTTTTACGCAATATATACATCCTTTATGTAGTTTGTAGGAAATATTAAAAGAAAGTATAGTAATTTCTGACCATCCAGTATATTCTAAAAAGAGAGTAAAAGAAGGGTAAGATTGAAGAATAAAAAAGGTTGTGTAAGAGTACTGGTAGATTTGAAAGAATGGAACGACATTTAAGAGGAGAGAGAAGGTTCTCTCAATGAAGAACTCGCGGGGTCCAGAGAAGAGAATGTTCCTCTCTTTCTCTTTGGTAGTGGTAGTGCTGCTGCTGCTGCTGCCGGCCATTGTCTGCCCTTACGATCGCCCATTAACCGTGCACAGAACCATTTCTCCAATGACGAATCGAGTCCCGGCATGTCGCCGGCCTTTGGCCACGTTTACGTAACGCTTTTGCAAGGTACCAGCCGCGTAATATCATATCCCGTCGGATATTATGATTTCTGTCTCCCGAGAGTGGTTACCTACCCTTTCTCTTTATCTCTCTCTTTCTCTCTCTCTCTCTCTCTTTCTCTCTTATTCTCTTTCTCTTATCCGCTCTCCGGAACCAGACCCAGCGGCATAATTCAAATCAAGTTTACCTATTGCATTTACTTGACATAGTCGACGCGCACGATAACGTGGCGTTTGGCCGGATGCCAATACCACCATCCCTCTCTCTTTCTCTTTCTCTATATCCTCCTATTTTAGCAGACATTTCCTTTTACTTTCTCTCTCGTTGCAAATCTACCTACCTAATCCTACTACTACTACTATTACTATCACTTGAGTGACTTTGACGTCAGATCGATTTTCTTCGAATAATCACATTTTATTTCTATTCGAATAAACGATTAATAAAAAAATGTAACATATATATATATATTGAGTTGATGGAAAAAAGCATCGGCTTTTTCCATTGAATTATCAAAAATTCTACATTATTTTTCCACCATACCGAAAAGTTCTGTCTGTTTCTATGACAACAATTTTCGAAACGTAAGGATATGTTTATTTGATGGTAAGAAAAATTTATATTTTTACAGAACTTTCCGATAGACCTAATATATATGTTAAGATAAATTAGAATAGTATTAACTATGGATATAGCAATTAGTAATAGGCTAAAGAGCACTTTTAGTAGCACAATCGAATTGATCATTAATCCATGATGCGCTTAGACTTGCGTTGCAGATATATATCCTGTAACCGGATTAAGAGAGAACCATCTCGTTATATAATACATACTTACAATTAGACGTATATACGCTTATGGTTCGTTGACGGATGCATTGTTCGTTCCTGTACCTTATGCGAACGAGTGAATGTATGCATGGGTTCGCTGGACGTCACTTTCCATATCAGTATTAGAATTCGTCGTAGTTAAAATACAGATACAGAGAATGTAATCTCCATTTGCTTTGGATATTCGATCTTTCTACCCCTCAATCTCATTATCCCTACCTCCCTCCTTCTATTTCTCTTTTTCTTTTTCTATCTGTTAGATTTGAAAGCTGTGCTCATTAATTTATAACTTATATATACATTTCTATAACTTCATGCATCTTGTATAGTTTCATTAGAGTTTCCTAGATTAGTTATCGTACCATTAATCATAGTTTGATCTATAAAATACATTTCTTATAACATACTATTTTTCTTGGTAAAAATATAGGTACAATTTTTGTTTTAAATGTATTTTCTTTATTTTGTTTATCGTAGTAATATTTGTCGCGATTATTGAATCTCGTTATCGTTTCAATAATTTCATTATTGAAACATTTGATACAAGCCAACAGGTAAATAAACGTTATGTACGAACAGATTTAAAGTAAATCATCACCAGTTACAGGTAACAGAGAATGCCGACGTTAATCTAGAAAATCGACTATAAACTTTGGCGTATTCTCACGCGAAATAGTAGCTAAAATCGTTCGTAGTTGGTGGGTAGGCAAAGAGTAGTAATAGTAGTGGTAGTAATAGTAGTAGTCGTCAACGTCGTAGTAGTCGTCGTCGTTTACGAAGAGAGATAGAGAGTATGCTAGCTAGCGAGTAGGCGAACGAACAGGCCCGACTAGAATCTCTCCCTGTAAGCTCGCTGGGGCGCGATGCGTCGACTCACTGTAAATAAAGTCTCGCCCGCTCGGTTTGTTTGAAACATTGAGCAAACGTCGCTTGTTTAACCGGGTGGTAGGGAGGAGGGGGAGGAGAGGGTAAGGGAGGGTGCCTGCTAGACGGTGGTACTCGCACGGCACGCTTAAAAGAGGCAGACCTCGAAACCACCAACTTTGCTTCTCTCTCTCTCTCTTTCTCTATTTCTCTTTTTTTATCTTTTTTTCTCTCTTTCCCCCACTTCATCTCTTTTCGCTCTATTTCTTTCTCTTCCTCTGTTTTTCTCGCTTTAGTTCGCTTTCTGTTTTTAACCACCCCTCGACGAAGCGAAAACCTCGATCGTCCACCCTCCCTCTTTTTCTCTTTTTTTTTTCTTTCTTCCTCTTCCTCTCTCTTTCTCTGTCCCTTTTCCTTTTCCTTTCCCTTCTTCTTCTTGTACTTCTACTTCCTTTTGCTTTTCTTTCGCAAGCCCCTACCAACACACTTCTCTTATTTCGCTCGTTTCCTTTTATCGGCGAAAACCAAAGTCGCTTGGAATCGTCCTGATTCAACTCGTTCCCACCACTCCCTTGTTTCCTTTAACTCTATTTCTATTTCTCTGTTTAGTAAAAGCGTGGAGAAGTCCGTTCGGCCCGTTTGTCCATTCGCTCGTATACTTGTTCGTTCGTTCGTTCGTTCATTCGTTCGTATCTTCTAACTCGGGAAAACTCGAAAAGCGAAGCTCGAACGCGCGGAAAAACCTCTCGCATCGGATCTCGATTTTTCTATCTTTCGAAACGTTGTCGTTGATATTGAAGACTTTATAAATACTACTGCGAGTTACTATCTTCTTTCCCCCTCCCATTTGTTTTTATCTTTTTTATACATATATACATACGTTTCTAGGATTTCTCGGAAAACATTGATCAGGGATATCAATTCGTTTTTAAAGCTAGCTCATAATTTTCATCTGTGGTAATAAAATCAGCATCGTTTTACATTTCATTAGATGATCCTCGAATTTTTGTCCAAATAATATTATTTTGTCTTATTTTTTTATATACATATTTTTATACGATATATACATTTTCTCTTTCGTTTTCGAATATCGAAACTAACGAGAGATACACCCTACCTACAATAATAAAACTTTGTTTTCTTCTTTACCACCGAATCTTTTCCTTTCCTTTTCTCTCTCTCTCTCTCTCTTTCTGTTTTTTTTTTTATTTTTAACGAATAAAATCTAAAACAGAAACGTCCGTTTGGTTTTTCTTCAGACGATAGAGTCCGATTTTTACTTTCGGACCCTCTACCGAATTTCGCGATTGTGATCTTCGTTCTTTCTCTTTCTCTCTCTCTCTCTCTCGTATGTGTGTATGTGTGTGATGAAAACGAGTGTGGCAAAGTACAAGCTCGAGTTTAACCGTGCTTTTTCATCGCGTAAACAAACTCTTTACCCAACTCTCTTTCCCATAGAGAGAAAGAGAGAGGCAGATGTTTGCTCGCTCTGCGATAAAAGATTTTTAGACGACTCAAACATTTTCGTGTTGGAAGATAGCACCGCTTGCTTTGCTAGCTCGTACGTTCGTTCGTTCCTACGTTCGTTCGGTTCGTTCGTTCCTACGTTCGTTCGGTTCGTTCGTTCGTTCGCATTTTCGACTAGGATCGTCGAGGTACCTATCTTATTCTCTTAAGAAGGAGCGAGTTTCAGCCTTGATTTAAACCGAGCAAATACGGTTTAGTCACGTTTGTATCTTCCTAACCCATTCGTGTCTCTCTTGAGATAAGTTAGAACGAATTTCGAAAGATAGGGAAAGGATACATATATGTATTCCTCTTCTATTTTGAAATTTTCCTAAAACGTTATTCTCTGTCATGAACTCTGATGGACCTTCGCAAATAATTATAATATATATATGTATGTGATTAAAATAATATAATACTTTAGAATATGATTAAACGTTAACGTTGATTTGCAATAAATACGATTAATTCGGATAATAAATCAAAAATATTTGATTCATTTTATAATTGCATTCACGTACGAGTAAGATGGATATTATGATTAATTAACAAAAAAATGTATTAATAATAATAATGATAATGATATATTTTAAATTTAATTTTAGTTTAATTGGTTCAGAAACAATATCAATCTAATCTATTTAAAGTATACATGTGTATGTTAATATTTGAATGAAAATGAATAGAGTGAAATAGTTCTTTATTATAATATTATGAGAAGAATGGCTATATAATATTATACACATACATATATATATATATATATTTTATAGAACATAATATCGAACGATTATCTCGATCGTTCTCTCGAAGTACACTACACAGAATCATCGTTTTGAATATGTCGTCATAGGCAGGCCACAAAATGGACGGAGTTCAGAGGTTATCAGGTATAGGATGCTCTTCCCTGTTACCCACGTCGATGTCGCGCGATTTACGAATCGTCAGCTATCGAATTACTTTTAATAAACGTAGTTTATGGAAACGCTTAGCGTTTCGTGCATCGGTAAAACGCATCAAACCTGGTACGGAAATGAATGTCCCAATATCTCGCTCGCCTCGCTCGATGCACACGTGTAATAAGCTTAATTCTCTTACGCGCACGAACGATTAAGCGTGTTCGATTATTTTCGACGTATCGGGAACCACATCATAGTTGAATGCTACGATGGCTGGTAATGCTTCGAATATGTGTATTATATATATATTGAAAAATGGAAATATTTTACACAACAGGACAAGGTATTCCAGTATATATATATTTCATTTTGTATTTAATTTATTTATCTCTAATATACATAATATTATTTTCGTATCGAATATTTAGTTTATTTTTAATAAGAGGTAATAATATCCGATATCATATACACACGTACACTCGATTAAATTATTTTCCTTTTTATTTTTTTTGATCTTTTTTTAAATTCGTGATAACAAGCCTACTATATCGTCTATTCATCTGTTTTTAAACCACATTTTGAATTATACTAAAAAGAAAATATTTGATCGAAGAGATTATATTTCTCGAAAGAAAAGTTGATTTAAGGGTAGTTAGAAAGTGAGAGAAAGGAAGAAGGAGACAAAAAAATAGAAAGAAAGGATAAATTTCAAAACACGATATCGCTCCTTCTTCCTACCACTTTGCCATCAAAGTCCGAGTGGGAGCAAAAAGCTAAATAGGGTTGGGTGTGCGAACATGCTACATATAAGCCACGGGAGAACGCTTTCAGCCGCAAGAAGCACTTCGAAGAAGTCGCACGTGCTGCTGGGAAGAGCGTTGGTCGTTAGGATCGATGAGAAAAAGAAAGAAAGAGAGAGGGAGAGAGAGAGAGAGAGTGAGTATGAAAGAAGCGCCTTGTCATCGGGAATGGTTCAACCAGTCTCGATAAGATTTTTGGAGGTCTTTCCCATCGAATAAGGCCTTGGTGGTTCTATTTGTCATGATAAAGATATAGGTTTACACTTTTTTCTATATACCGTGTGTCCTATAATAAATATACAATTATCAATTTATTAAATAAAAATACTAATAGAATGGGTATTTTAAAAATAACTCGATTCATGATAAAAGACATATGTCAAACAAAACTTAATTTAAATAAATCATTTGGTATGTGTATATAAAATGATACAATGTATAGAAGATATAATTTATAATATAATTTAGTAATTAATATTATTATTATTAAATAATGATAGGAACTCGAATAACTCATTGCTACGAATACCAAATTTTGCCAATCCCATTCGGAGCCTAATTTCATCCAATAAGATATATTACCAATAAGTAAATTAAATCTCACAAAAATATTATATATATTAAACCTTTTAAAACAATACTAATAGAAAAAAAAGATAAAATACTGTTAAAGTAGTAATTATTATAATAAATCTATCTACAATTTAACATCAGAAACATCCTATAGATCATATACCTATATATGTATATTATACGAGTAAATACCTACATAATGTTTCACAATGAATAAATGTTACGTGTCCGTGACACGATATTACACGAAAATAAGAGAAGAGAAGAGAAGAGAAGAGAAAGGGAAAAGGGAGGAGAAGAAGAGAAACTATGGGGCTCGCATTTACTGGCTCATCCATCCTACTCTGTGGAGACTTTCCTCCCTTACGAACACGACATTCCAAAGGCTGGGTTATAAAAAACGTTATTGTTCGGCACGCACGATGCGTGCTGCTGGTTCTCGCAAGCTCACAAACCCGACTAGGAAGAGACTGAAGTCGGCCTCGGGCTTCGAGGGATCGCAACGCCAACGGGTATCTTTCCTTGAAAACGTGACGTGTCTTTTCTGTGTTTTATACGACAGCAGACCGAAACGTTTCGATGCTTCCCTCCTACTCCTCCTTTACCACCTCTTTCTCATCCTACTCTTCTTCCACCAGCACCACCACCACCACGTTTGTTCACTATCTTCTCTTTTATATATTATACTTGTGCTTTTCACGAACAAAGATCGATATCATCTCATCCCGTTCACACGATTTCGATGGCTGCTGCTACTTGGTGCTACTTGCTTTTGCTTCTGTTGCTGTTGCCGACTACTAGTAGTCTTTCTCTTCTGCCAAGAGATCACGATTTTCGTCATGAGAATGTAAGTATTTCTATTTTTTTTTAACCTCTTTCACTTGTACCTTGTACAACGATTCTAAACGTCGATCTTGGAATTTTAAACGAGCTGGATTATATTTGAATGTATATATATATATTTCTTTTTTTTTCGTATGAATTATGCAACAATCTATCAAAAATATTATCCAACAGTTTTCTTGTTACGTAGAATAATATTAGTTTGTATAAAACAAAACAAAAAATTAAGCTTAAAAAGATCTTACGTTTTTAATTCAGTTAATTAATGAACCCCGTCAAAGGGAATAAAAATGGTAGAGGTTTGTTGAAGATATACTTTTGTAGAACAGACACAAAAAAAAGAGAGGAAAAGAGAATGTTATTATAAAGGATGATCCATTTTTGTAAGGGATTCTCTTAGGTTACATCAAACGCACGCATTATCCCAAAGAGGAGACAAAAAAGGAATAAGAGTCTGTGTTACGTTTGCAAGATGTCTTAACCTGCGTACTGGCGCCTCGTCTCAAATATATACACGTACACGCATACACACATCCACACATATATATATGAAGACACACAATGTTATCGAAGCACGACGACGTTGCTTAACGGCTTGGAAAGCGAAAGACCATTACGGGGAATCACACGCTCGATGACACTCCTCTACTTAGGAAACCATATTAGGCCGAGCCGGCGAGTGCTTAAATCACTGCGCGCGGTTCCGAGGTGAAGGGTCGATGTGGATTTATGTGCGGTTAGCGCGGCTACAGTATACGCTGTTAAAGGGAAACATGGCTTACACTTTCTATCTTCCTCTCTCTCTCTCTCTCTCTTTCATACACACGAACATTCTCTTTCTCTGTTCCATGTTTTGTTTCAAAGTCGAAGATCGAACTAAATCGATTTCATCTCAAACTAATCTAAGTTAACATATTGATCAATTAATATTTTCTTTTTTTGTTTTTATCTAAATAGTATATACCTATATATGTTTCAACAACTAATACAACGTATACAAGTTTTTTTCTAAAACTTTGACTGCCACGTTGATCATTTATGACCAGTCATGATGTTCATAGGTGACCGGAGTGTTTCAACTAGTTTAATGAAAACTTACAGTTAATGCATTTTTAACATTACCGATAATTAGAATATATTTTGAAATAAAAAGTGCTTCAGTGAACAATTACTAATTTTTATTGGAACATCGAAAATTAAGGATTAGTTTCTATGAAATCTTGCATCATAAAATATCACCGTAACGCCCTGAACGAGACGTGTGATTTCGGCGTGGAAGTCAAAGTGTTAATAAAAGAATTTTCTGAAATAATTAAATTGAAGGAGAACATGGTGCATAATACGAGATTGAGTGTTTAACAAAACCATGGAATGACGGGGTTCGAATGTTTGGTAAGCAGACATGTACGAGATCCAAGCAGAACATGGCATATGCTTCAAATATTTCTCTCTCTCTCTCTCTCTCTCAGTCTGCCTGTTTCTCTGTCTGTCTCTGTCGCTTTGGTTGGCCCCTAGAAGCTCTAGATTTTCCTTTGTAAGTCCCTTCGCACTTGGAATAGTTCGATTGTTGTCGTCACGTTTGTCGTCGAGCCAAACCTCTCGGCGGGTTGTAACATGTAAACGCGTAACGCGTGACACACCGAGGGTCACGGCTGTCGAGTGGATCGTTTGGAAAGGCGAACACAGGACCGCTGTAGAGAATCGCTGGTCCAGGCGTTTATGAAACGTGCCGATAGGGATGTTCGATCGTAAACGAGATGTTAGCATGCTTCGACCATCATTGGTTAACCAGGTACCCGTAAACCACGAGTATTACGAAGTAGGCGACTTCGTAAATACGTTGAACATTGTTGGTTTCGATAAATTATAGTCATTGGATATATATACCTGTATCTCATCACCTATATTTGTTCATAACATTATATAACAACACTATGAACAAATAGAAAGTTATCTAATAAAATAATTCTAGTTGAAACGTGAATAAAATGAATATAGTATTTAATAATGATTAATGCAAAAGTTGCTATTTTAATGATTTATAATTATAATGAAAGTATTGTAAATCAAAAAAATTATTTAGGTTCTTTTTCTCTTTCTCTCTCTCTGTCTTTCTTTTTTACCCTCGTTTAGCATTTTTCACGATATCTCGAACGGTTTCAGAAATCGATACCTAGAAACGGGTTCGTCAGGGATACGCGACTATATCGAGCTTAGGTCAAGTGAAAATCCGATAGTCGCGTTAACTGGCGTAATTACTCCTAGAGGTGACTCGATCGTATACTAGGAGATTGGAATTAAGCAAGGAACGACTTTTCCCAGTCGCTTGTTCGACGAATGGATCAGTTAATGGTCCCCTGCCAGTCCATCGAGTTCAAGATCTAACAATAAGGTGAAGAGAGGATTCCGTTGCTGGAACGATTAAGCCACGCCTGTTCAATGATCCTTGTTACAACGTAATTTTAATTAGAAATAAAAAAAATATTTGAGAAAATCTTTCCCAAAGATTCTTCCTCATTTATACTGTATTGTAATAGAAAAAACAAAAAAATATAAAACCAACGAATTTTATAAGGTTCACTTAACTCTAAACTCTCTTACGCGTTTACGATTTAAAATAAGGAAAGTTAGTCGACAATTGTGTAATCGCGTTTAGCACAAATTTAACGAAACTTGTTGACTCGTACCATTGACTAATCTTATCGAAGATACACAAAACTTTAACGTAGCAAAATAGTTAAGGAGAAGAAGAATTGACGATAAAAGGTAAAGAAAAAGGAAGAAAGATAGAGACAGAGAGAGAAAGAGAGGATAAAGAAGTATTGTAGTATATACACACACGACGTATACATTTGTAGATCACCAAGCTAGGAATGCAGATAAAGTTAATGGGATTTTATCGGAACACGTTGCAATCTTATGTCGCTGAGCTAAGCTGAATGTTGCTGCCGTAGCTGTGTTAGGAGAGGAGCTTTTCCGTGAAACGAGCGCGTTCGGAAGACCTTCCACTCGGACGCAATTAATAAGAGAACCTTCTCCCATTTCCTTCCTAACTTCCTTCTTCCCTCTTTCTCACACACACAAACAAAAACACACACAGAGAGACAGACAGACAAACTGAAAGACACAGACATATATACATACATAGACGTACCCACATGCATTTGAGAACCAAACAGAGGCAAGCGAGTTCGCAGGGATTCATAGAAGAGCCGAAAACACGTCGAGCGACGTAACCAACCAACACCAAGTAAAAGGAATCATTGTGACGATGGTGGTTTTGGTATTGGTGTGGCTCGAGCTAGCAAGCGTTTTCGGAGCACTCTCTTTCGAGGGTAAGAAGAGGGTTCGGGGTAATTGATAGGAGTGCGAAGAGACGGGGATTGTTTACCCTGGGAAGGATTGACTAGGTACGCGAAGGCACTCGACTCGACCGATGGGTTCGTTCATTCTCTTTTCATCTACGATTCCTTCCGCCCGTCCGTTAGTCCGTTCGTCCATTTGATCCTCGTTTTCGTCGTTCGTAACGTTATGGTGAAAAAGGGGTGATAGTGATGGTAGGAAAGGAGGAGGAGGAGAAGGAGGAGGAGTGAGAAGAAGGTGGTGATCCGAAATAGGGAGCAAACGCCCTCCCGGCGACGAATCCGAGGGTCTCGTAATTAATGCTGCTAATATACCTCGGATCTCTCGACCGTTCGCCAACATAGTCTTCTCTCTCTCTCTCTCTCTCATACACACTCTCCCAATCTATCTATCTATCTATCTATTTATCTATCTGTCTCTATCTAACACAATGTGCTTTCTCTTCCGTGGAGATGTGCGTCTACGCGGACGTGTTGCTCGCGTAATTTCGAGGGGCAGGATGTTAATTGCATCGACCGGTCGTTTCCTTGATTTTGATCGATCGTTCACCATCTCTACGTCACTGTTGATGAACTCCCACCCTACTTCACTTAACACAGGGAATGTCTCACGAGGGCTTGTAGATTCGAAGCAATGAAGGGTATAGACAAGACACTCTTGCACTATCAAGTATTCTCTATCCCTCCTCCTCATTCCTTCCTCCATCTGTCTCTCTTTTTAAGTCTTGTTGTACCTTGTAACTACGTAATAACGCGACGTAGAAATATTCACGTGTCTCCTAGTTTTCTTCAATTAACCTCAAACAACATCACTATTAAGAATATATTTCAAAAGACTTTCTTCTAACGGATACGGAATACCCACTGCGTTAATTTCTTGTATTATCGTTAATATTTTTATTATAGTCTTTTCATAATTGCTCGTAAATAATGGAAATACCAAGAGTTATCAGCTGTGATCAACGGTGAAAGGGAGAGATGGTGGTATTTTTTTTTTTATACAACGACACGGGTGGTGAACGAATCGTGTTATTGCGATGACTATTACTAGTCGTCGTAGTCGTCGTCGTCGTTATGGTTATAGTTGTCCTTGTCGTCACGAGGAAAAAATACGAAATGTTTAGTGAGTCCTAAAAGCGTGCACATGTTTATTCATTAATGTCGAACTACGAGGTAAGAATATGTTAAAGAAGGATAAGAAAGAAAGAAAGAAAGAAAGAGAGAAAAAGTTTTCTTATAAAAGACGGTTGTAATTTGTAAATATCTAGTCGAGAAACGTTCGATGATGATGATACCTTAGTGAACGGAAAATAAGCAGGTACCTAAAACTGGAAACCCCATTGTAAATCATCGAACACGGTTTCTACGGGGACCCCTATAGGGTCAAAATGGTCTTGCGGCCCTCCGACCGTGGTTCTCCGCACCGATTACCTCCCTCCCCCTTCTCAACCCGTCACGAGTTACGAAAGAAACAGGTTTTTTTTTCTTTTCTTTTTGTCTCTCTCTTTTTTCCCTTTGGTCAAGAGGGAGAGAGATGATCGAGGGAGAATCTCACCCACACTTTTGAAACTACTACTACTACTACTACTACTTCTTCTTCTCATCGTAGACATCAAACGCCCACGCACGCGGGATTACCATACTCCGTGTTCACCCTCTAAGCGTGCAGATGTCATTTTCTGCATACGAACTACAACGAGGAATCAACCCCACTTTTATTCTCTCTGTCGTTTTCATTTTATCGTCGTTTACGTCTAGATTAAGCGTGTCCATCGTGCGTTACAAGCATGAAAAAAGAGAGAGAGAGAAAGAGAAAGAGAGTGAATGAGAGAATGTTTTTCAAATATGACGAATAAAAAGTTCTATATAATGTACTCCAAATTTATTATTATTATTATTATTATTATTATTTTTGTGTATTAATACCTTTTATTCATAATTTATCGTAGTTGGGATTAATTATTTCAACATATTTCATAAACTCTATTATAAACGATGATAAACGAACTTACGCTGAAAGTATTAAGTAGAATTTACATACATATCCCGGAGACTGATAATTTTCCATTAGGATAACGATATACGATAAAACGAAAATATCGATTGATAAAAATACGATATGTCTCGTATATCGAATTTTCTCGCTCTATATTATTCTATTATAGTTATAATATATAAATGTATATTATGGATAATATTCGTTTTTAAAGGGTTTTCCTATATATATATTTATTTATTATATACATTACGTTTTAATATTTAACATAATATGTATGTCACGGATGAAAACGTACTTTTATAGAGAACAAAATTTCAAACGTATTATTTTTAATGTATATAACGTTAAATAAACAATTATAGGAAAAAATTAAATGACATATTGGCTGATAAATAATTTATCAGGGTATATGATTATTGGATAAATTTGGGAGTTCTAGTTGCGTAAAGACAGACGCAACGCAGTATCGCTTCCATCGCACCCTAAATCAGAGGAGAGGTGGCAGGTGGAGTAGGTGAACTAGGTGCAAGAGTAGGTGGTAGAGAAGGATGGGAGGAGGAGGAAGAAGAGGAAGAGAAGGTAGTGGAGGAGGAGGATTCGAGGCTTTAGAAGTTCGGACCAGTAGCGATAACTCGTAGACGGATTAACTCCGAGGATCCTCGGACGAATCTGCAACGACGAGGATTAGGCACGTTCCGGATAGGACGGCGAAACGGTTTGAGTTTGCGGAACTTCGTCGCGTAGCTGCTCGCCGTCATATTTACGGCACTTCCGGTATTCCTATGAAAATACGTGCAACGTCCAGCTCAAAGCTAGCAAAAGCGACGCAACGGCATCTTCCGTGTTGGCCTCGGGGCTTGTCATCCTTCCTACTTGAATTCCTTTCTATATATAGTTAAGTTAGTGTGTTAATCTTTCAAGATTTATTAAAAGATAATCGATTATAAAATAATTGAATTTTTTTCTGATATATTTTCTCTTCTCTTCATTTTCTCACTGTTTTATTTCTAAATAATAATGATTTTTAGTTCTACTTTGAAATAATATCGATTATATTGTTCTTTATGTTTTTCTTAAATAAAATATCATACATCAATGAATAAATATTTAATTGTCGATAAGAATAACATAAATCTAATATTCTAATCTTTTCATTGTTATTAGAGAAGAGGATGAAGATAAAATGGTTCTTCGAAAAAAGCCAAAATTACAAAATATGTAGTAATTGTAAATAAATAATTATTCAATAACTGATATAAATATATATCTGAAATCGATCGAATTCGCGTTTATCGACGAATCGAATTTTCCCTCAGTCGAAAATGACATTACTCGTAAACGCGTTTAACGCCAAAGTCGAGATGAGTTTACGTAGGGAAAAGGGAATTAGAAATGGCGATGATCGACGTTATGAACATTGATAAATGTTATTTGTTCGATCAACATGGAGATACGAGAGATGAACTAAAACGATAATAGCAGTAGTGAAAGGAAGAGGGAGGTGGGGGATAGAGGATAGGGGGTAGGGAGAACGTATACATACATCGTTTTGCATGGCTCTCGAAAATATCGATTTGTACGAATACTCGAAGATCGTAGTTGAAAGCATTTGCGAATGTAAAATATGAGAGTGCAACTGAAGAAAATAATAATAATAATAAGAAGAAGAAGAAGTAGAGAGAGAAAAAAAACGATGAAGAATTCGATGATATATACGTGTACACACGAGAGGATCACGATATTTCGAGAAAAAAAATATTCCAGCAGATGATTAGTACCATGACATGCGTGAGAAAAGAACACATGCTGTAACGATACCTACACATAGTTGCTATACTTTGCTTGAAACGTTTTACATCTAAAAATAACTTTAACTCGTCGTTAGATATTTATTCAGCATATTTCTTTTTATTCTCGTTATACCATTGTTCTATAGTACTGGTATAGAAATAAACCGAATGATTTTATACTCAATTTATATATTTTATTTCCGTTCTTAGTTGGAAAAAAAAGATAGTGGAAAAGGTCAATGAAACTTTACAGAAACTAACTCTTTTATAATTTTTTTTTCTCTCTTTTAAGTTTTTACATAAATCATACTGTTCATCTACTACTTCCTTGTACCTATAAGACTTTCATCGTTATCGTTGGTTACGTAAAATGTATATATTAACTCGTCCAATAAGTTGTTTCTTTATTTTTCGGTATAAAATATATTTTTGTTGTTGTTGTATTTTTGAAATGATTTTACTTAACATTATACGATTTTATTCATATTACTTTGTTCATAATACTATAGTATTTAATATTAGTAAAATATATATATGAATAAGATATTAACTAAAAGAAAGTGATTATATCTTCGTAGTGAGGAACATAATTATCTTACGAGAAATAAGCAACACTCATGGTTGGATTTGTTCTCTTTGTAAAAAAGCAAGAGCGTTAGGTTCTCGAGAAACGATAGAGTCGTCTTCTATTCGAACTTGTAGAATGTTTTACGGAAAAAAGTTTGAGAGCTCAAGTCATGGTAGTAAGGAGAAGAAATCCTTTCTTTTCTTTCTTTTTCTGTCTATCTCTACGTCGAATGGTACTCACCGAGGCAAGATGAAGAGAAAGAAGAAGGAAGGAAAAAGAGAAAGGAACGCTGGAGATGGCTAAAAGAAAATGAAAAAAAAAAACAGGGGGTTGAATAAAAGAAAGAAGAAGAGAGGGTGAGAAAGAGATAGGAGTAGGGGTAGGAGTAGGGGAGAATGGAATACGAACGGTTTTCTCGTTTGAGTCTTTATCCGACACGAGCCGAGAAACGTATTATATTCTGAACAGAACGGAATCGCATTGGTGGTCCGGTCCCTTAATGCATGACGCAGCATCATCTCTTGGGGTCCAGCCGCGAGCACGCGCTAGGCGTTTATGCTGCACCTTGCACCAACCCTCCTTCCTTCTTTCTTTATCTGTGCACACTGTGCACGTATTCGATCGGTCCGAGCTGCGTCGCGAACGCAATAATATCGTCTCGATCCATCATCACACCTTCGATGTCGATAAAATATCTCTCCTCCCTTTTTCCCCTTTTGACTTTTTTTTTTCCTTTTATCTATCTATCTCACTTCGTCCCTTTCTATCAAGGAATTCATATGCTTAACCTGTTCTACGTTTAACAATCTGATCATCTTTTTTTCTCGTCTTAGGCTAAATATCGTCTATGTTCAACCAAATGTCGTTAATTAACATTTATGTTAATCTATTGAGTGTTATTGTCTGTCAAAGAAATTTTTACTCGGAAAAATATTCATTTTGTTAATAACTTTTGATACACTACTACTATTGATGTTTATTTTAATAGAATAAATGGAGTTAATTAAATTGTTTTTATGAAATGTTATACAACGTAAGACTTGAATAAGTGATTTTTACTCAAAAGTAAAATTAGTGATTATTTTGTTACTGTATTTCATTTTCTTTTTCTTCTAAACGATTATCATAGAATGAATAAGTCAATTTCACCATTAATTGGATTTTCTTGTATTTTTTTTCGGGTTTTAAATACAAATTTCGAATTGTACAAAGTCAATTACATTTGTACATTGTTTTAACGGGAAAAAGGAAATAATTGCGAAGGTATCTCAAAGTTAGAAATTCTGACACTAACGACTCATTGCATAGAAGTCAAAAGAGAGAAAGAGAGAGAGAGAGAAGGAAAGCAGAAAGGTGGTACGACGTTCAGGACACGTGTTCTTTTTCGGTACTATGAGAAAGCTAGAAAGTAAGAGAGAGACTATACGCTAAACGTCAAACGCACGCGCTATGTACGTTACTTCAGCTATCGTAAAGCCGAAAGCCCAGTTGAGTCCAGCAATTTCCGTCGACGCGGTATTATTGCAAGCGCTCGATTAAGCTCTCGAAGAGAGAGAGAGAGAGAGAGAGAGAAAAGAAAAGAGAGCTTCCGTCGACATTAGAAAGCATTCGCCCTTTTAAAATATTGTTTTTTAAGCTTATTTTTTTGCGCCTCTAGCGTCAAATAAATAATCAAGGTAAAAGTGAGAAATAAATTTGTTTTTTCTCATTATTTATAGTTGACATTATTATTTAGAAATATTTGTCCACTTACGATATTTTCGATACGTCAAAATCATGTTGTTGTTGTTGTTGTTTTTCTTTTTCCATGCGACACATCGAACAAAAATTCTTATTACCGATTTATGCGACCATATTGCACGATCAGATATTCCATCCATCATTGGTCCTCGTGAAAATTGTTGGAAAATTTGTGCAGGTATATGTGTTCCTAAGGTTTTTCCTACAGGGAACTATTTTCATCGAAGAAATGGAAAGACGGGCAAGACGTTTAAGAATAAAGAGAGAAAGAGAGAGAGAAAAGAAGAAAAAAAAAGAAAAATAGGTTAGTTCGATAAAAGTCGAATACGATGACGTTTACTGGTCCCTTAGGTCCTTCAACCATTCTCTTTTCTTTCTCTCAAGGTTCGATTGTTCGGGGTTCTCCTTATGCGGTGAAATGCAGGCCGGCATGATTTTCACGAAATTCAAATTTTGATGTCTCTCGTACGCGCGCGCACGACTGATCGAGAATAGTTTCTTGAGAATGGAAAAGAAAAGAAATGAAAAAAAAATAAGAATAAAAAGAGAGAGAAAGAAAAAACGAAGAATAAAACCTCCGTTCGTTCTACGACGATGTAAAAAAAAAAGAAATAAAGAAAAAGAAGCAAAGGAGTAAAAAAGATAGAAGGAAAGAAGAGAAAAGAAAAAAAGAGACAGAAAATAGATAAGAAAAGAAGGAAAGAAAATGCTGGTTGGTAACCGGCCTTCTTCTTCTTCTTCTTCTTCTTCTTCCTAAGGATTGGATCCATTCATTGAATTGCAAAGCAGTCTTCGGCAAATTTAACGCGGAGAATCGCGACGGGAATGCGTCCTCGTTCTCGTGCTCGTCGTTCTAGTCGAGATCGGCCGTATTCGACGACGGACGCCGATCGTAGGGAAAAGAATATCGTTCCCGATTTACTTCCCACCCTATTCCTCTAGTCCCTCCACCCGAACCCCACCCACCCCATTCGTTCCGCCTTCGATAGGTAGCCCCTACGGGCTCGCGAGGAAGCATCGCGAGAGTAGAGAAATTCAATTCGGAATACCAATTATCACGGACGAATCGGATTCCAAGAGAAAAGAAGAAAAGAGAAAGAGAAATAGAAATATAAAAGATGATTGATCTTGAATGCTTCACTGTTTCCGGTCACGGCAATAAATGTAACAGGTATATGTATGTATATATACTATCTATCTACTTTCAAATCAAATCGAATGAAAGATTAGAAAATGAATGTCTAATTGGTTTTATTTTTACTCTACGATTGAACAAGAAGTCATCAATAATTTAGAGAGAAAATGAGAGAAAAAGAAGAGATCAGTATTAATTATATATTGGGTTAGTGGAAATAAACATGTAGGATTTTTTACCACAATTCAATGGGAAAATTCTATATTTTTTTTCCACCAACCCAATAAATATATATATTAATAAAGCTAATATATGTAAAACGACTTTATTTTTTATACTATTACATGCATAATACTATATAACCATTAGAAAATGTTCCCTTTGAGAGATATCATATTACTATATCGAAATCCTGAGTTTATGAAGATATAGAGTTCAGTTACAGAACGAGAAAGACAGAGATAGACAGACCGACAGGCAGACAGGCAGACAGACAGACAGACAGAAGATTACGGATACAAGGCTGGAAGCAAAAGGGTTGCCTTTAAAGAGGAAGGGAAAGAGGGAAATTCAAGATAGAGAGAGAACTATAGCCTCGACCTTCGGTAACGATGCAATAACATTACCATTGAGGTTCAAAGCAAAATGAATGGATGTATTCCGCGTATGCGAAAATCCAGAGGCAAGAAGGAACAGGAGAAGCTTAGGATAGACGGGAAACATCATCACAGTGGTAGGAACGAACGGTGGTGGCGTCAGTGGCGTCGTCGGTGGCGTCGTCGGTCCCGTCGACGTTCTTGGTGTCGGGCAACGTGCTGGAAATAAAAGGGCGTCCGCCATAGAAAGAGCCACGTAATAGCCTACGTTACCTGCTCCGCCTGTCCGCTCGGCCCCTCTTTATATCCCGCCCTTTTCTACTCTCTCTCTCTCACTCTCTCTCTTTCTTTTCTTCATTTTCTCTTACCATCTTTTTCTTTTCACAGAATTCTCCCCTTTCACATCGTTCGTCCTCCCAACTAGTTCCCTCTCTCTCTCTTTCTCATTCTCTTTCTCTCCCTTTTCCACTCGTTCCGAGTTTCCGCTTCTGGCCTCGTGAGATTCAGCAGATAAACGCAAGAGAGAGAGAGAGAGGGAATTTCCTCTTACTGCGAAAGCTCGTCGATCGCCGATACCATCCCTCCCTTCCCCCCCTTTTCACCTCTTCTTCCACGCTAACTTCAACAAACAATGTCGAAGTCAACGAGCTTACCACGTCCATGGACCATGATGCTGGGGATCGAGCTTGATCTCTTCCCACCCCCTCTACTAAGTAAGCTCGTCATGTTGTACGTAGGTAGTCGTAGATCGAAACCGTCATTCGTTTCACGTGAAACACCATTCCCGTGTCCTTCTACTCGGCCAAAGAGAGAGAAATAGAGAGAGCAGGAGAGAGAGCTAATAAACGAAACGATCGAGTTGGCTCGCATCCGATGTTGCCGCCTCGCGTTTGATATCAACGTCCATTCGCTTTAATAGAGAATCGTTTAGAATGTTGCTCTACTCTCTATATTGTGTATGTGTTTGTATATGCGTTATAGAGAGGAAAAGAGAGAAGAACAAAGAGAGAGAGATAGAGACATGCATACACATATATACAGCTTTGTGTAGCTTTCTCGTACTATCGTGAAACGTTTCGACGCGTTCACGAAAGCAAGTTAACGCGTTCGGAGTGAGCTCTTGCACGTACTATGTCCGACTAACTATGTATTAGCTTTACCTATTATACGTTCAACTGGAAGGGCTATGCCAAAGGGATACCAACAAGCGACGCGAACTGCTGACCGAAGGGTTGCTTGCCAGGGTGTTTGGAAACGTATGCTCTGATAGAAAATAGGGAAAGTGGGGTTCGATGAATTTGAGTAGCACCGAGAAAAGCTGTTATTCGATACACGAAAACCAATTCTCTCTTCTTCCTTCTCTTTCTACTTTTGCTCCTCATCTTTCTCACCTGTGAGTCTCTTATATTTTTCATAAATCCTATATACTATAATACGACAAACAGAATGAATATAACGATTATGACAAATTTAATGTACCGATCCTGGTTATTGTTGTTGTTGTTGTTTCTGTTTGGTATTCTTTTTAAATATTTTATTTTCTTTTATTTTTTTTTTAAAGAGATACTTTCCCGTTCTCTAACCCATGTTTAATCCCCAATGCTCGTTTGTTACTCGTTTGTTCCTATTTCATCGACGCTTCGAAACTTGGGATTACGAGCTCGTCGATATTCCCGTTTACATTTATATATATATATGTGTGTGTGTGTGTGTGTATATATATCTAGACTGTATATATATACCTATGGTACGTTTAGTATATATTGCCGACCATTCATCATTTATTCGTTCATATGCATTTATAGATGCGCGAAACCTACGAGAAACGTTTTAACGTTTCGTCCAACCCGGTTGTATGTTTTTCTCAATGGTGTTATGTAACCTTGATTTGGAGATGAGGATTTTTTCTTCTTTGTATTATTTTTCTTTTTTATAAATTGGTCGATGTCGATGAATTATTAAACGACGCGATAAAAGAGGATAGAGAAAAATCTGCTATTTAAAACCGGTCCTTGTTTGAAATTCTCTTTTACGAATTCTTCATTCCGAAGATATATATTCGTACGTAAAAAAGATTTATACGTTGACCCACTGACCTATATAATTTTTCATGGAAAAGTGCACCGACCTACATAAATTCATCCCTGAAATCACGTTGTCAGCTAGCAGATGTGAGTTGGATTTTTTTCTTCTCTTTTTCTCTTTTTTATTTTCCTTTCCTAATACTATTACTACAGATGTTCTACGATTACGAATTATGAATAGTAATATTTCGAAGATGATATCTTCGGAACGGAAAATCGATATATGAGAAACAAGGATTATTTTAAAAATAAAATCCTTCGTTTTTCGATATATACTTTGATCAAAATCGATTCAACAAGATCAATTTCGTGAATATATATTTTTCTATACATTTATATATTTATATATAACTCAAATATACGTATAATGTACCGTAATAAAAAGATTAAGTATACTTATGCATGCTCGCAGGGAGTCTTATCAAGGAAACGTTATCTTAAAAAAGAAGCAAGAGAAGGAAAAAATAAAAGAAAAAGAAAGGAGAGTAGAAGACGATTCTAACCGACTACTACTACTTCTACTACTACTACTACTACTACTACCACCGTGAGAGTTTAATTCGCGTGCACGGTGGTACGAATAAATAACGGTGGTAGTTCGACGAAACGACTACGATCGGAGTGAAGGATTATTGAATACCACCGAGGAACATGTTCGATCGTTCCGTGTTTCATGGCAATAAAGAAACACCGATGGTCCAACGAAACCTAAAATTAGTCGGCTCCCGTGTATTTTCGCATCGGGTTATTATTATTTTAACGCGCCGTCGTTAATGATCCCCACCCCTTTTTTTTCGTCCTGCGTTAGAGATCACAGTGGTAGTAAGATATAACATACATATATATATATACTTACATATATAAAACCGATAGCAAAAAGAGAGAAAGAAGAAGGGTTCAACGTCGCGTGTTAGAATGATTTTCGTATACGAAGAAGTTGGTAGTAGTTGAAAGCGACTTTGGGAAAGAGGTGCCGAAAGGAGAGGGATATATCCGTATCCTTGATCCTTCCTGTGCGATTAATCGCTTCCGAGAAAGCACGCGATCTAAAATCGACTCATGCGTCTGACGATTATATTCCCTCCTCTTCTTCCTTTTGCAATTTTACGTTGAAAACTTACGATCGAGATGCATTTAGAATAACTTCCTTTTATCGTATACCTTTTCCGTTTCTAATACTAACATATTATTCCAAAAAGAAAAATCTATTTTGAATGGTTTTCAAAATAGAACAAATATTACTTTAAATTATTTTATATTTATTCTAAAAACGATCACTTATTATTATAAAATATTTCACAAAAAATAGGAGAAATATCTTTAAATTTATTTTTAGTAAACGTTCATTTCTCACTTATCGATGTATACATATATATATGTAGAGAGAGAGACATAAGTTGGAGTTTCAGCATCAAAGAGCGTCTATTTCGAAAGATCGAGAAACGATACATTCTAGATCGCAACCGGTTCGATTCCCATTCGCATATTCTACGGAATAATTATCGGAACTACTCGCATGGCTTGATTCGCTTTCGATCTTCGCTCCTGTCGTTTCGAACTTAGTCCTTTCAAACGTACATCCATTCCTATCTCTCGCCCGGCAAAGATGAAAGGATCTATCACTCTCTCTTTCTCTCTCTCTCTCTCTCTCTCTATCTCTCACACTCACTCTGTTTCCCTTCCACCCTCTATCTTTTTCGTTCATTCACTTTCTCTCGGTGGCCTTTCACGGATCGCACGGCGCGCATAAAAAATGTCCTTCGAAATTAATTCCATTCCCTTTAACGGAAGATTTAATAAACACCCCCCTCTCTCTCTCTCTCTCTCTCTCTCTCTCTCTCTCTCTCTTTGCGCATAGCGGCCCCTTTCAATAAAACTGCGCACCCTCGATCTCGTTCTTTCACAGTCTCTCTCTTTCTTTCTAGAAGGGGTTCTCCTACACTCTCTTTTTTTTATTTTTGGCGTAGGAGAGTACTTTCCCCTCCACCTTTCTCTCTCTTTCTTTCTTTCTCTCACTTGTTCCCATTCTCATTCTCTTTTTTGTGGCAATTTTTATGGGGGAAAAAAAGGGGAACGGAGTGGATCTTTCTCGGAGGATGAACCGTGAAAACGTTACGATTCGCTTCCCATCTTGACGATCCTGACTGATCATTAAAATCACCTACTCCTATTGGTCTTAGGGGAAACCTAATGCTGCTGATGTTGCTGCTTTTCTCTCTCTTCTATCTACTTTACTTCATTTTTTCTACTATGCTAAGAATGTTCCGTGAAATTCGATGATATATATGATACTATGCAGCTGACTGATTGGCTGTGCCAGAACAACGAATGCCGAGCGAATTTCGTATGGGTCCTTGTATTTAACTCGACTCGGTGAAATTCGTTACAGAGTAGTTCTCGTCTTCCAAATTAATTCAATATTCTCTACGTTTAATCGTGTCCCTCTCCTCTCTCATTTCGGTACTTCTAGCAGTACGTTTCCTTCCTATTTTTTTTATTTTTCTACTTCTTCTTTATTCAAACCTCGATTTTTCTCTTTTTTTTACAATTCAAGATTCTGTAAGAAAAATAATTTACGTGTGGCGGATTTATTTTTCTCTTTTTCTTTTCTTTCTTTCCCTGTTTAAGAAAGAATATGAAAATAATACGAAAGAATCGTTTCAATTACATTCATATCTTACAATTTTATACGTCAATTTTACTTTTTTATATTACTTTTACCATTTTGTAAACCCACAAATAAATTATTTTGTTTTTGTCGTAGAGAGAGAGAGAGAGTTACAAAGAACGAAAATAAATGAAAATAAAATTGCGAAATATGAAAGGAAAAAAAAAATTGTAACTTCTTCTCTATGAGTAGCTTAGGAGACGAAAAGTCGATTATCACGTCCTCTCTCTCTCTCTCTCTCTCTCTCTCTCTTTTTCTCTTTTTATTTTTCTATTTTTCGTACAGCGAGAAAGTCTTTGCCGCACGCGGAAATGGAAAAACGACGAGCGTGGGCGAATTGATGGACGAGTACGTACCACGCAAAATCGCAATTCCACCTGACGGTTCGAGAGACTATTTTCATGTGACTGAGTTCATGTGTATATGTGCGAGTGTGTGTGTGAGAGAGAGAGACAGAGAAAGAAAGAGAAAGAACTAACGAACCGACGACGCACGCGCTTCATAAACGTCATTCGGTGAGTTGTCGCGGAATAATCCCATTACGTTTCGTTAATTATCGGTGCATCCACTAGTAGAAGCTTCGAACGTTCATTGAGTCCGAGAAGCATATCGGATCAGTGTCTGATCTCGCATCACTTTCCAACTACAGTTTTTTTTTTCTCTTTTTCTATATATATATAGAGAGAGAGTTGATAATAATACGCGCCGTCGAGTGGTCCAACTTCGTTATCCGGAAAACGTCGAGACGAGCCGTGAGAGTAGACGTTGTCTTATCGATTCTCCAAATTTACGGCATCGAGTGTTCTTGTTGAAAAGATATATATATATATATATATATAGATAAAGCTATTCTTTATAAGTGTAATCCATCATTTTACTTTTGAATCCTGACTAATTTTTGTTATAGCACACAAATTAATCGAAAATAATTTCTCATCATTGAACAACATTTTGATTAGAGATTAATTTTCGTTTGAACTATATTCCAATCGATTTTAAATAATTATGTTCAGTGTAAGTGATCTAGCCAAATAGAATAAAAAACTAGTTCACTAAAGTCAATGAACGATGGGTATGATTGTTATATGGATGAATGACTTCTTTGAAAAATCGTGAGCAGTTTATTTCCAAAGAGACGATAAAAGTCAACCTCTTTGGGAAAGTAAGATCTATGTGTGAGTTAGGTTTCATAGAAAAGTGTGACACGTACTCGTAAAAGGGTGATTAATAAAGACGTTTAAATAATTATGTTTCAAGTTTGATGTGTTTCTTATTATTATTATTATTATTTCTTATTTTTTGTTTCTTTTAATATGTTAAGATATATATACACAATGATATCTCGAAGTTAAAGAATTATAACCAGGAAGGAAGAAATAAATATTCCAGTCTGAAATAAATAATGACTTCTACTATTTTGTTTTTTTTTACTTTACTTATCGGAGAATCTCTATTTTTAAAGTCCTCTACGACGTTGGGTGCGTGCCCTTACAATCGCACTATATTATACCTTTCTACTATGATTGAAATAACTGTCGGGTTGCCTTGTTATAGAGAGAGAGAGAGAGAGAGTGAAAGAGAAAGCAAGAAAGCAAGAGAGAGATGGACACTATGATGGAAAGACGATACGCGATGTTGTAGGACCGTGTTAGAAGAAAAAAAAAACGAAACAAGAGGGTTCACATGATTAGCTCATTATTTTTCGTAGAATATAGTATCCCCCCCTCTAACTGTTGTACATTCTCTTTGACGATACTATCTATAAAGTCCCTCTCTCCGTGGTTCAACGAATAAATGTCGAAGAAAAATCTAACGAGATGTTTTTTTTTTCTTTCTTTATATTTCTATAATAAAGACAACAGAGAGGACGACATGTAACCTCCTACGGTTTGTAATTTTCTCGACGTAAGATCTTTAATCTTTAAAAAATTCTTCTCTATTAGTTAACAATCATTTCTCTTTGTCGTTGACAACTTTCAATTATCGTTCGCCGTATCGTGCATACTATATTAAAATCGATATTAAAATGTAAAGAAAATGTAAAGAAATATTAAATTATTAAATTATTAAATTACAATATTTACTTTTAATAATTTTCTTTTTTCGAGGTACGGTGTAAATGTGTAGAGAAATAAAAATTAATTAATGATTCGATAATTCGATAAACTCATTAAAAAAAACTTTTCTCAGTCTCTTGTAATAAAACTTATCGTATTTCATTTATGCTTATTATATTACTAAAAACAATACTATCTAACGTAATTAAGGTAAACCGTTAAAAAGAGTAATCCGTCGATTAAAAATTTTAATCATCGTTGTTTCGTAAGAAACGATACATATCTCCTATTACAGATATAACATAATACATAGATCTATATATAGAAAAAAAAAAGAACTAGTAAAATGAAGGACGGACATTGTACTGCGGCAATCAGGATAATTCGATACCTGTTTCATCTTCTTAAAGCTTAAAACCGATAAACCAGGAACACAACACACGAAGAGAGCATCCTGGATCATTTCAAACGAATCTGCTCATTAGACTTAATTAAAGTTTTTATGCGATGTCAAACGCGCCTACCAGCACTGTGGGTACGCAATTTGAACCCTTTTCACGGTATTACTCCTGGCCTGTAGAATCAGCATGGAATTACAGTTACACGTCGCTTTACTATGACGGATGTGCGCCCGGCCTTTTAATCAAATTAATCCTCGATACATCTATTTCTCCTCGTACCCGAACTACCTAAATCCGTATAATAATAACGACCCTACCTATCCACGATGCTTATCATCCTGTACATTGCCTCCTCTGTATAATCCCAACGACTATATAACGATTATTTAAATACGCAACTTGCGAAATATAAATGATATACAACGAATACATTATTTACGAGTGAAGCTACTATATTAATCGATAAAAGCTTGCTATTTGTGTTAAAAAAAATAAGAAGAATAGTTATACGATTTCGATGATTATACAAACAAACAAAATTTATATACAATTAGGTACGAACAACAATTTCATGATTAAAGTTATTCCCGAATAGGTATGGTATATTTATATCTTATATAGAATGTTTTCATTTTATTAATCCAGCTACGCACGGTAATTATTGTTGTTGAAATTAAAACAATCGTTAGAAATAACAAACGTGTTAACTTGGTTGAACAATTAATCAATATTATTCGTTATTGTTAATTATTCTTCATGGATCATATTATTTCTATATATACTTGTTGTTATTTATAATCTTTATTCCAAACGTTTACGAATAAACTCGTTCAATTGATTTTTCCTCTCTTTTAGTAATTATAGTTATTTAAATATAAAAAAAACTTTCGATTACTTTCAATTTTAGCAATCAGAAAAAACACTCACGTAATGAGTGTTACTAAAGTGAAACTTATTTAGCAAACCTTAATCAATAGGTTCTCTTGAAGGAATTTACAAAACTATAGCTATTCGAAGTTATGTCAGTATCATTGTAGATGTTTCTCCTGTGTTATCCATAGAAGAGAGTGACGAGTCAAACCGAAGGAGAGGATAAGGGAGAGTTAGGGATTGGCTTGCAAAAGGGATATGTCGCGGTAAAGGGCAGAGAAGCGAACTCACGGTGACGGCAGATGCATAGCAGCCGGTGAACCGAGCAAGGGCGAGTGAGATAAACTTACAGAAAGAGAAAGAAAGAAAGAAAGAAGGAGAAGGAGAAAGACAGAGAGAGAGAAAGAGATAGAATACGTTCGCAATGCTTGATTTTCTCCATTCTAGGTTCGAGTTCTCTTTCAATGATCTCTCTCTCTCTCTATTTCTATTTCTATTTCTCTTTCTCTCCCCTGTCTCGAAGTCAGTCGGTCCTTCGAGAACTTTGACTTGACTTCGACGAACGTAAGAGGAAGTAAACGAGAGTAACAGAGAAATAGGTGGGGTAGGATGTAGGAGGAGGAGGAGGTTGGAAGGGGGAAAGAGAGACAGATAGATAGAGGTGTACCGGTAGACTGTAAACAGAAGTGGATAGGGATCCAAATAGGCGGCACTTGTATGAAGTTGAATGGGGAAGGCGTAGTAGAGTTCGTAGTCGGGTCGCTTCTTGTATATAATCGAGGGGATGGTTAAACTCAAACAAGCGTGGCGTAGCCTGTGTATCCGCGATGCAACGGTATCGTGGGCGTGCGAAGAAAACAGGATAGAGAGGAAAAGGGAACGGAGGGTGGAGGGAAGGGCTGATGGGTGGCGTTGGGTGACTCGTTGTGACCGAGGATAAGGCGAACGACCGAATAAATTCAACGGCTGGCTTAACGACGTCGTTCTCTCTCTTTCTTTTTCTCATTCTTTATATTTTTTTTTTCCTTTTTTTCTTTCTTTCTCTTTCTCTCCCTTTCTATCTCTCGTTCTCGCTTTTTTGCTTCTCGAGACCTCGTAATTTCAGTCCTCAAGCGGAGCCCAACAACGGTGGACGAGCAAAGCACGAGTTTAACAACGGCACGATCCTTGACAGCATTTGATTTGTCTTGTAATTGTCATGGTCGCCCGGTGTTTCGTTAATTTCGAGAAAGAAGAAGAAGAAAAAAAGAAAGGAAAACAACAAACGAATTTATGTCGGGCAGAAAGACATAAGCGAACGAAGATTGGATTTTCACTCCCTTGCTTCTTCTTCTCCTCTCGCGTTCCTATGGTTTCCGTTGGTTTTTACTTTATATGGTTTTTCTATTTTTTTTTTTAATTTTCTTCCATCTATATTTCTTTTACTATTACTACTATTTTTTTTCCTCCCCTATGATCATGGGTAGATCGTTACCTAGAGTCGTCTGTATAATTTAGGCCAATTTCGGAGATGTTCTTAGCCGCTACTAACGCGCCTTTGATTTTGAGAAATAGAGAAAAAGAAAAGGGAAAGATGAGATACTTTTGTTTCGAAAAAAAAAAAATAAAACATATATGTAATAATCGATTTCTACAGAGGTGAAAAAGTAAAATAATAGAAGACGACGAGGACGCAATCGTTGGTTTGTACTGTGGGAGGATAACGAAGGTAGTAATCTGTTTTCATGCTTGCCTTGTCCTTAGGATAGGTCAAAGTACCGAAACGAAGAAGAAGACGCTAATTACAGAGGATACTTCTACTCTGTCTATCCCCCTTTCCTCCTTTCGTAGTCCCACACCTTTCTCTCACACATTCTCTCACACACATTCTCTCACACATATTCTCTGTCTCAGTCTCTCTTTCTATCTCGTTTGCTAGCTCTCTATTCGTCGATGGAACCACCGACTATGGACAGTTTCGTCGACGTTGGTCCAAGGTGCCGCAGCAAAGCGTTAGGTTTGTACATGTTAGTGCCGCTGCTGTTAGGTGCTTCTGTTAGTACTGGCCGGATGTTACTACGAGCCTTGACGAGGGAGTGGCGAAGAACGACTAAGTGGCTTTCCCTCCTTTCCCTAACGTTATCTCGTTACAACGGCAAAGCACGGCAAAGCTCAAAGGAAAGTTTAGTTTTAATCGCTTTGTCTCACCTTCGGACAACCCTTTTCATTCCTTTCTCATCCTTTTCTTTAACCATTCATCCCTTCGTATATCTTATACTTTTCGTTGCACTAACTTCTTCTTCTTCTTCTTATTGTTTACGTTGTAAATCAAATACACTTTACTATTATTATTATTATTAGAGATAAAATATGATTTTGAATATTATGAGAAGTGGGATTTGATTTTATACTGGAATAATATTGAAATGATATTTATATGTTATCTTGGAAACTATGTATCTCGAAAATATTCTTTCATAATATCAGATTGTCGATCATTCTTCCTACCTTTCTCTCTCTCTTTCTTTTTTATTAAGTTTAAAGAGTATTCGAAGTATTCATTCAACTTCAATGTAAATTGACCTTTCGTTTTATCCATAAGAATAGAAGAGAAGAATCGGTTTTGGTGGTAAATTCAATTTAATAATCAAAGCAAATCAAATAAGGTATTTTTTTTTCTTTTCTCTTCTCTCTCTCTCTCTCTCTCTCTCTCTCTTCCTCTTTTACATGCATATGCTTCGAATCACTGATTTGCATTAAATATTATGTATATTCACGTATACCGTGTATGTATGTATGTATAACTCTATGAATAAATTCTAGAAAATAAATCAATCTTTTTGATTTAAGTGTGAACGAATTTGATAGAATGAAATAACAGTAAAGTTATGATGTATATGTGTGTGTGTGTGTGTATATCAGTTGATATATGTATAATAAAGTTCCATGTGTATTGGACGAATAATACGTGGTTCTATGGTTTTCCGTAACTACTATCATAAGGACCATTATAGTGATGTTTCACGAGAACAGTACTCGCAAGGAGAAATTTACTTGGACCGACTAGACGAAGTCTGCACGAAATAAGAACTCATGTTATACATCGTAAATGTATGGCAAAGATACAGTAATGGAAAAGTATACACGTTACTTGCAAAAAGTATATACGTTTGTATTTGTATGTGTGTGTGTGTGTGTGTGTATGGGTATAAGAGAGAAAGAGAAAGTTTACGTGAGATTGCATTTCGTCTAGCTGTCTATGTAGGACGTTGATACTCCTCTTTTCCAACGTTTCTTCCTTCACGTTCGTTTATATATCCGGTGCACGAAATCAATGGAATCATTCCTTCTTCTTTCTTTACATTTTACCTGTCTCGGATTTATAATAGCTAGAGCTAAGGTATACAGTGTACAACCAATCCGCCGCCACCGAATTACCTGTCAACGAATGAAAATACAAAGAGCGGTACGTGAAAAAAACACGATACTAGTTTAAATATTATATTATATTTAACTTTATTCTTTCTTTTCTTTTTTCTTGGAAAATAAGTATTACGTATATAAGTACACGATGATGATAATGATGTTACCACGATGATTAAAAATATTTTTTCTCTAAAATATTAAAACGTTCATTAAGACTTCTTCCCCATGTTGGATGATTTTAACTAAAAATGAGAGAGATAGTAAAAAAAAAAAAGAAAAGAAGGAGAAATGAAAACGTGTTATGACAAGTTAATAGAGTTTCTTTTATAACAGAAAGAACAGGGTTCTCGTTTTTCGCGATTCCTACAGGAATCTTTACTCTTTTCCGAGTGACGTTAACAATGTTGACGAAGTACCGTTCTCGTTCACTATTCCAACCGTTAAAACGTTCCCAAGATAAACATAGGAAGGATAGAACGGAAGTGTGTAATTTTCGTCGCTTCTTTTTTGTCCTACCTTGAAGTTCTCTTGGCTAATGTTACATCGTCCTACTCGAGTTAGCTACTCGCTAATTCTTTAGCTAGAGAAAAGGGTAAGACTAAGATAGTATATAGTCAAGTTACCTGAACCCGTACACACGTTTATCCCCTCTTCCGGTTTATATATATATACACAGAGAATTCACGAAGAAGAAACCTTCACGATAATGATCTTTAGCTTCGAGAACGTCGTTAAGAAAAGAAAAAGCTGTACCTTCTCTTTTTTTGTTTTTTATTTATTTCTACAACTTCGCCGATTACCTTCTTCTTCTTCTTCTTCTTCTTCTTCTTCTTCCTACGTAACACTTTTTCCAACGTAACTTTCGAACGATTTTCTTCTCTTAGTTTTCATCTATGCATGTATTATATAAATGAAGCTTTAAAAAAAAGGTTGACAAGTTAATAAGAATATATATATCTAAATATCTCTTATAATTATTTTATAAAAAAAGAAGATACTATAGGCTATATAAGATGTTGTAAAAAATATTTGTTTGTACAATTTTTTGATGGTAAAATCATTTTCTAATTAATTACAGGATATATATATTTATGTAATTGTAAAATATGCAAAATGTTATTGATTACAATTAAACAAAAGGAGAAAATATTTCAAATCGATTGAAGTTATTTCCATTTTTTCCGGTATTATTAAATGACGATTCGTTTTCATAGGAAGAAATAGAGACTCCCATAATTTTGTACGGTTTCTTTCGATATCTAGAACGAGATACTGCCTTTACAACATATCGGGTTTCCTGTTAACGAAAGCAAAGAAGCTGTAGTACCGATCTGCCTCTTCCTGCTTGCTTGCTTGCTTGCTTGCTTGCTTGCTTGCAGATCTTCGTTCTTCGATTGTAGATGAACGTAGGATCTTTTCACGAATGCGATTACTTCTCTTTGGGTATTTCGTGAAACTTCAAAAGTGTTCCGAAAGTTTTCTCTTATATTAGATCACATCTCCATGGTAGCATCTACTATTTCTTAAGATACCTGAAAGACCTCTCTTTTTTTCTCTCTCTTACCCTTGCAATTGGAAACCCATACGACTATTTTTGTAGGAACATCGATTAAAATTCCTTCTCTTTCTTTTTCTTTAAAAGAAAAAATAAGAAAATGAAAGATTTCCCAAAGAAAATTACATTCTTTTTGTTATTTTTTCTTCTTCTATTTTATTTATATTTATTAAATTTAAATTAATTAGAGATTTCCTACAACCAAAATACCATTGATTTAGAAATAATTTGAATAAAGATAAAAATAAGGAATATATTCATCGTAAATGATTTTAAATACATTATATTTTGTTTTCTATTTAATTGGAATATCCTATAACTATGAATAGATTTAGAAACAAAAAATATATAATATATTAGTTAATTAAAGATAAAAATAAAAATACATTTATTTCATTGGGGAAATAATTATTATTACAGTAATGGAACTTTTAAGCAAAGAGCTTTGTTAATTAACGATCGATAGATACGTTTCTCTGACCAGGACACTTCGTACGTACCGGACGTTGAAGTTATTTTTACTACATCCAAGTTTACGATGTGTTCTAGGAAAATCTAAGGATGAGCAGATGATGGACCAATAGGGAAAAAAAAGAAATTGTAAGTATTAGTAGTTTGGGACGAAAAATCGAAGTAAGATGAAGGAAAAGGAAGAATTATATTCGTTATATCCCTCTTCTTATATAATACGATGATAATCCGTAGAGAATTATATCTCTCTGACGTTCATCTTTCATTTATGTTACAAGCATGGTCGAGTTTGGAGCAGATGGTTGTCGAAACGCAAAAAGGGTGGACTGGGGGGGAAAAAGGAATTAAACGATTACGAAGAATAATATTTTTCCTTCTTTATGGTTTTGTTATTTTACTGATAAAATTGTTATTATTATAATTATTATATATTTTATTTTTTGTTCCTTTATATATACATATAAATAATTATATTATCATAAAATCATTGTTGAATAAATGAAAGATTTCATTAGACGAGAGAGAATTTTGTTCGTGTTTGCACGTAAATCATTTGGAGCGACGAGCTCGTTGAACCGTTCGTTCAGAGCATTATAATTATTATCATTACTATTACATTGAAAAAGAGATGCATTAACCGCCGTCGTAATCCGAATGTAAATCGCATACGCGGCGAACGATCCTCGACGGTTTTAAGTGCGGGTACTTCAATGTGCTACGAGTTCTATCGAAATGTATGTGTCTTTCCTACGTGTCGTACACATATCCACATACATATTACGATCTCTTGGATCGTAAAAAAAGAAAAAAAAATGTTGAATAGAAAGGTAAAGGCAGATAGAATAAACTTTCATCGATTCGTTCGCATTACCCCAACGAAGTTATTTTCCAAAGAAGTATACTTGAATTTAATTTTTTTCCCTTTTTAGTATGTTTTCTCTGATTTTTTTCAAATTTCTTTTGTTTCCAACTAACGAGAACGATCTTTAGATGATATATCATATTCTTTTATTATAACAAGAAAAAATAATACAAACGTTGGTAAATAATTAGAGTATTTTATCGAGATTGGAAAAACAAATAGAGTTGTTTCGATTGTATCAATATTAAATACTTGAGATTTTATAATAAAATTATTATCTGTAATATTTAGAAAGAAATACAAAATTATAATTGTTAATATATATATATGTGTGTGCGCTAATAATTGCTTATGTGTTGCTTAAAATCACATAAACTATCCAAGAAAAATAGTCATCGATTCATATAACAAATTAACATTAACAGAAAACATATTTTTTCCAAACCTAATTTTTTTTCATTGCAAATTTGTTTGACGAGCTATAACTCAGGATTAGCATAATAGTTAATTAATGACTTTTGACTGAACATAGATAATATATATATATAAATATACATACATACATACATACATACATACATATATATATATATATGTAAAATGTTTTCAACATCAAAGTTAGACGAATATCGAAAGAAGAAACGACGAAAACTTTCTTTCGAAGAGCTTCTGCTACTACTTCTTCTTCTACTTCTACATCTTCTTCTTCTTCTCATCTGTATTACACATTCTCTCTGCGAAGTGAAGATTTTAAAAAGCTTCTCTGATACGACTCAGTGCGAGGGAATCTTTATTTATGAAGTCAAGTGTGTGAGAGTGTGAGCAACGACATTTTACAGGATTCAACGTATCCTTTTACAAGATATGACTGATACAGTACCATCTCATACATACCTCATATATACACATACACACACACACACGCATATTCATACTCTTCTACCTTTTTTTTACACGTAAGAATACACACACGCTCGTGAAAGACTTCCGGACAGATAAGACCATTAGGGTCCGGTAATGTACTTTGCCAAAATATCGGACGACGTAAGGGAGACGTCCAAAACCGGCTCGATTTTCTTAGGTCACGTGGAAAAAGGACCGTTGAAAGGTGTTGCCCTTGGACTGTAGGACGACCTTCGAGGATAAGAACCCATAAAACGTTATCTCTCTCTCACTCCTCCTCCTCCTCCTCTCTCCTCGTTCCCTTATCTTCGATTTTTCTTCTAACATTGTTATCAATTATTTTTCTTCTATTTTGCTTTTCTTTTCGATATCTTCGTGAAAATTATTGCCTATATTTTTTCTCTTTTCTCTTTAAATATAATATCTAAACGAATAGGAAAACAAAAAAATTGATAACAAAATGATACGATTAGAATTAATCTCGTGCAAAATGTGATATTTGTTCTGAACGAAGGGGGTTTTTTTAATTTGATTAAAGTTAACGAAAGGATAAAACACACGGACAAGCAGACAGACAGACAGGCAGACAGAATGCTCAGAAAGAGAGAGTATAATACCGAAGCGATCAATCTATAAAAGAAAACCACTCGATCATGATACTCTCTCTCTCTTTCTCTCTCTCTCTCTCTCTCAATTGAGAACAATATTTCCGAAAGCTTTTTTTCTTTCTCTCTCTCTCTTATCGAGGAAGAGAGTTTGTACGTCGCTTTTCGTAGTCGAACGTGTGTAGCATCTAGCGGTTTCGATGATTAGGAAGTCACAGTTTCTAAAGTACGTGAGAGCCATTCGAATGGAAATGATTGAGTTTGATCGAGAATTCTTCACCGGGTAGAAGAAGCTTGGGGTAAGTAAATCGCTTGGCCATCGGTAAAAAGATTTATCGTGAACAATTCTTTTCTGCGGTAGCTTCGAAAGTGTAGGAAGAGTATACCGGTATAGAGAAAAGGAAGGAAGGAAGAAAGAGAGAGAAAGAAGGAGGAGAGAGAAAGCAGGGGGAGGAGGAGAAGGAGGAAAGGAGGAAAGCAAGTAGCAGCCTGGGCAGTTCACCGCAGAGGGAGAGAACAACTTTCGAAAGAGCAAAAGTTGCCGGACGGAAACGTGATTTCGTGGTTCCGATGGGAGCAGCCTGTTTCGTACTGGGACGACCAGAAAGAGATAGAAAACCGAGTGAGAGAGTCAGATAGAGATAGAGAAAAGGAGGAAAAGGGGAAAGAGGAGGAAAAAGGCGGCGGATAAATATAAGAAATAGTTGGGGAAAGGAGTAGAGATACGCTCGTATATCGAATGTATCGACAAATGGCGTAGATGCTGTGTGACCAGAAGCAATATCAATCTTGGTGCAATGATTTATCGTTCAGATACTTACTCTCTCTTTCTTTTTACTCATACCAACAATAAGAATATTATACTCTTTGGAATATACGGATGTTGACTATTTTCTTTCTTTCTCTCTTTCTTTCTTTCTTATTTACTTACTTTACTTTCTTTCCATTTCTTTTCATTTCTTTTTAGATTATTTTATTGTTGTTGTTGTTGTCTCATATTCGTCGAAACAATATCACATTTGCGAAGATTACGAACGTTGGGTTATTATAAAAATAAGTCATGTTCATATCTCGTGAAAGTTATATGCTTTGTCGTATGTAACGTGACGTTAATTATTTTTCCGTTCACATATATATACAGGAAAAAGAAAAATGATAAGAAAATAAAGTGTAATAAATTAAAAAGGTATTTCTTTTTCTTTTTCTTTTTTTTTTTATTATATATAACGCAAAACATTAATATAATTATGAAATATTTGCAAAGTTTAGTCGATTATTATTATTATTATCATTATCATCATCATCATCATAGTTTGAAAATATCTTCGCAAAATTAAAGACACATTCCTTTTGTTTTCTTTTGTTTCCCGTAGATCTATTGACGTGTCAACAAAGAAAGGAAGCAAAGTCTCAAAGCGAACGGAAAAAGAACAAGAAGAAGAAGTTTAAAGTTTCGTTTATTAATTTTCCTTTAGAAACTAGATTCCTCTGTTTAATCATATAAATGTTCATCGTAAGTTCAAAACATCGAAAGGAGCGAGGGTAAAGGGGAGAAGGGAAAGGGGTAACAATTACTTTTTATCTTTATCATAGAAAACTGTGTTAATATCTGACATTATAAGTATCTACTATCTCTTCTCTTGACACACACACACACACACACACACTATCTTTCTTAGTTAATCTCATTCTATTTCTTGCAACGTTAATCTCATTCCATACGAATGAAATAATACCTATTTCAAGTTGAAACTAGACAGTTAAGACTGTAGTAAAGATGACGTTTCTCTGACGTAAGACAGAGGCTCACGATTTAGAAGTTGGCTTGGTAACAAACAATTTTCATGGATCTAAGACGATGAATAATATTGGTTTATTTTATAAGATAGTCCAAGATATATAGAAAGATAGAGAGAAGGAAAGAGAGAGTAGAAATGATAACGAAACATAGAAATATGCGTCATAGAATTTGGATGAATCTATGATTGCCAAGATTTAACAACACATAAACCTATTTACGCTTGGATATATTTGTATAGTTAAATATGGTAGAGAAGAATTTGAGTGATTCGTACAATTTAAGATAATATTCTACGTTTTCCGTGAGAGAGGTTTGTATTAACATAATTCATCTTCATCGGTAGGCATATTTGAGAATGAGAGAGAGAATAAAAGAGAGAATGAGAGACATAGCTGAAAACGTATCGAGTTTGCTTTAATTAGTTTCAACGCGAAGAAGAAACCGAGCTTAATTACGGGTCTCGACCGTCGAAGAATTCTCTCTATCTCTCTATCTATCCATTTACCTCTCTCTTTATTTCTCTTTCTTTCCCGTGTCTCACCCGGTCTCTATAAAACTTTTTCCAGCCGTGTAAATTATCCACGCGAAACCGTTCGAGAGTTCAAAGCGACGAGAAGTTTATTTGAACACGTATCTCTTTTTCTCTCTTTCTCTTTCTCTCTGTATTTTTTTTTTCTCTCTCGCGAAAAATTATTTTTATACCCCGGCAAAATGCGTTCGAGCTCGACGAAACTTCTTTATAAAAAAAAAAAAAGAAGAAATTACAAAAAAAAAGAGAAAGAGAGAAAAGAAAAGATTATACGTGCACACGGTCGCTGTAATTTTCTTCTTTCTTTCTTTTCTAATTTTTTATTTTTTATTTTTTATTTTTTATTATCATTTCTCGAGATTTCTTTTCATCGAAAAGTATGCCTCCTTGTCATCTAACTCTTTATATCTTTTTTTCTTCTTCTTTTTCTCTTTCTTCCTCTCTCTTTACAGGAACAAGTGGATCTCAGCTCGTAGTTTCCGTAGAACGCGTTGTCGACTCGAGTTAAGATCTTCGACGGTGCACTGGAAAGAACGATGGAAAGTGAGGTGGTAAAGAAAGAGGGAAGGGGTTAACGGGGGTGGTGAACAGGGATAGGTGGTAGGAGAAAGAGAACCATAGATCACGAAGTACGAAGGAGTAGAAAAAGTGGGAAGACTAAAGGTGCGCTACGAGAGGATCGTTTTAACTCCTTTTCTTTCCTTCTTCTTTTCTTTCTTTCTTTCTTTCTTTCTTTCTTTATCTCTTTTAGTTGAGAAATTCTTGGAGCTATTACGAGCTACTAAATTGTGAAAAAGAAAGGAAGAAAGTAGATGGAGAAAGAGAGAGAAGGTGGATTGTGATCGTAGTATTGAATATACTTAAAAATCAATAATATTATTATAATAAAATATTCTATACGTGAATGTAAATAAATGATAATAAGTATAAAAATGAATATCAAATGGAATAAGATTAAAATGATTTTCAATCTTATCGAATATAAATCGAAGAAAAATTTGTTTAACGTAACTTTACCTTTCGGTAAAAACACGCTGATTCCTATCTTTTTCAATCTCGAGAAAAATGGAGAATAGGAGAAAAAAGAGCGAAATAATATAATAATTTTCTAATTGAACAAACCATGTCTATTATAGAATAGTTCGATAAATAACTAACGTGTATTCTTCTTGATAAGTGAAATTTTATATCGGGTATTAAAAATGGTTAAAAAATAAACAACAATTTGAACGAATTTAATGACTCGTAGAAAAGATTTGGAAAGTTAGTTGTTTATATCGGTTAACTGATCGAAATACCAACGGGAAATGAGATCGTTCAAATCTTGAGCCGCGAAACACGGTAAAAGCTTTCCTCTGTAGGAAAAACCGATACGCGTGTCCAGCAGTAACGTAACGTAACGTAACGTAACGTCAACATCGTAGTATCGTTTAGGTGAGAATTATTTCGTTTGATTCTGTTGAACAAGAGGATGGGTCGACATATCTCTGCTAGTTTCTACAGAGTAGTACTATCTGGTCCACGTTTTATTTTTTTATCCAACTCTTTTACTCTCTTTCATGATTTATTTTTTGTTCCTCTTCGTTTCCTCTTATCCTCGATAGTTTGAAAATGTGAAAGAAGAATGAGACGAGGAAATAGAAAAAAAAGGAGAAGAAGAAGAAGGAAATAGAGAAGGAAAGAGAAAGAAGAGAGGATACGGATAAGAGAGTATCTCAGTCGTCGTTGTGTTTCCCTCTGACTATACCTACCATTACTACCACTACTACTACCATTACCACTACCACACACCCTATCGTGGTCCTCAGTTTCTATTTATTCGCAATTATAACGTCCGTCTGGACTTTATCTCCTGGGACGGCGAGAACAGCAGCCGTTTGTTTAGTTTCAAGCAAGGGGGAAGAGAGGAGCCTCAGCTCGTCTTGATTGACGGCCGTTTTCGTGGGTGTTTCGTGCCCTCACCTTTTCCTCCTAACTTGACTACTACGTCTGACACGTGGGAAGGCGTATTATAAGCAACGAGACGGAGAGTTTTATTCCTCGAGCTTGAACACACACACACATACAAAATATGATGATAAAAATAATCATAAAAATAAAAAAACAGAGAGACGGAGAGAGAGAGAGAGAGGTAGTATACAGGAATAAAAAATAAAAAGAACAAAATAGGAAAAAGAAGGAAAAAAGTAAAAGAAGACAAAGACAGGGAATGCGGAAAAAGAGAGAGGTTGTTTGGGCATTGTATTCCTTGCGTTTCGAGAACTCGGATAAATCTGTCTGGCCAACACACTACCTACTACCCATGACACACACATTTACGCACACGCGTGTACAAACAAACACGCATGAAGCGGTAGACTTTAGATTATGGAAATCCCGAGAAACGATGGACCCTTCAAAGGGATACGAACGACGTGCATTCAGTTCTCTTGCAGTATTGTTTACCTACGCTACTGCCTTCCTACCAAGCAAAGCACCTCTCTCTCCACCCTCCTTCACTCATCCTCCTCCTTTCTCTCTATCTCTTTCTAGTCTTTATCCTTTTCAACGTCGTTTTGTCGGGTCGCTGTCCCTTTTTCGTGCCGTCCATTATTTGGAGCACCTTCGACGGACACTACCCTCCCACCACCACCCCTCTTACCACGTTTCGGTTCGTTCGGATGGACGATCGACGAGCAAAGTGCCACACGTTCTAGCTCCGTGTCGCGTCCGTTTAACGATAACACTTTTGGGATGATGGCACGTGAAAGTCCTTGATTTTCATAGCTAGCAGCACACCACCGACCGAACGATTTTCGACGACGAATCGCAGCCGACTAACACGGATTTTCGATTTTCATTCGAAACTCTTCCAAGAGCTTTGTCATGTATGGTTGGTGGTATTCCATACTGTATACGTAAAAAACTACGTGAGAAATTGTTATGAAGATAAAATAAACTGAGAGGATTAAAACTCGCACGAGTATCGTAAGATCTTTTTCTCGATTCGTTTCTCTCTTTTTTTATTATATATTTTTTGCGTGAGAAGAATGATCCAATGACAAATAGAGACTATAAGATATGGGGATGTTTTTTTCACAAGAGATGTTCGTTTAAAAAAAAAAAATAAGAAAGGAAGAAGTACACATTCTGTCGAAAGGAAAGAAGGAATCGTAAGAATAGAGGAGGAGTTTCGTTGGATTTATAGAAAGGACATACGGTGAATCCCTTTTTCGAAAGGTCGGTCCCCGTGTCTTTTTCCCCGATGCGTGGATGGAATCGATTCTAGAATCTCTCTTTTCTTTCACAAACCAGGTGGAAAGTTAGAAAAGAAAAGTTTATCCTCTTGTGCACAAGAGTCGCGACATTTCGAATTTAAACAACTTGGGAGAATTACTTTCAATGGAATATGTTTCTTCTATGGACAAACATACGTGTGTATTATGTGTGTGAGTATGCGAGTGCGTACGTACGTGTGTACGTATGTATGTATGTATATATGTTTCGTTTTATTTTTTATATATTTTTTTTTCTAAACTCGAAACTACTATTCTCCCATATACATCTATCTATCATTCTTTCTTACTTACTTTCTTTATTCTTAGTTAGAAAAGCTAGACTTTTTTATTTTACAATATATTATTTTGTTATTATATTTATGTCATATTGAAACATCGTCTGGTTGAAATTCTTCTGAAAGAAACTAACCCACGCTTGTATCTAGTATTATATATACATTTTTTTTTTGTCACTCGATTCGAAAATCTCAATCCTGAGTCAAGTTGATTATCTATTCTTACAACAAAGTAAAAGGTAGATAGTAGTATACTTTTGCTCCACTATAGTAATCCGATAGTTTAGGAAGCTTTCAAACTTTCCCACTCCCTTTTTCCTACAGACTACTGGTAGTTTGTATAACAATGATTTGATCCTTTTCGCTGTGACCACCTTTTTTTTCTTCCTTCTTCTTCTTCTTCTTCTTCTTCTTCAAGCTTGACATGTTACAAAGCAAGGCGGTACCGTGCCCTACATTCTCGTCAAAAAGAAGAAGAAGAAGAAAAAGAAAACTAGAAAAGAAAATCGAACAACAAGTTGACCTTTGTTACACAAAGGATAAAAAGGGGTACTGCATTGTTACTACCCTGAAGTGAATTTTTTTTTTTATTTACTCGTTACAGTATTTAACGATCTTACGTCTAAGTTACCACGTAACGGGTACCACGGTAGATAAATATCTTTTCGATAGAAAATTATATACCTTGATGTCTTGTTTCTTAACGTTTAATATTTTCTACAAGATTTTATTCTATAGGTTTTAATTTACACAAGAGTATTAATAATTGCAATATTATAATATTTTCGAAAAAGGTTACGTGCAAGTTTCAAATTATCAGAGAAAAAGAATAATGATTAAAATTTTATAAAAGAAATTAATCAATGCTAATAGGAAAAAAGAAAAGTGACGAATCTCGTTATAATTGTTGACAAAATTATTCTTTTCATTGGACTATGAATTATCATTTCTTTTTATCTTCCTTTCTCTTTTTATTTTCTTTTTATCTGGTTCTTTTTATTTTATATATGCTCGTAAGAAAGGAAGAGGTGGACGATATATGTGGTTATACGTACATACGAGGGAGAAACACTCCAAAGACGACGCTCGGAATTTATTAACTCTAATTCCTTTCGCGTTACGGTCAAAGGTAAATCTCTCTCGGTCGTGCACGATGTACGCTCGCGCGCACTCCAAAGAATCCAGGAAAAATCTCAAGTATGTGTTCACACAGCGTTAAGAACACTGCTTGGAGACTATATCGACGGGTTTAGCGTACTCTTAACTAATTTTCTTTTTTTTTTCTTTTAGTTGATATTTTCATAGGAAACCATTGACTATTGACACCACATTTCTCAACGTAACAACAAAAATATACATAAAAATAATTTTACGTTAATATCTAAAGAATTATTATCTTAATAAATATCCTAAATAAATTCTAAATAAATTAAATTCTAATTTTTATATCAAACAGAGATAATTCCAATAAAGAACTGATTTCTTTATTGGAAAGAAATGGCATTTTGTTAATAACAATGCAAAAAATTACTAGACGAATATGTGTTTACATAAAAACACATTAATACCTAACAAAAAAAAAAAGAAAGGAGTAAATGTAACAAAAATAAATATAAAAGAAAATTATCCATGAGAATAATCAGATAAAAATATACCTGAAGAATAGTTTCCTCTTTCGCAACACGTGACAATATTCTTACGTTAAGTATATACTTAAATCATCCTTACTTTAGCTCCTGGGCCACGATAAAAGCATTAAGTGACGCACACTCGCGTGAGCACACACGTACGTACCTGCAACAAAGAAAGAAGAGAATCCGATTAATATAAGAGCAAAGGCAAGGCGATCATTCGTAATGGTAGGAGGGGGGTTGGTTGAAAAAAGAAGGAAAAAAAAGAGAGAAAAGGACGTTAATCTCTCCATCATCGAACCGAGGGCCCTACTCGTTTCTTCGAAGGACGTTGAAGAACTACTACGACAAAGAGGGCCGTAGCTTAATCTAGATCGAGATAAACTCATCGACTCTCAGATAGATTTCCGATGATAAAGCTTCGCGATCCCTTCTCGTCTAACAGGAAAAAAGGAGGGGACTGATGAGGGGGTGGAGCTGGGGAAGAGAGTGAAGAAAGAGGGTTAACATTACGAATGCAACGCCCGTTGCACCTTCTTTCGTCGCGAACCACGGAATTAGTTTTATCGACGCACACGATACGCCTCGGGTACAACACGCGATCTCGAACACACGATGATAGTTCTCCTCCCTCCTCCAACGGGTTGGAAGGGGGAAAAAAAGGGCACATGGGAAAAACTAATCTATCGAAAGAAAAAAAAGAGAAAAGGGATGAGAATAGAATTCTAACCGAACTTAGCCCTACCGTGTTTCGAACGATATCAATCGATTTATTCCAAATTAAAATGGATTATATTATATCTAAATAGATATCTTTATTACGATAAAATCAAAAAGTTAATTAAATATTTTTCTCGACTATATTTTACTCGATAAAATGTGATAAAATTGTTAAAAAAAATAAAAAGAATAATGAAAAACAGGTTACGTGGAATCTTGATTGATCTTAGATGCGTGTAGGAGAGGACGTGTTTTAAGATTAAAAAAGTAATGTCATTAAAAATCGTGCGTCGAATGTAAAGCAAGTTGATCTAATATTAAGGTTTATTGATAATTATTAATATATGATAATTATTAGCGTGACTTAGAATATAAACTTGTGATACCTGTATGTTAATTAATTAATCGATTAGTATATATATATATATACATTATGTTGATGTTAACGATGGAGATAATACCAAGAGCTGAACACTGCTCGTAGTCATCCGTAAGGCTGCTTAGTTATGTTTACGAAGCTAGTGTTTACATTACGCTGATATACTTGTGCATCGATTAAAACGGTCTAATGACAAAGATGACACGTTAAGACGCGTATCTGTTTACTTTCCACCTCAAGCAATTTGGTTAAGCTAATTTCAATGAGAATTCTCTCTCATAAATTTATGTTTAACCTTTTTTTATTCACGATATTATAGTAAAACAAAATATTTTACACGTAACCCGTAACACGTCTCATTTACGTTAACATAAATTTCACCGACCAACAACACCAGTTAAAAATTCATTAACTTTAAAATCTCTTCTCGAAAATAACGATATATCAATCTTGTATAAAACGAAAAAAAAAAGAAGAAGGAAAAAAAATCAAGGCGCAAAATAAAAAGAATTTTCAAACAACACATCGTGAAACGATGATAAACGAAATAAATATTCTGGAAGGAAGAATGAAGGAACAACAATAAACGTTTAACATTAGCATGGAGAATCCCTCTTTCATTATATACGTGACGAGATGGAAAGAGACAGATATATATATAAAAGCAAGGAAGAGAAGAAGAAGGAAAAAAAAAAGAAAAAAATAGAATAGAGAAAAGAAAAAAAAGAAATGTAAAAGGTTTTCACGGAGAGCGGGTAATCGCGAGTAAAACTAAATCTACGGGGATTTTCTCTTTGACGAGGGTGTATACGGAATGCGTAGGTAGTAGCCCATAGTTGGATAGAAGAGAGAACGAGAGTACAATACAACGTTTGTTATATAGTATGATAGAGAAAGAAAATGAGAGAGAAGAGAGAGAAAGAAAGAAAGAAAGAGAGAGAGAGAGGAACCGTCTCGAGGAATATAACCAAGGTGTATCGTGAGCTCTAGGTTGGATAAATATACGGTGTGCACGAGCCAGCTAGCGAGCCAGTCAGCCAGTTTTCCAATGTAAAAGAGAGTCAGAGAGAGAGAATAACGAAGGAGAGGAAGGAGAGGAAGCAAAAGGTTACGTTTTGCGGGCACGAACCTAACTCCCGGCTACGATATTCATATCTCGTTTTTATATCGCACGTAGGTGCTGGGAAGAGTCGACGATCCGTTCCATTTTCTACGTGTAAAAAAGCTTTTAGCTGAAAAGCATTGCTTCGAAAACGTGGAGTAGCCAACGAGAGAAAAAAAAAAGAGTGAGAGAGGAGAGAAAAAGAATGAAATAGAGAAAGAGATAGATAGATAGAGAGAGAGAGAGAGAGAGTAGATCGTAATTATCAGGACGAGCGATACGCATCGTGTACTTGCCGCGTGACCTGCTTAACTGCATTTCTTTCTTTTTGTTGCTGTTGTTGATAATGTTGAATAAATTACTTGAAAAATATGAATTACAAACTGGGTGGATTAATAGAAAAAATTGAAGAATTCGTCGAGGATATCCGAAATCTTGTTATCTTCTATTTTCTACTTTTTTATTCGTCTTGTTTTATCTTACATCTCTTACAGATACTTCACATTTTGATTTTCTGTAAAATGAGATAAAGAGAGTGTGAGTGTGTTTAATATAAGACTCTTGGGGAATCTTAGGGATTTTTCGTAAAGGGGAGAAACAGAGATAAAAGAAGAACTAACGGGTGAATGAGAAACAAAGACAAGTAGAGTTCATGATTGAAAACTAACATGATAACATATATATTTATGTATATGAAAGAAAGGTTTTAGAAATGATTTTTTCGAACCTTGTAAGGGCTGAACACAACATAAGGGTTGCCAGAGTCACGCAATTCGTTTGAGTAACCTTCTAGACAACAACGACAATGACAAAGAGGAGAAAGAGGAAGAGGACAACGTTAGAACTTTGAACGCTTAGTAGTATTATCCTTGAACGTTTAGGTGCACGCGAAAGAGAAAGAAGGATAGGAAAGGTTTCGTGACGATCCAGCTAGTATTTTATCTTCGAAAGGCCAATGAACGAGGGATGATAATGATGATGGTCTGATCCATTTCTATGGTCAAATTAACTTCGTAGAAATTTTCATTGGTTTTCGAAAAAGGGCTAACTGTGCACGATATCCAATGATTGTAATTGGAACTATCCTATCAATACTTTGATCGGGTGTGGAAGAAAAATTGTATTATTATTTAATACACTAATCTCTTTATCGAATTATGTGGTTATCAAGAAAAATGATCATTTATCGATACTTATCTCAATATATCAATCGTAAGGACCGATTATACATTTTTTTTCTAAATAAATAAAAATGAATAATCCTATCCATTTGGTTGCAATTTAAAATCGTTATACATTTTATTTTATTTTATTTTCTTTTATTTCTTTTCCTGCACTTCTATGCAGTTCCCCAATTTTTTCCACCGTTAAAATAATTACTATTATTATTTAGGTTCCGGAGGATATTCCATTGTACGATAAATTTTGATGAATTTCATTGTTCCCCCTACTTTCGTCTAGTTCCTATCGCCCTTTTTTTTTACATATGTGTACGTAAATGTTACAATAAAAATATCGTCTCGAGGAAAAATGACTATGTGAACATTTCCATATCGGTAAAAGAGGCACACAAATTTATTATCTTATCACGTGATCCCTTTTTCGAGATACGATGAAAGATCGACGAATGACCGATCGATCCGTTATCGTATTTTCCTTTCATATTATTTTTCCTACGCAACGCTTGTCCGTTCAATTTTGATATACCACACGACGACGATACGATAAATATATATATATATATATATATATATATACAGAACAAATGTATACTCGTCCTAATACACGAACCATTTTATCTTTTTCTATTACTGATTGTGAGATAATAAAAAAAAAAGAGAAAAAAACGAATCGGAAATGTCGTATTAGCCATTGGAGTTTGCTTTCAATCGTGGGAAAAAAAAACTTTGTATATTTCCCTACCGATTATCGCGGCCGATTTTATCCGAGGCAAATTGTTTTCAGGCACCTCGAGGAAAGGCACTAAGCGTGAGATAGGATCACCGAGTAAATACTTTTGGGAACGAGCACAAAGGCGATAGAACTTTCGTCGAGCTACCTCATCAAGAGGATTATACGATTTCTTTTCTTTCTCTCTTTCTCTTTCTCTTTCTCTTTCTATCTATCTCTCTTTCACTCTTTTCCTAGCATCGTCTTTTCGAGAACCCCAGGCTGATCCCTCGTGCAACCCTTTTCCTTCGAGATTGAGTACCGGTTTCTTCTTTACGTTACTCCCTTACTACGATGGATTAATTTCTCAAGAATCACGTGTCATTCGCAAAAATTACCGGGTCGTTGTATTGAAACCTGTTTCGAGAATGTTTGAGGATTACGACGAGAGACACGAGTGACGATTCTAAGAGGGGAAAGGGTGGGTGATCAAAAGAAAAAAAAGGGGAGAAATATTTCCTATCATTCTTATTCTTGATAACTCATCGACGAATAATCATCCCAACGTGATAAATGATTTTTTTCGATAAACACATTACCCCATGCTTACATACTTCTAATAAATATTCATCCACTCATATATTATAATAAAAAAGAAAAAAAAAAAGAAAAACTATAACATAATTTTATTCCTCGATATGAGAGAATCAATAATCATATAATGATCATAGTATTATTATCTAAAAAATCATCGATAGTCGTAGGAAACGTTCAACGATTACCGAAGGCGGCTTCATTATCGCCTTCTTCAGAAGCCGCACGGCATCATTCTGACCCGGAGATTGCAATCAATGTCAGTGGGAATGGGTAAGGGCATCTCGCGCAAAGCTTTTCGGAGACTCACAGAAATGCCACAAATTACGAGGAGAACGGCGCCCGTGCCTAGCTGGATACCACGAGAGCCAGTACAGAAACCGAGGCGTACCTACACTAGAGAAGGAGAGTAGGAAGGGAAAACTGGGGAGGGAAAAGGGATGAAGAGAGAGATAGATAGACAGAGATAGAGAAAGGGAAAGAGAGAGAGAGAGATAGAGAGAAAGATCGAAAGCCCGAGTTGCCAGAGAACGATGGTAGGCAGCGCTTTGTACTAATCTTAATACCACGAGAGACAGAGATGTAGAACAGAGTAGAACAAGATGGATAGAGAAAGAGAGAAGGAGATAGTGAAAAACAGAGAGAGAGAGAGAGAGAGAGAGACAGAGTGGAGTGGAGCTAGAGTACAGCTACTTCGAATCACTCGGCCACCCTCTACTTTACCCTTGTCCGTTTCCTCTCTTTCTTCCCTTTACCACCCTCACCTTTCACCCCTGTTACTCTCCCTCTCTTTCCATTTCATAGCAGTGCATGCGGGACCCTAACCGCGGGCCGCCGCCGCCTCCGTTTCCTCGTGGTTTGATCTTTTGCCACCCACAAGTTCTCTCTCTCTCTTTCTCTCTCTATTCTCCTTGCATCTCCCTTCGTTCTTCAATGTTCCATCTCTCTCTGTCTTTCTATCTCTCTCTCATGTTAATCCAACGTTTTGCGTTTCTGGGGCCCTTCCGTGGAAGGCATTTCAGTATTCGAGTAATGAGGCGCAAACCTCCACGTGCTAATCCGTAGCCAACAGCAGAACTACGGTCGCGTTCGAAGCTCTCAAGTATCGTAGTAACATCAAAATCATGCTACTGCTTCTACTGCTGCCGTTGCTGCTTCTGCTGCTTGCAAAGTAAGAGAGGAAAAGAGAGATGGAGAGAGAGAGAGAAATGTTTCGTAGATGGTGCAACGGATATCTTCATCTTGGAGAATAACCCCATGGAATCTAATCCTGCAAGCAGCTTTCCTCCTTTGGAGTACCTCGCAATTTCCTCCGATTCCGTCGTTTATGCTCTCTCCCATTTCCCCAATTTTCTCTTATCATATCGCCCTTCTCCATTTTCTGGATTAATTACACGTGACCGAACGGAAAACGATTCGTCTTTAACTCGCCACGAGATAACTCTTATCTAAAAGCGCCCTTTCGATTTCTTTTCTTTTCCTCCTCTCTCTTTCTCTCATTCTCTCTTCCCTTCATAAAGACGAGAGCTTTCATCTTTGCTACTCTGTGGTAGGAGAGTTCCATAGATAGAAAGAAAAAAAATATATATATAAAATAAAATAAAAAAGAAACATCACAGGGTGTTTCGTTCGCCAGATTCCTTCCTCTATTTTAAGGATGAAAATTTTCTTAAGGACTATGTGAACTATGTGACTATGTAAAACTCTGTAAGGAAGAAATTGAACTACACGTACCATTATTACAGTATAATTTAATTTTCAATCCAGTTGCCCGAAGGAATGACATACATATACACTTCTACCTTAAACCGTAACGTTCATAAACGAACGAACGAACGAAGTTTAATGTTATAACCCGCAGATATTAACCTAACGCGAACAACAGTACGTGAATCCAAAATTTGGTATATTCAACTCGAGTAAACAATTAGATTGTATCCTGACGGTTGAACGTTTGGCCACGTTTTGTAGAATATCGTGTAGAAATCCTGGATCAAAACTACGGTACAATGGGAGAAAATACTTATCGAGACCCGAAAACGAAGAGAGGGTGATTGAAAATAAGAGAACGCGTGTGTGATCGATGAAGAAGATACCAATTGAATCCGTTTTCAACGAGAATCTAGTGTCGAAAATGCGTTTATTTAATATATCTTTCCCTTGGGGTAGTAAGAGAGAGAAAGAGAGAGAAAGAAAGAGAGAGAGAGAGAAGAGATGTTTTTCCTCTGTGACAATGAACACCGAAGTATCCTGACTGCTCTCGAACGATCCGTACGTCTCGTTCATTACGGACGGTTTGTTTATCTTTGCATCTGTCCGACCCGGTGATCCCTTAATAACCCTCGAGTAGCTTCAGGATCTATCCCTTGCTACCAGCAGCATCCATCCCTTGGAACCCTCGAACCCTCGACGTACTCCTGAATTCAGCGGTTTGCTTCTATAGAAAATGCATAATCAGGCCTCGCGAAACGAGCCGTCGAAGACCCGTCGTTCTCGTCGTCCTCATCGTTGGTGTGCTTCTAGTCACTACACTATAGTCAGTGAATGAGTTACTGAGAGAGAGAGAGAGAGAGAGGAGAGGTGGATAGAGATAGAGATAGAATAGTATGGCGTTGCTTGTTCGAAAGGAAGGACGCGTTTGCTGAGGGATGCTGAGCTGGACCACGCTATAGAATAAGAGAAAGCAAGAGAGAAAGAGAGAGAGAGAGAGTGAAAGGGTTGAGAATCTAGACGCGGGAAAGTTGGTTCTGAAATCCAATTAATTCAGCCTCGAGCGTAGACAATGCTACCGCCATCTTGATTTGGAAATCTAATTTAGCCGCTCTTTATTTATGATAACGCCCGGCCACTCATTGCACGTCGTCGTAGTCGTCGTCGTCTTCGTCGTGGTCCTTCGTTGGTACTACGAGAAGAGGGTTCGATAAGGGGTTGAAGATGACAAGTAGAGAAGCCGTCACGTTCAGCTCGCAATCGTTCCTCTCGCTAGCTTCCCACGAGCGTTATCTTCGGTCACAATGCGATCCGATTTCGTTGATATTCAACGATACATCGTCCTGCGTATGTCCTTTATGTCATTGTTCTATAATCCTCCTACCGCAAACCACGTTCAGTACTTATTAAGGAGAAGGAACCCTTTTCGCATCGTACAATACACATTGCAAAAACTATTCCAACGTCATTATATTATTTAAGTTTTGTATGGATTTCGTAATAAAATAGAAAGAAAAAAGAAATGTTGTAACTGGAGAGATAACGAGATGTTGCTTAATTGATTTATTATTATTATTATTATTATTACTATTATTATTATTATTATATTTATCGATCATCGATTGTGTTATAAGCTATCAAATGAATAATCCATTTTGTAATGATACTAATTATATGATCTAATAGTAATAAATAAATTGGTAGTATTCGCATGGGAGATTACTTAAACGATTATACATTTAATATATTATATATACATTATTATTATATTATAATGTATATCCTAAATATTTGTATATATATTACAAAATAGTAATATTAATTATTCGAAATAAATATCGGGGATATAGTAATTCTGTAAAAATATCCGAAAACAGGTTATCATTTCATTCTCCTTTATATTATACTATATCATATCATAATAATCAAAACATATTTTTCTTTTCTTCTATAAACCGAATCAAATATGCGTCAAAAATACCACTATAGTATACGAACGATCCTTCACAATTATCCTATCGCAATGCAACCATGGGAACGATATATTCCACTTATGATACGCTCCGTTGAACGATGGGTCCGATAATCAATCCGTTTAGCGAAATAGGGCGTAGCCCATAGAGAACTTTGTGACCCATAAAACGCATAAAACGATCGAATCGATACATTATCTCATTTAGTCTCTCTTACGTTCCCAATTTCGAACTATGACTTTTACCCATGATTACTCGAGGACTGATCAAGGATTAGATCGTATCGTTTCCGATACTCCAGACAATAACAACAACAACAACAACAACTACTACTACTACTACTACCAACAACAACAACAACAACCTAGAACAAACGTACGATGCACTCAACGTTATTGAGGATGCGTTAGTTCTTCGTCAAGATTACACCGAGAGAGAAAGAGGAAGGGTAGGGTAGGGTAGGGAAGGGAAAGGGAAGGGTAGACACGAGGGTTGACTGATTACGCGATAAAAACGTACCTTAAAGTGTTTTATTTTTATAGCTCGAAGGGAATCGGACTAACCTGTTCCTTGATTTAATTCCATTAATTTGTTATCTTATCTTAAAGATTTATATATATTTACCGTTCAATATTAATTAATTAATTATTTGTATATATTATTTAAATAAAGATTAGATAGAGAGTATAAAAATAATAACAATTTGCAAGAAAGATTTAATATAAAGAATAGTAGAAAATTGTAATATTAAGTTGTTTGATAGATACTTTAACTTGTTTAAAATATCGAGAACAAATTAATAATACTTATGGTTATCTTCGATGTTATCTTCGATGTTATCTTCGTTATCTTACAAGAGATTGCATATTGGTTATACGTTAAGCTCGAGTAACTAACGTTAATCGGTCTTATACCTACCATGGTGAATTAATGATTTCCCTTAATAACGAAGTCGAGTAAGGATAATGTGTATCAAGGTAAACCGAGAATATAGAGACGGATGATCGTAATTACGTGTCATCGTTTCATTGCACTTTACTCTCGTTTGTTATATCAACTACATTTTTTTTTTTTATGAGATTGATTAACAATCAAATTCATCACAAATGAGACGATATTTTTAACCTCGTATCTTATTTATTATAATAGATTATTGTTTAATGAATAATATTTTTGAAATTCCACTGATCGGGTGTTTCGAAGAAAACAATCATGACTTGTACGGTTGCTTTGCATCTCTCTACGATAAAAAAGAAAAAAAAAAAAAGGGAAAATAATGTTTCGTTAACGAGTTTGACGTTTACGATTATGGACTAAAGATAAGGAAATTGTGTTCTGCTTGTGATGGAGAAAAGAAGGGCAGACTGAACGAAGATAAAAGATCTTCAACTCTTTCAACCCCGATGCTATTTATTTATTTTTATTTATTCATTGAAACCAACTACGATCGGAGGATTCGATCTCTTAAGAAGAAAAAAGAAGAAAAAGAAGAGAAAAAAAAATTACCAACAGGAGAAGATAGATAGGTCAGAGTAATAGGTACAGTAAAACGAGTTCTACCTTTTTTGGATTAATCATAAGCTTCTACCTCTATCTTTGTTAGGTATTAACAAACAAGAGAGAGAAAGAGAGAGAGAAGAGAAATATCTAAAGAAAAAAAAAAAAAAGATAGAAAAGGTAGGTTGCTTTGGAAACGGTGTGAGAAAAAGTAAGAGAAAAATGGTAAAGGAAGGATAAAGAAGGAGAAGACATTGGTGTAGAAGTAGGAGATAGTATTAGTAATAGTAATAGTAGTAGTAGTAGTAGTAGTTGTAGATGTAGTAGAGCCTGAGATGACGGTATCTAGCAGAGTTGTATTAGTGGTTCTGGTGGTGTTGGTAGTGGAGGAGGTGGTAGAAGTGGTGGTCGAGAAGAGGAGATGCTTCCGGGAGCCAAGAAGTACTTTCAACCACTTGCGTTCAATTACTAGTGCCGAGGTTATGGCGGGCTTCTCGTGTCGAGGCCGTAGGAGTGGTCTGCTCCTTTTCTCTCTCTCTCTCTCTCTCTCTCTCTCTCTATTTCTCTATTTCTCTATTTATCTCTCTCATTCATTCACTCTCTTCTTTTGTACAGGTATTACTGTGCGTGCATCGAATCACGAAGCTTCCTGTGCGAATTTGTCCAGAAGGCTGGCCACGTCGTTCCAGAACCGTACATCTAATAGACTTGGACCCATTCTCTCTCTCTCTCTCTCTCTCTGTCTCTCTTTTGACGAAAATTATCCGAATGAGAAGCGTCGTCATGAACACAGCTTTGACAGGAGACCTTTGTCCACCGAGAGTAAAGAAAAAAAGAAGGATGGAAAGGCTATAGAATGCAGCAACTACGTGGCCTAGGTAATCTTTGGTCTGTTGTTAAAAGACAAAACGAAAAAAGATCTTTTCTTTTTGTAATTGTTCCTAGAATGTACCTAATTTAGAGAAAACACAGTACGTAGTTTTTTTACGAAAAAAAAAAATAGAGAAAGAGAGAGAGAATCCGAAACCCAGGAGGCGTGCGTTTAATAGCGTCTCTCGAAGACGACACTCACGGAAGAAAGGATTCGTTTGTAGGGACACTGGATATATCGGGGAATTCTTCTCTTTGGTAAATCTATATCACTATCTCTCTTGCCTAACAGAGAGAGAGAGAGAGAGAGAGAGAGAGTGGGAGAGATCGACCATGACGACAACAGGACAAGGAAAATCCTTCTCGTATATACTACAACTGTTTGTGTCTATCCCTTTGAAATTTGACGGCATTGACGTACGTGTATACCTACCGCCCAATCTACCTACCTACCTACCTACCTACCTATCTGTCTGTCTGTCTACCCTACCTACCTAGCCCACCCTACACGACCTTCGAGAGAAACGAATGCAAGGCAAACGACGAATTCGAGACCTGGAAACGGAAACCTCAGGGATTACAATAATTACGTATCCTGGCTAATAAGCGGTTCTCTCTTCCGAGTTAGTTTCCTCGAATTACAGAAGAGAGTGAGAGAGGACACTGCGTGTATTATTTTCTATGCGTTGTATTTCGACAAAATACACCTGGAAAAAGAAGGTAACAATTTTTTGTTCTCTATTATATTAAAGTCGATCAGACAGGTGGAACGTGTCACGGTTTCTTTGGTCGTGTTTGGAAAATAAACTCCAATAAAGGGACCGTGTTCCTTCGTCTTTGTCATCTTTACAATTTTCTTCGCATTATTTCCTCTTTTCGAAATCTTTTGTCCATTCTCAGGATATTCCCTATGGGGGCGTGAATCGTTCGTTAAACCATTTACAACATGACTACGATAATAATGTGCAGTCACATCGATCATTGCAGGTTAACTCAAATTCGAATTATCAAAAGAAGATAATAATACGTCTTTATTCTTTTATACGAATAGAAAAGATGTTGGGTTAAACCTTTGATCTTTTGTACCACGAATGACCATTGCTATTTTTTTTTACCAGATATATACGTTATAGGTATATAAAAAAAAGAAGAATATAAAAGGGAATAGAAAATTATGAAAAGGTTAATAACGTCGTGTCTCGAAGATGAGAAGTAGGAGGATGAGGAGGAGGTTGCAAAAACGGTATTAGGGTGAAGTACGAGACTTGGAAAGGGTGAGTAGTGAGTGTGTGTGTGTGTGAGTGAAGGGAGAAGTAAAAGAGACAGACAGAAAGAGAGATTTCAAACGGCAATCACTGGGGCGTGGACTTGCCCTCCTACGAGATAGAAAGAGAAAGTAAGAGAAAAAGGGACATCCGGTCGTCTGTCACTCATTCGAATTAAAACTTCTGAATGTTTCAACGTCTATCAGGCGCATCATAAAATCTGTCATTTTTATAACTACTACTACTACTACTACTACTACTACTACTACTACTACAGGGTGTATAATAAAACGGGTCAATGGATCCTGTAACTCGTATCAAGATAAGCCTCGAAATGTTCAGTCCGCGAGACCAACCATGCAACCATCCAACCAACCAACCAACCAACCAACCAACCAACCAACGAATGAACCAACCAACCAGTCAGCTAGCTAGCTAGCAAGCTACCGAGAGGTCCTACTACGTCGTTTTAGTCCTCGTCGTCGTCGTTTAGCCGCGCATGACAGCTCTCGCGCGCGCTTTACGCTTCATTACGGGAGATTGCGGGCTTCGTGTTTCGAGTGCATCATCGTTACTGGCATTCAAAACTTCATGGAAGATTAGCGCGGGACTGTAGGTAGCATTCGACCACCACCTACGTGCCTACGTTATTTTCCGCGAATTTACGCGTCGCGTTGAAGTGTATCCTTTTTAAACTAAATGCATAGATGTTCCCTTTTCCTCGTCTATATAAATGTAATCTTCTTCCCTCGTTTATTATGTATACGTTACCATCCTGTGTATGAATATAACGAACAGTACTTTTTTTTCTTCTTCTGTTTTTTTGTTTCCCTCCCCAAGCTCTCTAACGTATTTTTTTTTTATCTACTCTACTTTTAATTCCATAACTTTCTATATTTGCGTGTATCATTATTTTGTATATATATATATATATATATATATATATATATATATATATATATATAAAATAGAAAGAAAGTTACAAAATATGATACATTTGTAAGAAGTTGAGATTTAAAATAATATTTTATTTTTTATTATTTAATCTTGTGCGATTTTGTTTCGTTTCGTTTCGTTACTTTTCTAATTGCAAGACACGCGATTCTTATTGATTAGGAAGCAGAATATATAAGATTGAATGATTCAGCCTATTTACTACGATGCAATAAACACTATTCTCATGCCGAGACTGGCACAATGAGAACGATATAAATCAAGGAGACTGACTTTGCTAGTTTGACCCCCCTATTCAAGCCGAGGGTGTTGATGCACTTTGAAACAGTACTCTCTATTCTCTCTCTCTCTCTCTCTCTCTCTTCTTATTTTCACACTATCCTTATTTTGCACGTCCATCACAACTGGCAATTCGGTCTATTCTTAAGTTAATGATATTGGCTTTTAGTCGACTATAAATGAAATTATCTTACGTATTACTGAAATTGGTGATTCTACGTTTAATCGATTCTTTCATTTTTCTTTTATAATTTTTTTTTTTCTTTTACAAAGATGAAAAAACGTAGGAAGAGAACACGACTATGATCGTGAATGGTGTCTCGTAAATTGACGAAAGATTTCGTCGTCTCGTAGTTTCTTTTTGCGTGTCAAACGTCTAAAAGATATTTCTACGTAGAAAATATATCTCAAAGAAGTACTATTTGTGCCTCTCTGAGTGTCCTTGTTATTTCAACGCATAACGTCAAAGTGCGAAAAAAATATATGGTATAAAGAGAGAGAGAGAGAGAGAGGAACCTTTACGTGCTGCAGCAATAAAACTTAACTCGATGACATACATAATATAGTGAAAGATATAAAACCGGCGCGACGACAAGCCGACGGAAAAGGAAAGTAGCGGTGAAATGATGCATTTTTAAAACGTCACTCGCGAGGAGTTCACCTTCAACCTTGTTTGACCCGTCTACTAGCTCCTTCCTTCTTTTATATATATATATATTTTTTTTTCTTCTCGATCCAACTCCCCCGTATCTTTTTTTTTTATCTCCTCATTTACCCGTCGTTGCTATCAACTTGACACTCCGAGAGATATGAATTTTTCTTTCTTTCCTTTTATCTTTTTTTTTCTTTCTATTAACATTTTTTTGCATCCTCATTCTGCTGCAGCTAGATTTTAATATTATCAAAGACAAATCTTAATGAATGTTAATATTTCGTATAGAAAATGATCATTAATCTAATAATAAATGTCATGTGTTTATCATTTATGATTTTTATTTTAATTATTATTATTATTATTATATGAAAGATCAAAGTACGGGAAATCAAGGAAGTAAAAGTGTGTTTGAAGCTCATCATCAAAACAGATGTGAAAGATATACGATAGAAAGGGAACTGAATCATAGATTTCTAGATTATAGGGTGACCGAGAAGGGAAAGCGAGAAGACTTCGTTCGAAAAGCCAGACCGACGAAAAGAGGAAGAAGAAGAGAAGATGAGCAAAGGTAGGGAAGGAAAAAAAAGTGATGGTACGAGAGGTAAAGAAAAAGAGAGAGAGAGAGAGAGAGAGAGAGGAGAGTTAGAGTTGATTTAGCAGCGTCTGTTGCTGACGGGCCGACTCTGTAATTTTGTTACTTCATTTTTCCGGGAGGAATAAAATCGTCGTCGGACGTAATGGAAGAGCGAAGAAGGGCTTTAGAAAGAGAAAGAGAGACAGGAGGGTGGGATGAAAAGGGGGGATGGAGTAGAAGAGAGAGGTGTCGCAATGCTCCAGATTTCGTTCGAGCGATTTCAAACGGAAGAAATATTAGATGATTCGATTGGCGGAACGAAGAAGTCACGCTCTTGTTTTTTTTTTCGTTCTAAAGAAAAAAAGAAAAGAAGGAATATTTTTTATTCATTTTTAAGACATTGCATAAACGGGAAAGGAGGACTGCATTCGCAGTACGAAAAAGTACAAACGTTGAATACGGAATAAGTTTAGGAAAAGTCATAAATAAAATTATATGTAATTAATTTAAGTTGATTATTTATTTACTAAGTTATGTTCATTAGCATCGAAGTTATTCGTAAATTATCGAATTGACTAGTACGCGATAAAAAATGAAAACTGAATTTGATCGGTACACGTTCGGCAACATTCAAAGTGTTGATATTTTATTTGAATTCTTTCGTTTTTGAAAACAAATAAAGATAATTAAAATAATGTTATATCGGGAGAGATTTTTAAAGGTGTGTAATTCGATTAAATTTCATTTTCAAATTGTAAGAGGTAAAAGGAAAAGATAGAAACTTTATTAAAATGTAATATAAAATTACTTTCGGATCGATTTTACGATTAAGACAAAACCGAATTAAAAGATAAAGATAAGATAAATAAAATGAGATGATAGAGAGAAAATCAATGGAAATATAATTCTTTTATTTATAATTCAACAACTTATGATATTTTCTAATAATCATCAAAAATCTTGGGATCGATAGATAGGCAAAGTAAATTGTAATTCTTATTTTTCTTTTCATTCGAATTCTTCGTTTCGATGTTCTTTTTTCTTTGCTTCGCGTCGTGGTTCTTTATCTTTCATTAGAATCAGGTTCGCAGTTAGTTAGGTTCATAAATAGTAAAGAGAGCGTCGAATTTCTTCTTCGTCTTCCGTCGACCAGAGAGATAGACGAAAATGACGCACGAAAGTAAAAAAAAAAAAATAAAAAAAAGAGGAAAAGTGGGAGGAGAATTTTTCGAGCTCGTGATATTACTTTTATTTTCAGAAACGACGATTAATTCTCGACTACGAACGAGCTGACGAAAGAGAAGATGGCATGGCCTACGGGGAGTGAAAAAGAAAGAAAGAAAGAGAGAAAAAAAGAGAGAGAGAGAGAGAGAAAAAGAGAGGGATACCCTCGAACGAATACGACGAAAGATAAAGTGGGAGGGAACGATGACGGGGAGCACTTTGATGTCAGGAAAACTCGATTAAAAATCTCCGCGCCTGATTCCCTACCCCTTCCACCCCTTTTTTTTATCCGTTTTTTCTTCTCAATCCCTTTCCATTTCTTCTTTCTCTTTCTCATTCTACCAGTCTCGATATCGTTCCTTTTTTTACTTAACGAAAAATCGTACGAGACGATTACTTTCCTTTCAATTCGATTCTTTAAAATAAAAAAAAAATCGCTAACGACGTGGAAAGTGATCAAGTAAGTTGGATTAATAAGTGAAATATTTACTACGTATCGTAGTAGTAGTAGTAGTAGGAACAGGAATCGATAATGTCATATTTATATAAAATTTCTATAATGATTAATGCATATTAATTAATGTAATAGAGAAATTTTAAAATACACTTGTTTATAATATATTATAAATTCTAATGGTAATCCATTGGGTGAAAATAATAAATTCCTTGAAAAAAAATAAAAAGGAAAAAATGTTAAACGAGAAAAGAATGAGAATCGATTAATGTCCATCGAGAGAATATCAGGTTTATTATTATTCGTTTGAAATTCAAAAGAACGACGTCGCGTTCGATCGTCGGTGTAAAGAAGTGAAATAAAAAAGAAAAGAAAAGTGAAAATAATAGGGGAGAGATACGAGAGAAATAAAATTATAATTAAAATTACAATTAAAAGAGAAAAGAAAGCAAAAAAAAGGAAAAACAGAAAGAGGGAGGAAATGCATAGAAGAAAAAAAATAAAAATAAAGAAGGGATATATTATTACGTTTAACGATTCGATACAATTTTCCTTAACGGAATTATATCGCTGAGAGTATTTCAAAGAACGAGGCAAATACGTGGTGGCCTTTAAAGTACGATACAAAGGACGGACTGGTAGTCGTCGTAACGAACGTGAATTACCCTCACTCACTCGGTATATATTTTTATTACGGGGTTGAGATCTCGCAGTATAAAAGTACAACAAGCAGCACTAGCAGTAACAGCAGCAGTAGGAGCAGGAGCAGCAGTAACAGCAATGATAGCAGCAGTAGCAGTAGCAGAAGCACGCTGCCAAGCTTCTGTTTGAATAATGGAGAAGCAAAACCTCGTAACTCTGGTCAATGTTATCTCTCAAAGCTTTGTCTTGTAGTCCACGGTCCGTCCAAACTCATTTTCATAATTGCACCCTATGTATATACCTAACATTTTCTTTTTTTTTGCACTTATATTTTGCACGAGGTACCTACGCGACGTCGCCGACGACGATGACAACGAAAACGGCGACGATGATAATGCCAGAGAGGTGGTAGTGTTAGTGACAGAGGGTGGAAGAGAGGGAGAGAAAGTGGGAGAGGGTGATGAGACCAACGATGGTAATTGTGCCAGTGTGTAATCATTTTCGTTACAATCTCCGCTACGAGCTGCAATTTTCTTTTCTTTTCTTTTCTATTCTTTCCTTTTCTTTCCTTTTCTATTTTTTTTTTCATCTTGTACGTGTACGCGCATCGTTTAATTATATTAAAAGTAATTCGAGAGTAAGGCCGAGGCTCGAAAACTTTCCAAGATAATAGCGCATTCATATTCGCCGCCGCCGTTAAACGTAAGCAGAAAATAAAAGTGGTTTTATTATTATTATTACTTTTTTTCTCCTTTATCTTTTCTTCGTGTCAGAGAGAAAGAAGAGCAGAGAGAGAGAGAGATTGAAAGTTTGCACTATTTCTTTTTTCTTTTATTTATATTTCCATCTCTATTTTTTTTCATTTCTCACTTAAAAATTGCTTTTTTCCACGATCATTTACTCAGGTCTTGTTATTAACACCGAAACTCATATCGTCGAATTCTTCGAAGAGTCGTCATTGGATAGCAAAAAGGGGAGAGGAAACGAAATCGTGAGAATGGATATTAAAAATTTGATAACTAGCTTCTTTCTTATTATTTGTTCGTATTAAAAGATACTTTTTCATTGACTTCTTTCTTCTTCTTATATTTTTTATTTATTTATTAATCGATAAATTATTTCTCATTTCTCTTTCATTGTTTCATTTCATTCTCGTATAAGTAAGTCTTATGTGTAACATCGAAAGATAGAAAGATAGAAAGAGAGGAAGAGAGAGAAAGAGAGGGAATGTTGCTCCACCATCGAAGACATATGGTGATTTACTTTCCATGCATACGAGATCGATAGAGAAATTGAGCTGTGCGTGCCTACGTACCCTCTTTATCGGATTTTCTCCAGTTACACCCTTCATGAAATACATTTACATAAATTTAAATCGCATTAGGCGAGGAGGAGGCCGCCTTTGCGCGAAATTGACTTTGATCGATATACGCCCGATATCGATATTTTTTTAAGGGTACGTTCTTAAAAACGTTCAACGTACCCAAGCTATCGAACAATTTGTCGACAGCTAAACGTTATACGTTGAAATTCTCTCCTTCTCTCTCTCTCTCTCTTTCTCTCTTTCTTTCCTATGAAAGAATTATGTCAGGAAAATATTCTCCTAACGTAGAAGTAAAAACGGTATAGATAAAATTTCTTAAAATACACACACACACATATAATATATACCATCAGGTCCCTCAATGATTAAAAAATGTTCTTTTTCTTTTCCGTTTCTTTATTAAAAAGTATGATTATGTTTGTTCTCACTATTTTTCGAGAAAATCTTTTACGTTTGGCCAATCGAATAATATTTTGTTTGTATTAATATTATTATTAATATTATTATTTTATTTAAATTTATTATTTTTCTCTCTTGATGGTTGTCAGTGATTGTAAATGTAAAAATAATAGATTTATTTTTCCCTAAGCTAATAAATATATATTTATATATGAACGTATGTAGAAATATCGACCATATTCGTGTGAATAAAAAAAATAATAGACTGAGAGATAGAAAGAGGGATAGAGAAAGATAGATCCTATTCAACGGGATAAAAGGATTCGTGACGATGACACGCGAGTTACGAATTAAGGTCAAACGAGAGTTTACATGTAAACATTTTGAGAAGGTAGGAAAAAGAAGGAAAGAAAAATAAATGAAAGAGAAAGAGAGAGAAAGAGAGAGAGAGATAACATGGATCGATGCCACTACGGCAAGAAAGAGAATGGAAAGGGATTTTAGAAGCGGCTTGAGAAGAAAATGGAGTTGTCGATCGGGGAGCAAGGTGCCTTGCTTTGCCACAACGAATACAGAGAACCAAGGCAGAACTGCTACCAAGCGGAAACTAGCGTTGGCCACCGGAGAGATTGTCTTTTACGTTCTTCGCGAAAACTGTTTACGCTGAGAAAACAGGAGGAAGGTACGCAGAAAAACCCCCGGAGCGGACAGAAACCAGACCGTTTTCTGCTTCACTGATTCCATGTTCTCCTCTTCTTCTTCATCTTCTTCTTCTACTTCTACTTTTTCTTCTTCTTCTTCTTCGTTGAACGAAAGTGTAAAGAGACTGATTTTTTCATTCTCTTCTAAATCTCTCTCTCCAAAGTTAATGTTCCGAGATAAAAGAAAGAGAGAGAGAGAGAGAGAGAAAGAGAGAGATAGAGCTATTGCTGTGTATGTTCATAAAACGTTTTAATACGCACGAAAAGAAGAGCATGCAACGTTTAGACAAAACGAGCATGCACGTGAAAGAGTAAAGATGGAATTTTGTCTAAAACGTTATAAAAGGTAGCTGGGATGAATACGGTTAGCAGAGGTCAGCGAGTAGCAAAGCTATGAAGAAGCATAGCACATACTGAGGTGACCGATGTGATTTAAAACTCGGTTGCTTTAAAAAGCTCCCTTTAAAGAAGCTTTACTTGCTGACTCTACTACTACGTATACGTATGTACTTACAACTTACACGATCCTACCGAGATTCGAGGTCAGGGCAAATGCTTTATGTACCTACTATGCGTTAAGAGTGTGTACAAAAGCGTAGTTTTTTCCTAGATAAGTGCGTTACTCTATTTTAAAGTATTCCTTTTTTTTTTCTTCCTCTTCTTCTTCCTTAATATATGTACACTTTTATAGACATACCCATATTTGTAAAAATATAAATATTATTTCTCTAGTTATTTTATTTTATCTTTCCATTATAAAGCACAAATTAATTTTTATTAAAAGACACACTATTTTTAGATAAATAAAAAACAAAGTAGAAAAATATAAAGATATTATATAATATTTAAACGGTTGTGGGTAATACGTGATCCCGAGTTGACCGAAATTGATGCCGGAGTATCTCGTAAAAGTTAGAAAAAGAATTGAAAGAAAGAAAGAAAATGGAAAAGAGAGGGGCAAAAAAGAAAAGGGAGAAGGAAAAGATGGACCTCGTAGATTTTTCTTTCCTTTTCTTGTTTCTTCTTTTTCCTTTTTTTTTATGGTCCGACACGAGAACGACGACGCGACTTGACATTTCCCAATTCGAGTTCGGCTACACGTGAAAATCTCTGCATGGTCAGTTTATTTTAGACGCGTAAAAGTATCGTATAAGAGGAGGAAAAGAAAGAGAGAAGGAAAGAAAGTAGGATGAGGAGGAAGAGGATGGGTCTAGGGACGATGTGAATGGTCACTGGAAGAGGGAGAGAAAGATAAAGAGAGAGAGAGTAAGAGAGAGAGGGAGGGAGAAACAGATAGAGGGTCGAGAGTGCAAGCAATTTTACGGACAACACAGACCCTCGGTGTAGTCCTACGAACTGTATATGTGTGGGTCTCCCCTGTAGCCCAAGCCGGCTAGTGGGGTGGAAGAGGGTGGTAAAAGGTTGCAGAATCCCCTCGTAGAGCGCACTTACCCAATTCTACCCCGACGCTTGCTTGTGTCCTGACTCTTGTACTAAATATATTGCTCGATGCATTCTGACAGAATCGATCAAAAATATCGACTCTCTCTCTTTCTCTGTTCTCTCTGTCTTTTACTCGTTCAACGATTAACCATCCCTCGATGGTCGAGTGCTTTCAGAAACTTTTACGATAATATTTAGTCTAATACATTCGAAGGTAGAATGAAATTACTTTACCGTAAGCCTTCTATACCGTGCGGTAGAAATAAGATTCGTGGAAAGAGTATGGAAGAAGAAAAAAAAAAGGGGGTGAAAATACGCGTGTCCTTTCAGCGTATACTCTCGCAATAGCAAAGGACTACTTAGCCGCTTTTGACATAACCGCATACCACCGTAAACACGCATGCGAAAGCTCTACCTATCTCGTGTCACGCTAGCTACGTTACTGGAACGGTGGTTTCGTTTGTTGATCGTTGCATATTTCAAAGGGGTGCTTTGTACTTAGAACGACGAATCGATCGTTATTTATGATATCGCCGCGGGTTAATTGTGTTACACTACTCTCTCTCTCTCTCTTTCTCTATAAATATATATATATATATAGGATAAACTATAGGAGCAAGTATAATTTTACTTGTTTGAAGGTATCGTTTCACTTTCATTCTTTAACTATTTAAATATCAAATAGTTTACATATAATAACGTCTATTGTTATCTTATTTATACAATGGCGCAATTTAAACGTCGTTTCTGGCTCATCTTAAATAGAATTTAAATGAGAAAAGACCGTATAATAATTATCTTCCTCATCAACGTCAACGTAGTATCAACAACAAGGCTAGTAGGTTTAGTTAGATAGTAGGGTAGTATATCGTAGTTTTACTTACTGAGAAATTTCATTGCTTTTAACCGTGCAAATGTTCGTATTTGTATGCGAGGTTCGGTTGGAATGAGGAGAGATGGGGAGGAGATACGGAAGGAGAGGTTCTGAGCTTTCTCGAGACAACAATAACGATGACTATGGATTGAACGATCTCGTCAAAACACAGAGTCAGTAGATGTGTTTTTCACTGCTGAGTGTTATATCTGTCCTCTTTACGTTGCCCTCAATAGCACGATTAACATTTAGAGTATATTCTTCTTTTCTGTATAAGGTTCTCTCTCTCTCTCTCCCTCTCTCTATGGTATTTAAATGGAATAGATTTAAAGAGAAGAAGTCTCAAAGCCCATTTTTATAGTTAGGTATTCTGTATTAGTTTAGAATATTAACCAACTTGCCAACTAATCGTTGAAATCGTTTCATTTATATGTACGCACATACACACACGTATACGTGTTATTTATATCGTTCTCATTGACAGACGCACGTTAAAGCACTTCATTTTCCTACGAGATACGTTTTAATAGATTTCGAATTTTATTTTATTTTTCCCAACATATTTTCGCAGTCATTTAAAATATAAACCTATTGCCAAAAAATCCATTAAAATTTGTCCCATTTGTATATAAATACGGACGTATATGTTTATCACATATTAGATAAGAAACATGTGTCAAGTATATTATTAGTTTCTCTACGAAAGATTACTTTAAACAAAATATAACAATTTTTGTCGGATATAAACGAACGTATATTTTCTTGATATATGTTTTAAGTGAACAACAAAAATATATTCTACCTATTGGGTTTTGGAAGAAAAGTAAGGAATATGTGGAAAAAAAGGAACTGTCCGATTGGTGGATCGATAGAAGACAAGTGGTCGAACGATGTAGACCGTATTACGAGAGTAAATATGGAAGGCGAAACATCGTTCGTGTTTACCCTTATCGGTGCCCGATGAGAGAGAGTGAACGTGGTTTCAAGAGTAGGAAGAAGGGAGGAAGAGAGGGGGAGGGAAGTAGGAGGAAGAGAAGGTGGTGGGTCAGCCATTAAATAGTAATTGGGCAAAGCTCTCGCATCGTCATTGTTATTTTTTCGGCAAATAATGCGCCGACACTTAAACGCCTAATGGGTACTCATCGTTCTCATCGTTGGTCAGAGAGAAAGAGAGAGTGTTAGTGAGTGAGTGTGACAACTGTCGTCTATAAGGGAAAAATTCACCATTGGTTGAGTCGTGTTGTTGTGTCCTCTTCTTTCCTCCTCTCGATACCTTTGCAATGTATATACATGTATATATACGGTGTTAAAATTATATACTAAAGTGTATATCCTAGTATTGTGTAGATGAAATATATAATAGCGCGAATTATCGTATAAGCAAATGTAATAAAAATGATTGGTGGTACATTGTTAACGGTTAAACGTACGTTTAATTTCAACGTCGAGGACCGTCCAATTAATTCGTCACTTTTGTCCTCGATACAAAAGCTCCCTGTATGCGTCGACGACTAAATTGGTCCTTCGTTTGATGTAAAACACCGCGTATAGTTTTTATACTTCTCTCTCTCTCTTTCTCTTTTATATATATTTATGTATGTATGCTTTGTAACTTTATTGGTCTCGTGGTTTTTACGTTATAAGTATAAATACAAAGTAACAATCAAAGTGTTACTATATTTTTGGTGCGTCAAAGAGTATCCACTTTATGCATAATGCGCCTTGCGAGAAATTATTATTTTTTCTTTCTGTCTATTTACAAGCACCCGCAAAATCTCACGTGTTTTAATAGACTGTAATTAAGAATTGATTGAATATATCCAATGACACTTTTCTTTTTTGCAATTGTTAACGGAAGTACACTTTATATTACAACACATTGAAATATATATGTATAATACTAGGTAAAAATAAATTGTTAAGGATAAATAGATTCGAAAACATGTGTGTACACCTTGAATCAATATATTCAATCGGTGTATTATATTTCCTCATTATAACGACAATTGTACGATTTTTTTCAAAGAACAAAGAGAGAGAGAGAAAAAGAGAGAAAGTTTCTATCAATAACCATTACAGTTGTAACGAATTGTAAAAACCTTTCTAATATTGAATCTAACGATACAAAGATCAAAAAACATATATGAAAAAAGACATTGAAAGAAGTAGAAGTAGAAGAAGAGAAAAAAAAACAAATATATATATATATATATATAAATATAACGTATATACGGGGAAAAAGGTGGAAAAGTTTCTATTTTTTTTTTTAAGGGAAGAAGCAGGTAACGAGGCGGCTCGAAGAGAAATGAAAAAGAGAAAAAAAAAAGTATCTCTTGTTCTCTCTTAGCTTTCGCATTTTCCTTCCTCCGGGGGCCTCATTGTACCGAGTATGGTGTGTAACACAATACGGATGTGAAATATTGCATCGAGGGGACCAATTTCGAAGATATCTCTTTCTCTCTCTCTCTTTCTTTTTCTCTCGAGCCGGGGTGTTTACGTGTTATCCAGCGTGCACCAACGAGCCGAAGGGTGCATCTGCGAAGCATGTGTCGCGTATATTCTCGAGAAGACGTCCCGTTGAGAGAGGGCACGGATAGGAGTGAGTAGGACAGATAGATAAGGAAAAAAAAAGTAAAGTAAAGAAAAGAAAAGAAAATAAAAGAAAAGGGAAGGAAGAAAAATGAGAGAGGGATGTAGTAACGGGATTACCGCAGAACATTTTCTAGTCTTTTGGAATTTGCTTCGTGGATTGGGTAAGTAGGAGACTGGCTTGTTTTCTATTTTCCGTATTACATTTATTTTCTTTTTCTCTTTTTTTTTGACTTTCTTCTCTTTTTATATATTTTTTTTTTCAACACACCATATTATACGCATTACGAGGTACTCTGAGAAATCACCGGTGAAACATTGTAACGGTTTTCTATCGAGTTGCTTTTTCGATTGGTGTGCATAGAAAACGGAGAAACTATTTCTCCCTTCCTCTTCCTCTCTTCGTAGCCCCTCACCACTATTCTGCTCTCTCTCTCTCTCTCTCTCTCGCTTTAGTACTATACTAGTTTCAACTGGAACATGTTTCTCGATATACGGTACGCTTCTCAAAATGGTATTGTGTTGGTGGTAATGCTTGGCGGCGTGTTTGTGCGTTACTACTGTTACATATAACCGAACGATCCTATGTTTGTGTTAGTTACGTGTGTATGTGTGTGTATATATATATGTATATATGATTCACGATGCGAATACAACGCGCGCGCGAATGCGAGCTCACGAACGAGAGTCGTCGTCTCGTAACAAATCCCTTTTGTGAGCGGGCCTGCCAATTGAAAATCGATTTCCCGTCATGCGCGTGATTCGGTGGTCCGTCACCTTTTTTTTCTTTTCCTTTTTACTCTTTCATTCTCTCTTTCTCTCTCTCTCTCTCTCTCTCTCTCGTTCTATTCGTTCGCTTTGGTCTTGCCTATTTTCTATCGCCTTTTATACGCTCGCGGGATTTTCGAAAATAGCACTTATTTGCTCTGAAGACTATAGGGTAAATCGGTACTAAGAGAAAAGTTATTGTTTATTGAAAAACATTCTCTTCGAAATAAAACTATCTTTTCCTTCATTTTTTTCTTTTTATCTTTATCCTCATTTACAATAAAGTATAGGTACCAGAAAACTTATCCAGTAAATAATTTCTATATCATTTGAAAAAGAAAAAATAATCATTCGTAGCAATTAATTATTCGACAATAGAAATTTCATCTTTGTAGACTAATTTTAAAGAAAAAATAAGAAGAAGAAAAAAAAAGAACTCAATTACGTCGAAGACAAAATGAGAGAATCCACTCGATGGATTCGTTAACTCAAACACGTATGCTTCTTATATACTTTTTGTCGGCTGTCAAGTTAAATGACATGTTCCATGAGTTCTACGATTTCCAAGTTGTAAGAGGAGGTGCAAGAAAAAGAAGAAGAAGAAGAAGAAGAACTTGAAGTAGGAGTCGAAGTACAAGCAGAGGAAGAAGAAGAAGAAGAAGCTTATGGTTTTAAGGTTATATACATATAAGTTAGTCTCTAACTCGCCAGTTAAAAGTTAAAAGGACGATACTCTCTCTCTCTTTCTCTCTCTTTCTCTATCGTCTTCAAATTTTTCATTTTCCTTCCCCTTATCCCGTTCTTCTCATTCTCCCTTTCTTTCGGTTTTGTTTTTTTTTATTTTTATTTTTTCTGTTTCGTTCTGTTCTAAGGCGGCAGTAGTGGTGGCCACTGAAAATGTCAGGACCACACACAGAGCTCGGGGTATATAATGCACTCCAAAGCGTTGGCTAATAGAATTACGAGCTAAAAGCTTCGTCAAATTTTTTTCTTTCTTTTTTTTTTACTTCACTTCCCCTCCACACCCTCTCCACATTCCCTCGTCTTTCGTTCGCTTACTACGTTGCTGACTTTAGCCGCCTATCCTATCCTCTTTCGTTCGCTTTATCACAATCTCCTTTTCTTTCTTTTTTTTTCTCCTCTCAACTCCCCCACTACTATTCACGTTTTTACTTTCCCTAAAAAACTGACATTGTTTTGAAATTAGGTTATTTTTTGTTATCGAATTTAGGCGGGCCGTAGCGAACCGGGTACGATCCGGTATATCGGTAACGTTGTTTCCAAAGTATACCGTTTTTGTGGTGTTGGGGTTTCTTTCTTGCGTGTGAGGTCCATTTAAAAATTATCCACTTTGTTGGAGATTCAACGTCCCGGCAAATATTCCAACGGTGATTTCTTCGACAAAATGAGAGAGAGAGAGAGAGAAGAGAGAGATGGGGGAAATGTTGAAACTTGTTTATTAAGTTCGACGTGTCTTAAGTTTGAACAAAAATCACTGTATTCTTTGTTTCTTGTATCTCACCCTTGCACTAAGAGCTCTTTTATCTTATTATAGTAAATATATATGTGTATATATGTAAATACAATATCATATGACATATAAGTCATTTTAAAACAGGTTACTTGTATAATTCGATTGCTATTGGGATGATAGAAAAAACAAGTGTTAGACGAAACTTGATTTCGAGGGTGGTATAATCATAATAGATTTTTTTTTGGGTGGACGTGTATAGAACATATGAAGGTCATGTATGTGCTGCTATATTCGATAATATATATAAATATATTATTATTATTACATATATATAATAATTGAATATACAGACACGGTATAAAAATATTATACGGTTTAATAGATCAGAAGTTTGATCAAAATCGTATTATAATTATTAAATAAAAGATAAGCAGAAAACTTTTTCCGATCGAATTGGGTAAATAAATAATAAAGAAAATATGATAGAGGATAAAATAATCTCATCGTTGTGAATAGAGTGGAATATCGATCTCGTTAACGTTGAATGTAATAAACTTATTAACTCATTTTTATTTTGAGTTGTTAAAAAGGAGGTCAAGCGTTGTTATTATTAATATTATTATTATTATTATTATTAATAATGCAGTTGAAATCTGTTTCGTATTTTTAAGTCAGTATAAAAATCCACGCCGGCATTTGGTTTCAAATCATTCTTGTTTCTTTTTCTTTTTATCACGAGAGACTCGCAATAACTCACCGGGTGTACAAGCTGTGTGATCATTATGACTTTTATTTCAGTCAGTAAAAAAAGCAAAAGAAAAAAAGGAAAATAAAGAAAGAGAGAGAGAGGAAAGAAAAAACAAAGAGAAACGAATCCACGATAGATGTTGAAGGAATGAGATGAATAAACAAATGTTCCAAAAATGATATTCACTAATGAATTTTCGTTTATTTTTGCATTCCCTCTTTCTAGTTAATTTAAAATACTAAATGAAATGCAGAGAGAAACAGAAAGAGAAAAATAAAGAGAAAGATAGAGAGAGATAGAGAGAGAGAGGGAGCAAAAGTGAGAGTGAGAGTGAGGTAAAGAATGAAAACCATTTATGAAATAATTATCGGAATGACATAACTGAAGGATCTTGTATATTAAGATAATAACGAGCCGACGATCGTAACGAGACATTCAATTTGACGGGCTTTCCTATTAACGGCTTTCGTAGGACGAATGTTGTAGGTATTACCATCCGACAGTACTTCAGTATAGTGAGACTCTAGAACCGTAGAACGTTAATGAAATCCAAACACGAAATTAATTCGGCTCTCGGGACAGCTTATCGACCTGATCGATCGAATTTCTATCAGTCCCTCTCTCTCTCTCTCTCTTTCTCGTTCTCACTCCTAACTCTTTCATTTACAGCTTCCCTTTTTATTTTTTGTATTCGAAAGGTTCAGCACCTCGAACAATAACTCCGTAAGGTATTCCTCGAGCCAGACACGCCATCGTGTCCTCGTCCAACGGCCGACGACGACAACTCGAAATTGCGGTGAGGCATGAAGGGAAAAACAAAAGGGGTGGTAGTAGTAATGGCAGTGGAGGAGAAAAGAAGGGGGTGATAAACGGCATCTCTCTCTCTCTTTTTCTCTTTCTCCTTTTCCTTCTTTCTTTCGAAATCAACCCCGTCAGGAGAATGCAGAAATATCGAAGTGACGCTCGTGGGTCGCGAAGAATGCAAAAAGAGTGAGAGTGGAAGAGAAAGAAAGAAAGAAGGAGATGGCCAGTTGGTTGGAAAGAGAAGGAGAAGTCTAGGTTAGTATAGTACAAGAGGGGAAAGAGAAAGAAAAATATAAAGAGAGAGAGAGAGAGAGAGAGAGGGAAAAAAGAGACAGATAGAGAACGTTCGAAGAGGAGCAGAGGTAGGGTGCTAGGAGGATCGGTGCGTTGAACCGAAACGAAAACAAAGGGTCCATTGGTTTGGCACCGTGCACGATGGCGCACGATGACGGCGTGCAACGCCGTATAATATGGCCGTGGAGCCGGCATATGGCCGGCATTGCCGAACAAACAAATACTCGAAGGCTCGCCGAAAGCCTGCGGAGAAAATCGTGGTGAAGAGTGAACCTATATGTACGAATCAGAATGAGAGAGAAAGAGAGAGAGAGAAAGTGAGAGGGTGTAGTAGTGGCAACCCCCCGTGCTTCTCTTGGCACCTTATGGCACGTCATTTCCAAATCGTATTTCTATATCTCTAGGGAGGAGAGAACGTGTTACGTGTGAGAGAAAGACAGAGAGACAGAGAGAGAGAGAGAGAGAGAGAGAGAGAGAATACGTATATACGTAACATGTGAGAAAGAGAAAGATGAAACGAGCTCGTCTCGATTCCGTTCATTGTCCCCACCGACAGAACGCCTCGCACTGGAGTTAATTTCCCGAGGCCAGAATCGCGAAACAATCGAGCGGACGCCGAGAGAATCGGCTACCGGGGGTGAGGTTTAAGGGGGTGGTGATAGGAGGGGTTCAGGGGGAAAGGGCTGCGTATCTCGCTCGGTCACACCTCGCGTGCAACGACGAGATTACGGCCGATGCGTCCTGCGATTCGGTCTATCGCTTCTCTACTCTCTCTCTCTCACTCTCTCTCTGTATTTATCTCTCTTTCTCTTTCTGTTTCATTCTCTTTATCAAACGACTAGTGAATGTCACGTAGAATCCACGATTCGAACCAAAAATGTTAATTACACTTAGGGTTGGTCGAGATCCGTTTAATCGTTCTATCTTCGTCAACTCGATCCTTTTATTCTTTTCTATACTCATTCAAAAATACTCAATTGTATATTTTTACTACGAGGATAATTAAAACAAAAATTAATCTACGCGACAAGGATTCTAGAATGATCAATTAAATCTAACTCTGATAGCGAAACGAATGAAATATTCGAAAGATGTTACTTATTCGAAGGTTATTTAGAGATTAAAAAAGAAAAAAGAAAAATATATATATATATAGAGAAAGTAAACATATAGGATAGACAAATTAAGGACGAGGAAAACTCGTTTGGAGCAATCTCCAGGATCGAGTGGTACCACGAGAGAAACGGCGAAGCTCGGTGGCGAGCTTCCTCGAGAGCGCGCTGAGCTACAAGGGTTGAAATCAGCTGGCTGCGTGCCTACCTTTTTAAACTCGAATGTAGGGTGCTTGCATTCTGGTATAACGAGTCTTATGGACGGGTTGGCCGTATACAAGGCCCGCAGCAAGCCCCTCGACAGATATTGAATAAACGTTTGAGGGCTTGTAGCATGTTAGTGGTTTGGTGGGAGGGCAGGGGGAGGAATGACGAGAGAGAAAGAGAGATGTAAGGGTGACGCGCGTGCGCTAGATCTTTCATATGAAAGGAAAGAGAAAGAGTGAGAGAGAGTGAGAGGGGAGAAGAGGGTTTGTTAGATGGGTTAGTAAGGATAGAAAAGGTACGTTAGATGTGTTGGTACACGTCGCTTAACCGGTCATCTATCACATCGTGCTTTACGAGTAACACGAACAGACTGGATTATATGTAAGAGAAAAATAGAGAAAGAGAGAGAATGAAGAGAGAGGGAGGAGGTAGAGGTAAAAGAGCGGGGGTTGGGACACGAATAAAATGTGCACGCCACTAAATGCATAGCCTTTAACTTTGAGCGATGGAAAAGTCGACCGCAAGGAATATTACTCGATTTAAATGCAAGAGAGAAAAGAAAACGACGATAGGGTGGAAAGGAGAACGACGACGCGAGGACAGAGAGGGTGAAATTGAGAAAAGTGAGAGAGATCGAGCGAAGTAAGAGAAAATACTCTCGAAACTTTGCAGACGTTTCGGCGATGATTCGTTATTACGGGCGAATACTTTCGGCTTCGTTATCATTATATTTTCTTTTTTGTTTCTTTTTTTGTACAATATGACTCTATATTCTTCTACTTCAAGATTGACGTTTCAAACTGGTGACCTTTTAATTTAAATTAAGACGGGTTTTTACTGTTGTTTAATAAATTATTTAAAATAGAAAAAAAATAAGAATGAAATTAGAATTGTGCGAATGGTTTTCGGTGTAATTGGTCGTCTATGAAGGGAACGTTATCACGTACCGTGGTTAATTACACTATCATTTTAAGGCGTATAAATGAATTTCGGGAACGACGCCAAAAGGGTACTACTTTGCGTGATTATACTCGGAGAGAGCAGCCCGAGAAAGTTTTAAGTCTCGGTGCTGCTGCCGTTGCCGTTGTCGGAGCTCCTGCTCTGGAAATTCGTGTCGAAGAATGCAATTCTAATTTAAACATGAACAGCTTCGGACGAAGTTTTAACGAACCCGTTGTCGGAGTCTGAAGAGAGAGAGAGAGAGAGAGAGAAGTAGAGAGAGAGTGAGGGCTGGATAAGATAGGAGAGAGGGAGGGAGAGGTAGCTGGCTGCTTTACGAAGAGTTTTCGATCGTCACGGGGCATCGAGACCTTCTCGAGTTTTAACTGGTCTAACAAAATCATCTTCGATCTTAAAACACCGATCATCGAACTCCCACGAAACTTGGTTATTTTCAATCGACAGGATTACAAAGACATCTTTGTCTGTATCGAATTCTACTAATATATGGACATTGTATAGAATATCCGCATTATACACACATTGTTCGTAACATATATGATTTATTTGAGTATATGTAGGCTATTTAATCTATTATCATCTAAAAGTTTGATTTCAACGTGAAAACAAATACTACGGTGTAATATAATGATCGAGCTTGCATTTCTCTCTCCCTCTCTCTCTTTTTCTCTTTTTTTTTCGACCTCAAAAGCCTCTTTTTTCGGACACGAAAGAGTTACGGTGCGAGTTGATACGCAATTGACCGATATCGTAGAGCGATAACGAGCGCATTGTATTCCGACCATCGGTTGTCAATCGTTCTGCAATTTTTCTGTCCGCAGGTATTTTTTATTCTATTATTATTATTATTATTTTATATATATATATATATCCTTTTTTTTCATTATTAATCCCAGGATGAAGCGATGAAAATTTACTGCACCAACGTAATAGGTGTTCGGTAAAATGGAGATTGCCTGCAATGGTTTTCGGAAAAAAAAAATGTTTATAGCTCGGATAGTGCGTTGATCTGTATGAACGTGTAAATGTGTGTATGTGTGTGTATGTGTGTGTGCGTATAGATCAATCCTACAGAGGACGGTTATAGAAAATAATAATTACATGCTCGAAAAGAGAATAATAGCTGTTTGAACAACACCAAAAGAAAGGACGATTCAAAACCTTTTCAATAATACCCCAACATCCCTGTATATAAACTTTGATTATAATCTTCCTCTTTTCCTTAGAGTCTCAGAAGTAGTATCATTTTGCTAGTTACTTACTATTTGCTTGAAATAAGGAAGGAAAAAGTAATACTGTAGAACTCGACCAGTGGCATCTTTCAAAGGATTAATCAAGGACCGTCGCTTTCGAGAAAATTTCTCCATTACCACTGTGACTCCGCAAAAGCAGTCGAGATATCTTCGTATTGCTTACTCTTTCTCTCTTCTTCTCCTTCTTCTTCTTCTTCTTCTTTTTTTTCCCCTCTCTAACCTTCTTTTTCCTCTTTTCGTATCTTAGAAAATTCCCTGATGTTTCACTCCGAACATCTCGAAGATATTACCCAGAATATCCTACACTGAAATATATTTTCATGGTTTTTACTAAAATATACAAATCAATGATACTACCTTTTTTTTTTCTTTCTGTGAATTACTACAAAAAATTTTTATTGAAAACAAAGTGTTTTTGGTAGTTTTGAAAACCAATTTGTTTGATATTTGCTCGGACCGCCCTATACCTTTGCTATGCACACATATATGTATGTATATGTATATATACTATGAGTTGGATTCCTCCTCATCGTATGGCGAAGCGTATAAACTACTCGTACTAACTCGTACGTGAGTAACTAAAAGCTATGAAGCTTAGAGACTATTTTTTTCAAAGCAACAATTCTAATTATTTTACGCTAAATCCCTTTGGGCATCATCGTCGATCCCGTATATCCAGAGCCTCGAGGTACGTTGTTCTCTGGTAACACGGACAACACAAACAACCAAAATCGTTGGATTAAATTCTGGACCCTTGAAACTCTTGAAATGCTGGTAGTATAATGTATTAGTCCTAACCCTGGTCTCTATTCCCTAGTATAAAATTATTTTTTTTTCTCCGCAGTGTTAGAGTCCTTGCTACAGATTTAAGTATATTTGTCATTGGGATGAGCTCCTCTCGTATTCGAGATCCGTATCGAAACTGAATCGAAACTGAATCGAAACTGAATATACGAGACGCGTCGATAGGAAATTGAATTTGCGGTACGACGTTTAAGTACGTATGCTCAATGTCCAACAAAGAACGATTTTATTTCTCTCGTTGATGTAAAAGAGAGAGTGAGAGAGAGAGAGAAGCTGTAGGTAACATCTGCTACTTGAAGAAAACACAGACGTTATTGTGCCTATTCATCGAAGACGACGCAAAAGAATCAGCCTATCGAAAGGGTCCATCGTCATTGAAAATCTTAAAGCGACCGGTTATACACTCGTTGAACTTTCACAGACCTCTGATTCGTCGAAAATCGTTTCATTATGTATTTATTCAAGATTTTCTTTCGAGATTATTTGTTAAAAGAGAAACATATGCGTTTTATCTTTTTTTTGTTATTTTCATTTATGTATACAAAATGCCAACAGCAGTTAACATAGTTCGAAACAAAATTTACAACAAATAGTTTCCTTGTAAAATTTATAATCGACCCAAAAAAAAGTATCTCGAGTAAACAATTTAATAAAAATAACAATCACAACCGTATGGCATTAATTGATTAATATTAAATTTTAATGTTAAATATAACAGAATCAATACGAAATGATTAAATCGATAATAATAGTTCCCGCTTTAGGATATCATCATAATTAATTAATTATAATTTAAACTAAAATATTATTCCCGTTTTGTAGAAAATCTAATAAACACAATCGGGAAATGAATTAATCAAGAATACGACATGGATTAACAAAACACACGTCTATCCTCAGTTATGTAGGAGTAAGCTGCGCTTTCTCGGAGCGATTAGCGCTTTCGTGGTTAATCGAGCAAGTTCGGAGTTTTACGTGGGGCCGTGCACGGTACGCCGAAGCTCGTCGACCAGCCGCGAGAGTTACCCTCCAGGATATGCAAGAGAAACGAGAGTGCAATACACGCGTACCACACGTATAAGTCTATATACGTAAACGTATACGCATACGCTAACGCATAGCTTTTCGGCGCCATCGCGCGTGAAAAGTGATTTGCGCCCTCGCGAAAGCTCGCTCGTTCGTTCGTTCGTTCGCCGATGAAAGGTTCAAGCTTGCACCTAAGTATAAAACCTATATATATATACATGATAATATATATATGATATATATCATATATATCATATATTTGAGACAATTTGAGATAAGAAACTAGTGATCCAAGAATGAATACAGCCATTAAAATCCAGTAAATGAAGCTTATAAAAGTAATACAGAGTAATCAGTATAGTCAAAAGCTATACAGTGTCAACTTTAAAGCCTTTTTTAATATATGTGAGTAGAAAGAAAATTGTAGTATTCAGAGTATGTATAATAATAGTAGTAGAGATTGGGAAGTATATAAACGTTAAACGTACAAAGCTCGATCGTAAATGCACTTCGATAAAATGAAAGAAATCGAATTTCTCTAAGTTAGATAGATATACATATATACATACATAGTACGTGGGCAAGTTGTAGGAGTGAGAGTTGATAGGAAGGGCTAACAGAGGAAAGAACGAAGAGAGAGAGAAAGGGACGAATACGCTCTGAAATCCTACTCTGTGCTTGAAATCAGGCATTCAGCCGCGTTTCACGGTTACGGATTTGATTACCACGCGCGGCGTCGAAAGCGAAGCGGAACGTCGGCGACTCGCTCGTTGAAATGACTGTGAATGGGAAGAGAGAAAGAGAAAGAGAAAGAGAGATAGAGAGAGAGAGAGAGAGGAAGAGAAAGGGTTATACAGTCAGGAAAAAGCGAGAAGGGTTTTTCCTCGTCGTGGTCGTAGTCGTAGTAGTCGTTGTTGGCTTGGACTAGACGAAGTGCATTAAAATCTCTCCTTCGATAATCCAATAATAAATACTTTTGCATGAAATGGCACGGCCAATAGCGACCCATTGTGGAATGTATCGTGATTTGAATGTCGGTTTCTAGCTTAAAGAAAATATATATAAAAAGAGTATATAAACCTTTGTAGGTAGGTAGGTAGTAGTAGTAGCAGTAGTAGTAGTAGTAGTATCCTTTGAAGATTTCACCCGACGCGATTTACGTATAGATTACCTGTCGGTTTATCGATCGGTTTTACTCCCCTGATGATGCTTTATGCATCCATTAAGATAATCGAGATTACCGCAGTTGATGTTGCCAGTGGTGAGTAGGTGGGGATTGTATCCGCGATTCATTTGCAAAATTCAACGAGTTTCTCCTCTCCTCGTTGTCCATTCGTTTATATTTCAAATACTTTGTAATAATAGTAGTAATAGTAGTAGTGATAGAGAGAAGGGGAGGTAGTAGGGATGAAAGTGATAGTGTTGAAAAAAAAACGGGGAAGGGAGTCAGGGAATAAGGGTGATGAAGTTTAACGAGAGTTTTCGAAGCGAAAGAAAAATTGTCTCGACGTAGGCGGAGTTGAATTTTATCCTTCTCTTCCCCCCCCCCCCTCTTCTCACTCTCTCTCTCTCTTTCTCTCTTTTGGTGTCGTCTATCGTAATTGATGTCGCGTATACCCAGTGTTCGCGTTTATTCGAGGAGGATCCAGCTGTCACTTTGAATGGTACGTGATTGGACGAGCGATGAAGCGAATTACGAAACGAACGTGCGAAGGGCAGGGAAAAAAAAGAAGGGGGAAGGGGGCAAGGTGTGTATCGCCAAGTATTGTGCGTAGGTGAAGAGGAGAACTTTTCTGTACGTCTATACGTTTGTATTTGTTCGTTTTCGTTTTCGTTTCGTTTCGTTTCGTAGATTGATTTTAATTGAGCCAAAGGGTATCGCGTGTTCGCATTTAAGCAGTTTTACAATCACGGACGTGTAGATGAAAATTGATAAGAGAAGACACGTGGAAAAAGACAACTACGAAAAAAGAAATAAAGAAAGAAAGAAATAAAAGAAAAAAAGAAGAATAGACACGTCGTTAGCTTGGCCAAGCAAAATTTTAGAAACCTAGACAGAAGTGTGAGGCGTGAGTCCCCTCGTTTGTATTCCGTAAACTCGTCGAATATAACGATCGTATAAATACCTTATGAATAAAACATGCTAACCGAGACGTAAAGCGTATCTAATTCGTGTCGTTAAGAAAAGAGATAGGTATCGTTTTTCTTTTTCAAAGAAGATAAGGAAAATACAAAATAAAATCTTCTTCTTCTTCTTCTACTTCTACTACTACTTCACAAATAGCTGTTTCAAAGAATGTCTCTCGGATCAAAGAAATTCTCGCAAATTGGCATTTTCGAGTTGTAAAGAAATTTTATCAAGATCTAATAATATCTGTATTTATTTCAATATCAATGAGAATGATTTATTCGATTACGATTTATTGTTTAATACGATTACCATGGAACATTGTTTATCCTTTCATAGACATAATAAAAAAACATTTACACGAACATTGTTAATGGAATCCCTATTAAAATACTATAGAAAAGAAAAATCTATAATTTTCTCTTAAAGAGGGGGAAAAGTAAGAAAGAAAATAAATAAGATATATAATATACATCAGAAGTAGAATATGTTTCGTAAGGAGTAACAAAACGATATCGGTAGGCATAACCTTTACACGTATAGTTTTTATGAATCGAGAAACACGAAATCGATACAATGCTCGATAAAATGCCGTCATAAAGCACTTTAGAGTCTTTCACGGTGGGCGAGTTAAAAGAAATGAAAAGGTACCCTGCGATAAAAGGACAATGCCTTCGCAGGTATTCAGTTGGGGAACGAGTGAGAAAAGAACAGGATTGGAAGAAGGGTATGAAGAGAGGGAATGGAAGGAGAGTCGAATGTACCCTCGAGCACCGTCCCGTCGAAAAACTCTCTCTCTCTCTCTCTCTTTTTCTCTCTTTTTCTGAGCCGCAACGCCTCCGTCCGTTCGCCTCGTAATTGATCGTAGCGGCGTCGAAGTCTCGTCACTTTGAATGCTATGTGATTGGACGAGCAATGAAGCGAACGAGGAAAAGGAGGAGTAGGAGTAACGAAAGGAAAAGAGAAAGGAAGAAAGCAACAGAGAGAGGGAGAAAGAGAGAGAGAGGAACTAAAAAAAGAGAGGAGGAAGCATCGCGAGGTGTTGGCAAGGTACTTGCTGCTGGACTACTGTTACTACACAGAATACTATATACATATACGTTGCTATATACATATGCATGTATACGGAATAGGACGAAGAGGAAGAGATGAAGGAGGAGGAGGAGAAGGAGGATGGGGAGGAAGAGGAAAAGGAAAGGAGGAGGAGGTGGAGAACTCCCCCAACCCGGTGTGCCACCGTTACCCAGGTAACGCATCATTCCCCGTGTACCCATGGTAACCGACCTCCACTCCGATCTCGCCCATCAACAAGCCGTTTCGCATTCCTGGCTGATCCGAACGGACCGGTGGTACCGGAGGCGTCCGCGTCGGCGTTCGACGACGGCGCGAGAGTTAACTCCCCCCACCAATCCCCTGCCTCCTACACCAACGAGAGAAACATAGGGATTTTGCCACGTGACGACGCACTACCCTGATAACTTTTCCATCTTCCACGTGACAAAATATGTATATATAGTATCGTTATAGGTATAGTAGATGAAGTTTGATGAACTACTCATTGGCTACCGAATATGATGGATTCGAATAAACGTTAAAAGCGATCAATTTGATTTCATTTGGTTGGTAGGGTAGATAGGTAGATAGGTAGGTATGTAGATAGGTAGATATGTATCGTATAATTTTTCATATCTCTCGCGAAAGATTTTAATGAATATATCTATTTATATAAAATATTTGAAATTATTATTCGATAAAAAGAAATATGATCTTTCGATACTGTTGATATTATCAAACGGAACGATATAATCCGAATGAAAAGCAATTAATATTCCACGATATGGATATGCAATTCTCCCTTCCTATATATATATACATAAATATTATACAAATATATGTGTGTATACGTATATGACGACAAGAATGAAACGTTTATTCCATACGCGTAGTCGATCCTTCGTCTACACACGTATCAGCGGAACATGCATTATTTAAGGTACATATATACACGAAAGGAGAGAAAAAAAAATAAAAAAAAAGAAAGAATAAAAAGAAGAGAAGAAGGTAGCGGGTAAAGAACCTCTCGTAGAGAGACGATACTACCCATAGGACGTAGTACAAAGGGTCGTAGAACATGCTGTTGGAGAATAAGAGGAGGAGAGGTTTGCTCGCAGGCTTTGCTTCGACAAATCGCGTTGGCTTACCGCGTCGGGGATCAAATTCAGATATGCCCAACGGCGCGATATTCCTTTTTTTTTTCTTCTACTTCTTCTTTTTTTTTTCTTTTTTTTTCTCCAGACCTTAGGAAAGATTTATTCAAAGTACTCGGTGGAAAGAAGATGACATGATATTCCCTAGTCGATTGATCGTACCAACGATTTATGAAATAAACGACGCTTGACATGAAACAATTTTCTCTCATTAACGTTGTCGGTAGTGGCCGCATTGAATTAAAATGAATAACGGAGAGAGATAGAGACAGAGACAGACAAAGAGAGAGAGAGAGAGAGAGAGAGAGAGAGAGAAAGAGAAAGAGCAAGACTCGATGGAGCAATTATTTTGATATCGGGACCGCTCGGCATCAGCTTTTCTCTTAGCTCTCATCCTTTCGTTCATTTTCATCCTCGTCCGAAGAACCCAACTACTTCCTTTCTATCTTTCCCTCCTGCTTCCGCTAACATCACCAAGAGCAACCTCTTTTCCAACGAAGCCTTGCCCTAGGCATTCCACTCTTATTCCCGTCGCCGGCGTCTATTCTTCGTTAAATCGGACTTAATTACTTAAATCCCGCCGGGAAATGCTGATGGATCGGTTATAATTAAGGGGATTCCTTGCAGGACGATTTTCCTTCCTCTGTCTTTTCTTTTTTTCTTTTTTCTGCTTTCTCTTTTTCTTTTATCTATTCTTTTTCTTATTTTCTTATTTCTTCTCTCCTATGGATCTCCGAATCCTCTTTTCCTTTCATTCTCCTTTTACTTGTCTTGATTTTTCTTAGATTCTTTATTTTACTCTCTTCCTTTTTTTTTATTATCTTTTACCTTCTCTTCTTCCTTCTTCCTACCATATTTTTCTATTTTATTTCGAGAGGACTAGGAGCAGGATTTTCTTAGATTTAGAATAACCGATTCGTCGAATTGAAAATGTCTCAAAGTAAACTGAAGTATCGATACAGATTTTGTCCTGAAATTTATTAATATATATCATTTATAAATACATATAATTATATATATATATAAGATCAATGTTATCAGTTATTATACTCAACAATCAAAGTACAATCTTCTACGAGGATCTCAAAGAAACGACACGCGACTCTTGGACAAGAAAAAAAAGGAAAGAAAAAATAAAATTAGAAGAGGGTGGATAAAACGTTGAAGACTCACGTTCGACTCTCGACGTGGGAATTCTTCTGATGTGCGAAACCTTTGAGGGCGCAAACCGAAGAGGGTTCCGATGTTGTGTGTGCTCGCGTGCTTTCTTTCTTTCTTTTTTTCTACGTAGCATAGAGGGAGACGAACTCTACTCGAAAAACCACAACGAACAGGAGGGAAGGGGGAAGGTAAGGGGACGGCGGCGAAAGAGTCGGGAGATGCATCCGCTGTTTCAACCGGGAAACGATTTATTTACCTTGAGTGCCTTTAAGTGGCGGAAAGCATTCCGTAACATAACAGGATCTCTTTGCTCTCACGTCTCTCTTACATTCTCACAACCTTTCTTTTCCACAATTCAACATTTCCACACTTACAATTAGATAGTATCAACATTTTCGTCCGTTTCAATAAATTTTCTACTTCATTTTTATTTGTTTTTTTTTCCCCGAAATTAATCATCGTAATATTTTAAATCACAAATGACGATTCTTTTTAATTGAAATGCACATTTTTATGCATATTTTTGTCCGCCCCCTGCCCTTTTATATATTTTTGAACGTACTAATATCGTTTATGTTCAGCCAAAAGTCACTAATCACGTTTCGATGTGTGAAAGCATTAATAAAAAGCGTACTTTACTCCGTACCATTAAAAATTTGTTCGAGAAGTAATAACTTAGATTGGCATAATTTTTAGTTAGTTTATTTTAAGTATAAACATAGACGATATTTTGTTCTATATTAATTTAACATTTTTCTCTCTCTTTATGGATCTTAACTTATATTTAAAAATTTGATCATCTCTACTACGCTGTATCATTTTTTTTCTCTCCCACCTCCCCCTTCTTCTCATTTATAACCGTTACTTTTACGTGGTATTAATCGGTTGGTATGGTCAATTATGCTCGAAACAAAATATTCCTCTCACTACACGTGTATCATAAAACACATCGTATCTTTTTCCTGCTTCCCAGCCCATTTTTTGCAAATACGAGTACACGTATGCGCTTATGCATGTACGTGATTTCGTGAAATGTTTTTCGATGCGTAGGTACGCGTGTGTATGTTTCTATATGAGTACGTACGTATGTTATACTACATACGTTACCTACATACGTGCAGAACCGATCGCCGATGGATACATTTTAATTTCAATTTCGATCGGGAGCAGCCGATATACGACGACGCGTCACTCATACTTCCGCATATATGCATTTCGTCTGATGCGACGTGCCGGCGTTACGGTGTAAATCATAAACAAACAAAAGCACCTATGTCCTCGCCGATGTATATTTATACCGATCGGCTTCGATATATCTCGTGCTTCATGGTACTCGCTACCTTGTTTCTCTCTCTCTCTATCTCTCACACACACACACACACTCTCTGTCTCTCTCTAACACTTTTTGAACGATCGAGTTTATGAAGTGTATCTATTTACTTCTCTCATTCATTCATTCTCTCTCTCTTTCTCTCACACATAAACTCTTTTACTGCTATATATCTATTCTCTTTAAGCCTCACGAGTACGTTATTTTTTGTACGGCAACACAGCAATTAGCTTAGAGTGGAGAGAGTTGCCATAATTATCTCTCTCGTATGTATATACGGCATAAATCCGATTCTTTTTTTTTTATCTTTGTCTTTCTCTCTATCTCTCTCTCTCTCTTTCTGTTTTTTTTTTCGTTTCATGCTTTGATCCGAGACCGATAGTCAAAAAAGCATTGCAGTTGATTAATCCACTTGGTACTTTTATTACTTTTATTTCCGTGTGTGTGTGTAGCTCTCGCTTTTCGAGTAATGATCGAATCGGACGATTTTAAAATGACATCGTACGAGCTTGAAATAAAATTGTCTGTTTGTTCAACCTACGAGATATATATATATATTTTTTCAACCCCAGTCTCGTGATTTAAATACATTAATTCGAAAAGCAGGCAATGTTAAAAATCACGTCAATAGATATTATTTTATGACTGATAATCACTTCCAATAGAATCTTTCCGTATCGATTTTTTATTTTCATCAAAACAACAATTAAAAATATGATTCTACAATCGTGAAGAAATGAGAAAAAGTAAAATAATAATAAAAAGAAGAATAAGAATAAGAAAAGAAAATAAAGTAATTTAAAGATTTGAAAGAAAGTTGCGGTATATAAGATATCGAAATTTCGAAAAGCTCGTTGTGGGATTTCTCGCGGTTATGCAACGTAACATGGTGAGATGGTGGTATTACTGCTCGTTCGTTCAAGGAAGGCATTTCAGAACGGCCTTACGTAACACGCGCCGGTAAGTTAAAGTCTAAAGCGACGATATATACGCGACGTTGGAAGCCAAGATGGAGTTAGAGCGCAGCAAGGTAATAGCGTTTCCGGTGCGGCGTCTAAGTCTCCGCAACCTACAGCCAGGGGCTACCTTTCTCAATAACAAGTTTCGCATTACAAGGCAACTCTTCTGTTTGCATCTTCGAGTTCGAGGGAATCGACTCCCTTTTCCCTTACCCTCTCTCACCCTTTCTTTTCCTCTCTCAATCTCTCTCTCTCTCTCTCTTACTCAGTTTCCTTTATCCACGTATTCGCTTAGTTTCTCTCTTATTCCGATTTATATTCGAACGGGAAACAACTTTTACGTTGGCTTTATATCAAATATAAATACGATCTTTTATATTACAACATCAATGATACAAAATGATTGATTTCTTTTAGATTTTCTTTTCTTTCCTTTCTTTGTCATCGTAAAAGGATAATAAATAGAAAGTGTATTTTAATCTAAACTCGATATCACGTAACTACAATAGAACACAGTTATTAATAATTAATAATATAAATCGATGATAAAAAAAAACTAAATAATGTTTTTGAGCAAAAGAACGAAAAAAGATGAAAGAAAAAGATCACAGAGGTACGGTGGTGACCAAGTTTATTTCTCAAGAACAATCTATTATTTAAGAGAGACCGGCGTTTGGGATTGGTCTACGGTGCGAAAACGTAAGCGCCTCTTCGTTACACGGAAGAGCACTTATCCTACATGACGGAAGGCAGTAATAATGTCAAGACGGGAACGATTTTGTCTATAGTATATATACCTACGGTTGGTCCACGAATCATTGGATAATACGAGAACGTTACAATGATTTATATACTTTCATGGAAAGAACCGACATATTTGTTAGAAAATATCGAACGATTATGTCATTGGTAATCGTTTTCTAACTCTACCTCTATCTATCTTTCTCTCTCTCTCTCTCTCTCTTTTCTGATTTTTTTGCCTTTCGTAAAGAAGAGGACAAATAAACGAAGGATAACGATAATTCAAAAAAAATGTGGCATATTATAAAAGATCATTGTTGGCAGAAAGTTAAGGTTAAATTATTCGTTGCATTCATATAACATTGAATAGGATTTGAACGAGCAATGAATTTACTGGAAATACTAAACTTGCCCGAGGGATGGACCCCGTCCATCTCGAAGATGCGATATGCTGAATCGCTTTATGTCTCTCTCTCTCTCTCTCTCTCTCTTTCTCTATTTTCTATCTTTCTCTCTCTTTCTCTCTGTCCCTTACTCTTTCTCGCGTAGAAGGAAAGTTAGCGTAGTAAGCTCGAGATATGTAACCGCTCTTCGTCTGGCTTAGCCTTGCAATATTGGTTACCGCGGACGTAATATAACATCTTGTAACATGGAATGGATCATAATATTCCCAATGTAATGCCACCTATCTATCTGGCTTCAGCTTACCGCTTGCTACGGTTAATTTCGCGTGGAATTACATTCGCTTTATTCGCCATTCTCTTCTCTACTCTATGCTTTTCCCTCAATTCTCTCTCTCACTCTCTTTTTTTTCTTTTTCTCTCGTTGGTTAACTTTTGAATTTCTCACGTAGGAACACCTTCGGTAAATATTTTTTCCAGAAAAATTAAATAACCTCCAATCGCTACAATATTTATCTATATCTATTTATCCAATATGTATTGTTAGATATTAGATTTAAAATAAATATACGAGATAAAATTTTGATTTAAATTAACCCAGCTTGGATCGTTTAATAAAGCTAAGAATAACGAGTTTTTTTTTAACCATAATCCAAAATAACGTATTACAATTGACGATAGTCAAATAAAATCTTATCAACAAGAGAAGAATCATTTATTTTTACAACTCCCTAGATAATCGTTAAATCTTAGTTCATAACTTATTATGCATCTTCTCTTGTTAATCTTTTTTTTTCCCTCCCTCTCTCTCTCTCTGGTATCCTTAGAAGATTCTCCCTTAATTAGGTACAGTAATCACGAGGCGAAGGGAGCAAATCCAAGTTTGATTTACCATTCACCTGTTTTATCTAGATGCAATTATGCACCCCTCGGAGCACGATGTAGATCGGGGGGTTTGGAGGATACCTCCTCGTATATAGGCGGATTATGCGAAGGCCCCATCGTTCGACCATACGGGATGATAGAGAGACGAGGGACGATAGAAGAAGGGGGATATATAGAAGGACGGACGGAGTAAGGTTTTCACGTTTTCTACCCCCTCTCCTTCCCTTCTTTACTATACCTTTCTACTCGTACCTTCGACTAACCCTCCTCATAGTAGTCCACGCCACGATACAGCTGCATAACTCCATTGTTGTATCGATTCGTGGCACCACCGTACGTACACGCACGACTCCACTAGCTTATATATCGTCCCTTTTTCGACCGTACGAGAAAAAGGGACACATATGTGTATATACCATATGTGTACGTATAAATATATATATTTATGCATTTAAATGTACATAGAGGCACGCGCGCAAAAGTTCGCTTTAACGAGCTTTCCCAAACTCGATTTTCGACAACATAGAGGTGATTTCGAGAAAAACGTGTTAAGGATTATGCGATTGGTAGGATCGCGTTAATTCGAGGGTAGGATAAAAGGGAGAAAGTAAGGATTGTTGTTTGCATAACTAAGATAATATATATTTTCTATTATAGGTTATTTGTATCTTTATTTGTTTGTTTAGTTGTCAATTATCGATCGAATTATTACGACGCGTCTGAATTTATTTTTTCGTGATAACGTGTACTTTCTTTTTCCTTTTTTTTTTAAAGAAAATATTCGTTGTATTTCGCGAAGAAAAATAGTATATAAGTGAACAAAGATCTCGACCGTCAAACGTTAGTTAGCTTTTAACTTTTAGGAAAAAAAAATTCAACAGCATCGCAGTTATTATAGTACCATCCTCTTTCTCTTTCTCTACCGTCATACCTACTCTCTTTAGTCGGAGCTAGTTATAATTCCAATTAATATGCACGCGTCCGTCCGGGCATTCTGCAATTAACGATCATTCCGTGCCTTCCGCTAATTATCTGTCCTCGTTATGCGTAGGTATAACGTTTCGGCCAGGTCTAATCTTCGAAATAATTTCGTTTAACGAGCTCGTATTCGATCGCGTACTCGTAATTCTCTCAGAGAGTAGTGGAGTACAGCAGTGGTGCACAAACTATGGCTTGATTATAAGGTTTTCCTGAATTTTACATACACCGATAACAATATTAGATATATATGTATATCCAAGAAATAATTATATATTATTTTATATTTAATTAAAGAAAAATTCAAATAAAATTGTATGAATCAAAACGATCTAACTTCGTTGAATTACTAACATTCTAGAATTCTTTACTAAAATCAAACAAGGTGAGCACGAGTAGTAACATGGATCTATCTGAAAAAACACAAAATAAAAAAACCGTCTGTTGATTCAACGCGACCACTTTTTGATAGTATTGAATAGTATGAAATAGTGTTAGTAAAAAATTAACTTAAATCCGTAAAACGGAGAGAGTGAATAAGACAATACATCATATGTGATCGTTGTTTAAACATTTAACAATCTAATGAGAAAATGTTGTTAAAACTTTACGTAAAATATTTCTATTTAATATGTGAAAAAGAAGGGGATATGGAATAGAAATAGTTTCTTATTTATAATAGAAATATACAGATGAATCACAGAAAGTTGAGAACGGATAAGCCGTGCGATTAACAACAACCTTTTCATAATAGCGAGGCAAAAATTGACTTTGGAAAAACATCGTCCAGGAAAAGGAGAGAGAGAGAGAGAGAAAGAACCGACAGCGTTAACGATCCCGTTTGTTGTTATCGGTGGATTTTTAGCGGCACGATGATTGGCGCGCTGTTCTTTCCGTGAAAATGCCTAGCTATTCATTCTCTCTCATTTTCTTTCTCTCTCTCTTTCGTTCTTTCTCTTTCCCTCTATTCCATGTTTCCTCATTAAAATAATAATTAGCGAAAATATAAACGCGCCGATACGACGACGATGATGACGACGACTACGACAACGTACCTGCTTGCCATGCTTTACTATGTTATACTCGGAAAATAATTAAACGGCGGGCTTTGAAAAGCGTTGGTTAGTTCGAATGAACATTAACGAAACGCGTCGTTGTTCCGACGATGCGTAAAAGTTAACGTCGCTCTCCATAGAAAATGTTCGAGCTAATAATATATTATTTTTTGTTATAATAGAGAAAACGGGATTCGAACCTGTAGGTCGTATACAATTATTATTTCATTATTTTTTTATTTTGTTATTGTTTTTTTGGGGATATGCAGCAAAACCGCGATTTGCGAGAACAATTCGTTACAGTAACGTACTCTTAAATGCAAAAAATAAATAAAGAACAAAATTCGTATATCAAAATAACGAAGTAAATAAACGTCTTAAGAAATGCATGTTAGAAAATTGTTTACTATTTTTAAAAAATGATATACAATATACAAAATATTTTTTTAAAATCGAACAAATTAATACATTTGTCGTCTATCAAACGTATTCGTATCGCACGTATATCAAAGATATCGTTAATTCATTAAATCATAATTTTTGGTTCGTTTTGTTAAATACAAGTAAATCAAAGATTACTTGCAACCAAATATTTCATTGTATTTTACTGACACGAGAGTCTGTATTTTACAGACACCGATGAGATATATTCGTGAGAACGAATAGCTAGATTAGGTCGATCTAATTGATGCACTACAAAAATATTATCTATGAGTTCTTGTGTGAGTTTGTATATACAACGTATATATGTACATAAGTAAATGGTATAACCACTTGAAAAAAAATCCTAGAGATCTATCTTGTTCTCTGGTCTTTTTCAATCACGAATGGAAATACAGACTCTCCTCTTGAGAAGTCATCACTCGAATAGAAGAGAGAACAGACATGTAGACTAGCGTGTGTGTCACGGATATTACTCTTCTGCTTTTACTCTTCTCGTTCAAACTCGGTGTGAAAAAGAAAGATGAAGAAGAGAGAGAGAGAGAGAGAGACGTATATCTCGAAGTCGTAAGACTTAACGACGCGTGGGAGTAAAGTGAGTCTGCTCTTGGATCATTCAGAAGTAACCCTAAAAGGAGTCTGCCTTCCTTGAACTTTCATGGTTTAATGATTTCAGACGCGGATAACATCGTACCGATTGTTTTATTATTTTTAAACTTTATCTCGAATATTTTCATAGAGATCAATTGCGTTTTATCCAAAATAATCCTTCTTTCTTTATCTAAATAATATATTTGAAATATAATATAATATAATACGTTAGATAAGAAACAATGTATTATTAAAGGATGATAGACTTATTTTTACGCTTTTTCCTTTCCTATAGAATAAACGAGTTTTCGATAAAGTACTTATTTACAGGGACACCTAAAAGATCCAAGGATAAAACGGTTGACCTACAGATAAGAAGAATAAGATAAAACATGTCTAGAAAAAGGTGTAATATTGTTTTAAGAAAATATATATACACTTTACATGGTCGTGCTTATTGTTTAAGAAAAAAAGCAGATTCCATTTAAATAATTCGATAATAGTACAACGATCTTTGTTACTTATTCGCGCATGTTTTATTGTCCAAATTGTTTTCTGCTTTTTCTCATCCGATAATATTAGGTATATGTATACACCTCTATTTAGACGTATATATATATACTTATATATATAAGATATATCCTAGGGTGAAAATGGAGGCTAATATCTGGCAAAAGTTACGGTCTCGGAGAACGTACTTGTCGAGTAAAATAATGGCCTCTAAGAAGGAAAAGCAAGAGTAAGTTGCTGCTAGGTATGAAATAATATCGCTAATGTATCTTTATAACAGAACGGAATAACGTTTTATTATGAGTACGGGCTTTCTTTCATAGTCGGCCGGCATTCTATTTATTCGCATTTCGAGACACGTTGCAATTATGTGTGGTATTATCGGACTTTCCCCCCTCTGAGAATTCTTTAATTTTAAATCTAACAATAAGATCCTATTGCACGTGATGTTAAGTTACGATCTAATGCGAAATTGAAATTTTTTTATTTTTATTTCTTTTTTTCTTCGAAATTAAATCATCGTCGAATTTATTTCTTCCATAAGCTTCGTGCGTTTTGAAAAACACTTTTCCTCGTTATTTTTAATAATAATATATAACCGTGGAAACATTTAAATTTAATTTTAATCGCATCAAATTGATCACAATTTTATTATTTACATTTATGTATTTATCGTCACGCAACGAGATATATATATAACTTTTTTTGTAAAGTAAACAATATTTAACGACGCATATTCTGTAAAGAAAAACCAAAAAAAGAAAAGATTAATTAACGCTGGCGAAACACGTCGTACAACGAACTGTAATAATAACCGTTGTTGATTTTGTGGATGCTAGAGAAAGAGAGGGTAAGAATTCTGTGCTCATAGTTATTTATATTCCGACAAATTGTATAAGCAGATTTTAGATTTATTAACAAAGAAACCAACCAACCAACCATTTACCTTTTCCTTAAACACTCTTTAAGAGTTAACTTATCTTGTGTAAATTTTCTTTACCGTAAGTGTAATTAATTTTTTTATGAAATTTTCAAGCTTGCAACAAATGAATTATTTTACAATAAACCCCTCACTCTTTCCTCGAAAGAAATAAAAAAACAGGAAGAAGAAACTAGCGTAATACGATGAAAGAAGAAAAGAAAAAGACGAATAAGGAACTGGACTAAAAAAGAAGGAGGACAAAACTGGAAGGTGCATCGTCGAATAGTACCAGGACGATGAGGTGAAGAGGAAAGGAAGGAAGGAAGGGGGGAAAGGAGATGAGGAAGAGGAAGAAGGAAGGTAAACTAAAAAAGAACTTAATATGGTAGTACGGTAGTTACGTGCTAGTGTAGGGGGTGGTGTGGTGGTGGTGGTGGTGGTGGTGGTGGTGCCTGCAGCTAACCTGCACACGTTTCTAAAGCGAACTAATTTCCTTTATTTCGCCTGGCATAATTACGTTAACCTGTGACGCTCGTTCGTTACATTCACGTAGTACTCTGAACAGTTACAAAAGAAAGAAAAAAAAATAGAAGAAGGATGGTTTCTTACTGTATATCTCTTTTCTTTTACCTAGGGAAAAAGTCAAACCGCAAAACGTTGAAATAGTCGACTATATTTTTCCAACTCTATAAATACTTAAAAAATATATACACATAAATATATATTTAAAATATAATATATGAGAGTATATATGATAGGAAAAATTTTAAATAATATTAATAATAATAATAATTAATGATAGATTAAAAATAAATACAAATACGTACAAACAAACACATCAGTTACAGAATACTCATATGTCATAGGATTATAATTAATCACGACTGATAAATGATATTATAAAAATTATTTTTTCTGACGATAAATAGAAATGAATAGAATATTTAAAATTAATAATAATGATAAAAGAAAAAAGGATATAATAAATAACAAAGAACGAGATATAGAAAGTTAATATGTTTTCGTTAAGAAAACTTTCGTAAGTTTAAAGGAGGAAAAAGACAAAGTAAGAGAGAAAGAAAGAAAGCAAGAAAGAAAGAACGAAATCTAAAATCGAGTAGTCGAGGAATCGAACGTTCGTTCTGCGATGTCGCAAATACCTTCGGGAATGTTCCACCGCGTTTATATCGATCGTCTTTCTTTTTCCTTCGTTTCACGTCCGGCAGAATGATAATATTGACTGCAGGAAGTTTACCGCGGTAGTAGACATACGAGAGAAAGAGAGAGAGAGATAGAGAAATAGGGTGAAAGAGAAGGGAAGGGTAGTAATGGTGGGGAATGAGAGGGAATAGGACTCCTCGGTATTCCATATCAGGTTTTACGAATCTCGTCCTACGTTTTCCTTCCCCTGCATTTCCCTTCATCCCTTCTATCCCTTCTATCCCTTATAAACTTCTTCTTCTTCTTCTTCTTCTTCTTCTTTTTCTTCTTCCGCTACTTCTTCTTTTACTTTTTCTATTTCTTCGTTTCTTCTTTTTTACTCGGCTCAGTTTTTTCTTACAAACACGAGAAGAGAAGGTCGCACGCATCGTAACTCGTATAATACTTTTCCCTTCTACTTTATAGGTTCTATATACACACACACACACACACACATATATATATATTTATATATTATATATATATATATATGTGTATATATTTCTGTTTCTCTTCAAACAAAAAACGTTTCATTCGTTCTCTTCGTCCATCGTACTATTATTTTTGTTGTTGTCTTTTTTCTTTATTTTTTCTTTTTTTCTTGTTTGTTGTTACCTCTATGTCCCTATCTCTTTCTGTCTCTCTCTCACTCCTCTCTCTTTTATTTTGTCATTTTTGTTTTCTATTTTTTTTTTAGAACGGAGGCGACGTTGCAAGCCGGAGATGTATAAATTTTTTTTGCAGAGAGAAGGATTTCAAAGGGCGGTAAAAAGGGGGAAAAGGTACTACCCGTTCTTTTTACCTACGCGAGATATCCCACCATTTCTCTCTCTCTCTCTCTCTCTTTCTCTCTTCGTTTTCTTCTTCTTCTACTTTCCTATTTTTTTGTCTTCTTTTTCTATCTTTCCCTTCTTGAGGGGATTTCAAAGAGAAATATACTTCAGCGTTTAATTTGCATTTTTAATTAGCTTTTGCCGTCTTGCCGTTTCTTTAATTATATATATATGTATAGATATGGTGGTGTTAAAAGTGCATAAGTATATGTACGATATCTTTTTTTTTATTGTTTCCGAGACAACTTTGCGTGATTTATCTTTTGTATCGTTAAGTTCTTCATTTTTGCTATCCGTTGGGAATATTAACGAGGAGAGTGGTCGGAAAAAAAGAGAAGGAAAAAAGAAAATAGAAATTGAAATAGAAAAGAAAAGAAAATACGTTAGGAATACGTCGCCTCTCTCCCTCTCTTTCTCTCTCTCTCTCTTTCTATCTCACAGTGATACTATTTTTAGTTATTTACTTCCTCGGACTTCGGGCAAGCCATCCTGAAAATATTCTTCCCCGAAGAGAGTTATCCGACGAAAGCACCGTGCTTTGATCTCGGTCGTTAAGTTTCTCGCAGTAGAACCAGTAAGTAAATATTCTGGTAATTCGTGGCAACTAGGAGAGAAACAAAATGATTATTTCTACGGATGAATATATATATATTCGGCGAAAGTATGAAATATTATTTCCGGTTATCCTTCATTATCATCCTATCTTCAAAATAAAAAGGTAGAGAAAGAAAGGGAGAGAATAGCAAATAATTGGCAAAGAAACAAATATTTTTACATATAATCGAGGGGAAGGACGAGGGGGCAGGAGTAGATTAATTTAGGTTTCATCAGACACATTTCGTTTCTAGCTTTTCATCATATCTCAAGTTTTTTTTATTACGTTAAATTGACCTCTACCAAAAATCGATGAAATAAAGTTAATTAAATTCGCGTTATTAGGGTAATGAGGGAGGAGGGTAGGACGTGGGATAGGAGTAACGACGTAAAGAGAAATCCAACAATTCTCGATGAGATATAGGGTAACATTTTACAAACGTTAACCAGTCGCGATAAACCAAACATTCGTCGATTCGTGTGTTCGTTTTAGAGTCCGTTTACCTCTCGGATTATGGTAGCTCTACTAACCAGTCGACAGTCCGCTAAATTACGGATCTCGATGTCTCATGTAGATAAAGTTTTTGCATAAACTCTATTTAACATAGTATCGACTGTAATCGCTAACCGGCACGCACGTATACTCGCTCAAGGATTAAGGTTTATGGTTGGTAGGAAGCTTTTGCGGATAAAAGGGACCCCGCGCTTAACAACAACAAGCTTTTACAATATTACCTTTAACCAATTTAACGAAGTTTAATGTAAAATATATGTTTTCGACATGATGTCAAAAATCCTATACGATCTTAATCATGGATTATTAAACAACCTAACGTTTTGTAACGATATATATATGCTGCATATATTCTGAAATATAGGTGGGAGCCGACGAGTGGGAGGAGCTTTAAACGCAAGTCAAACTTTAACGACGGCTTATCTGAGATCTCATTCATTGTCTTCTTTCAGCAAGGTAATAACGATTCTCGATCGAACGAGGTGAGAATAGATAAGCGACGAGTTTATAGCATATTGACGATATTTCACAATGAGGCCTGTGATATACGATGGATTTCTCATTTATACTTGAAAGTTTAAACCGTTACCCCATCGGTTACGCGGTTTTAGCTACTCACGATAAAAGAGGATGAGGTACAAAATTCATTCGAAGCTCAACCAGAGTAAAAGAGAGAGACAGAGAAAGACGGAAATAATTCGTAAGGATCTTTCTCTCTCTCTCTATTCTTTATTCTTTGCTCTTACTTCGTTTCCATACTTTATAACCGGATCGAATACTACCTGAGTGAGACCGTGTGTGTGTGTGTGTGTGTGAATACGAGAGAGAGATAGATAGAGGTGGAAAGAGAGGGAGACGCCATTAGAACTTTTTTACTCGTGTAAATCCGCGTCGCGCCGATTTGACTTTTCTCGGAAAGGTCGTTTGAATCTGGAATTAAGATTTATCGGGGAAAAGGAACGCTTATAAGAGAGAAAGAGAGAAAGAGAGAGAGAGAGAGTAACTCGAAATATCTCGGAAAATTTATTTTCACGAGAGCAATCATATCTCTGGAATATTACTTATCGTTCAATCGTACATACACACCTGTATACCATCCACACACGTATTGCACGGACAATGATGCATTTGCCATGCGTACCTACGTTATAAAAGAGATCGACGTAATCACGCGCACGAGAGAACACCGCTATTAATACGCTAAATAAATATCGTTAAAATGACCTTTTTTATTTTGTTAATCGTTTCTCTTTTTCCACATTCCCCGTACCGTAGATAGGAGTTTTCGATTAATCATCGTAATTAATTCCAATAATAGGGAGAGAATCACAACATGGGAGACACACATTAATTATCGTTTTATAATTACGTTTGCGTTATCTTTTTTTCGTTTTGTTCTGTTTTCTTCTTTTCGTTTGTTCGAACGTTCGACGAGTAATAATAAAATCCATGTTATTAATGGAATTAAGAGTTAATGATACTAATTGTCAACGGGAACAATTACGTATCGAATCTATGCAAATAGAGTATCATCAGAATGTATTGTTACGTGTGATTGATCCTAAAAAGTCTCACCAATTGTATCGCTAATGGTATCAAATTTCGCTGACACCGAAAGATTAGAGATTTAACGTTGGTAGAAATTTGCTGGCTGCCAGATTGGAGCGATGGTGTCTCAAAAGTTTCCTCTCTTTCTCTCTCTCTCGTCCGCTTTAACAAGTAGGTCTGCTGCTAGAATGGAGGTCAGGTGTCGGAATCGAGTTCCCGGTGAGATACATAGCTGTGAAGTATCTAAGTGTTGAAGAACCGCAATAAATCTCAGCCGGTGCTAAGACAATATTCCATGCAGTAGGGAAAGAGAGACAGACAGAGAAAGAGAGAGAGAGTGAGAAAAAACGATAGAAATAGAAGAAGAAGAAGAAGAATAAGACAAAGAGAAATAGAGAGAAAGAGAAAGATAAAGGAGAGATGGAGGAAAGGGGAAATAGGAGGAAAAAGCGAAGCTGCTCTCGCGAGTCTCGTACAACTTTGAGAATTTGAGTGCGAATAAAAGGGATTACCTTTGCACCGACACTTTGAAATCCGGTGGTTTAAGACGCGGGTATATGGCGAGGTCTGAACGAATGGTCTATCTATCTCACTCATTCCTTTTCTCTCTCTTTCTCTCTCTAATTCTCTTTCTCTACGGCTTTTACCTTCGCTTCTCACCCTTGCAAGTAGAAGCATCTTATGCAAATTCGTCGGTATGCNCCGTTTTCTATACGTCTATACTCTCGAGACGTACTTCAAACTCCGCCATCATTTTCCTTCCACTTTTTAAAGAAAAGAATTGTTCGGTGATTCAACGAAATACGAAAAGAAAATATACGCTTGGTACGATGATAAAGAATGAAATAAAGAAAGAAAGAGAAAAAAAAACAATATATAAAGGTACATCCAATAAAATCAAGTCGAAAGCAGCAACGAGATTAAGGAGGGGTAAAAAGAAATAGAGAGAGAGAGAGAGAGAGAGAGGGGTGGGGAAGAAAAAATGATGACGAATCGTAGAGAAGCAGCAGCGAAGTATAATTCGAAAAAGATTTCTACGTTCATAAATCGTATGGGATTCGATAAGATCGGAAATTCTTTTTGGCCCATCCACGGATATTTCTAGTTTTCTTTCGCATAACGCAGCACGAATAGATCCTCTCTCTCTCTCTCTCTCTCTCTCTCTGTTTCTTTCTTTCAACACCTGCTAACATAAAGAGAAAGGTAGGTAGAATAAAAAGAGCACGTGCAGGTACAACACCTGCTCGAAAATATTGCCGATCTTATCGCAGTGCGTCACGCGAACCAAAGAAAGATTTTTATTAAACATTAGCTACATTAGAGTCGTCCCTTTTATTTCGTTCTATTTTTTTTTTGGTAGGGGGAGAAGGAAAGAAGAGAGGATTTCTCTCTTTCTTCCTCATCTTCCTCTTTTTCTTCTTTTTCTATTTTTTTTTTTTTTTAACAACGAGAACAACAAGAAGGGTCGAAAAAGTTCGTGCGAAATAGTCGAAAAATTAAGATAATACAATGTCGAGGTAACTTTTCACTTTCTTATCTAACACCCTGGTCAATTACTACCGAAGTGTCCGATAAGGATTCTACAACCAATTATAAGAGGTCTAAAAGGGGTCGAAAATTAACGCGAGTTGTTTCACTGACGACACACCACGAGCAACCCGTCTTTTTATGGCTGTCCCTTTTGTCGTAGATATATTTTTCGCTTGCGTGGCGACATCCGTTCAGAAAGAGAAAAAGAAAGAGGAAGATAGGGAAAAGAAGAGATAGAGATAGAGATAGAAAGTGTACTTAAAGAGTTTCTGTCTCTCTCTCTCTCTCTCTCTCTCTCTCTTTCTCTCTCTATTTCTCTATCGCAACTTGTAGAGTTTCACCCTCCCCAAGCGAACTTTCCCTTTTCGTCGAACGTTTTCCTTTATTTCCCTCCTCCTTTTTCACACCAGTCATCTCACCCTCTCTCTCTCACTCTTTCTTACTCCAAGTACTCCCAACTGATGGCTAATAGGCCATAAACGATTTTATCCTTGGTATTTCGACGTTAATATGACAAATATGATATTGGACATTGTTTCCACTTTTTATTTTTTGAAATTAATTAATTAATTTATTTTATATACGATAATTTTACTTAATATGAACGAGTAATATCTTATCTAGAAAACAAGAAGAAAGTTAGGAAGTTTTCTTGGATCATTTTGTATATTTCTAAAAAAACACGAGTATATATAAAAATATTGAATTAAATGTAATGTAGCTATGTTTTTATATATATTAGAAATTTTAATTAACTAAAAAGCATGGGTATTATAAGGAAATAAAAAAATTGTTCTCCGTGATGATACGAATTGAAGTCAAATCCTACGTAGTCAAGTTTCGCAGACGCATTAATTAAGTCACGGGAATAGAAACTATAGTGCGAGAGATCTTTGAAAGAAACCAGCCGCGGGCCGGAAACGATGAAAGAGAAAGTACAGAAGAAATAAAGAAAGAGAGAGTGGTTAATACTCTTTTTCTCTGTAAAAAATGAGAGAGAGAGAGAGAGAAGAGAAAAGGAGTCCGATTCGTAGCGACAGAAAGAAAGAAAGTTTAACGCAGGCAACGTGAGAGGAAGTATAAGAATAAGAATAAGAATAAGAATAGGAGTAAGAATAAGAAGAAGAAGAAGAAGAAGAGAAGGCGAGGTAAAGGAGGAAAGAGAGGTGTGGGTGGGGAGGTTGTGCAAATTGAAGCTGGGATTAAGACGTCGGCCGAGATTAAGGTTTCCATGTTGATTCATTTAAATAGTTCTCTCCTTGCGCGGATACGAAAAGACAAAGGCATATTTGCAACGAGAATCGCAGCGTGCTCGATGTTAAAAAGGGGAATATGAACGGGAAACGTTAAAGGCTACCAAGAGAGTTCGTAAGGGTAACTTTATCCTTAGCGAAAGGAAATACCGAGCAGATCTGATACCTAAAACTTTTATCAATGTTAATGTTTAACTTAATGTTTTATATTGTTCTCTAGTAACTTTTATATATTTAACGTATTCAATAGTTTAAGTTATAAGTTAAGTAATCATTAATTAGCTTAATAGTTTTACCATGCTCGTATATCAAAGGGATATTTTACAAAGACGATTTATTAATCAAGTTTCACGTTAGGATTATTGATTAAATTTAATTTAAATTTATTGTTAGAGTTTTTTTTTTTTATTAATATTGATAGTAGGAATTTATTTATTTATTTTAAAGGAAAATATAAAAGGAGACAATGTTGCATACGAATGTGTATAGAAAGATACGAGGTTTTATCAAACGTCAAAGGTTATTTTGATATGTCATATTTATCGAAGGAATCTAAGAAACGAGTGACATTATGATGCGCGGTACGTTCGTTGCTTTATCGACAGCAATTTACAAGTATCGTCGTCAATGTAAAATGAAAAGCGAAAGGAAGAAGAACTTGTGATACTATCCTTGAAGTCGATTGAGTAAACAGAGAAAAATTCCTTCCGAAAGGCAAAAACGGGAGAAAGCGTTGAAAAGACTGCCGGATACAGACAAGCAAGGTAGACGGACAAAGAGTACACGTTAGGAAAAGGAAGAAAGTAAAAGAAAGTAGAAGAAGAGAGAGAAGAAGAAGAAGAAGAAGAAGAAGAAGAACGGCTATCGTGTTTCGGTAGCGTTAAGCGATAAATCTTCGGTTGAGTCTTATCGTCGTGCACCATAATTCTAACGTCACGGGCATCTCCGTGTAAAACATGACAATGCCGTTCCTGATATTTTCCAAAGAAAGTACTGGGGGAGGAGCTTTTTTATATCCTCTGCCACGAGGTAGTTCGTTCGTAAGGATTTTCAGCTTCATGTAAAGTTACCTTTTCATATTTCGTTACCAACTCTCTCGTCGTATTCTATCTCGTATTTAAAAAACACCCCACATCTTAATTATTTTTCTTTTAATTATAATCTCTTCTAGCTCGTGTTAACGATAGTTTAAACAAAAATACTCACACAAATGATATTTTACATAGACACGGTAATAATATCATTTGAAAATTGTTATATCTTAATTGTTTGTTTTTAAGTGGAAATAATTTTGATGAAAATTTATGGGATATAGTAAATAGTAATTATATTACTAAAACTTTGCTATTTGATGAAACACGAAATATTTTAAAGAAAAAGACAAAAAATAAATAAAGGTTACAGAGAGATATAATTACGTTGCTTTGAAATTATAATTACGCAGAGATAAAATGTGTAAACGGGTATAATATTATTAAGTAAATATTAAATTAATGAATAACAAATCTACGATAAAGTTTAACGAAAGTATACGCAGAGAGTGAAATTGATAAGAAAAAGAAACAGAAAAAGAAAATGTCTTGAATTATCTTTCAGAAATTCACGAATGAATGTAGTTATGATAGTTGTTTTCGAAACGAGACAGTCATTAGTAGTCTTAAAAGAGAAAAAATAGGATAATAGGAAACAGAGTTGGAAGAAAGAGAAGAAAGAAAAGAAGGAGAAGTAGAAGTAAAAGAAAAAAGAAACAAAAAAATAAAATAAAAGGATGACGATGATACGATAAAAGAGAAACTTCTGTCTTACTTTCTCTTTATCTCTTTCTTTCTTTCTTTATCAAGCAACGAGTGTTCTTTTAGCTCCGTTGCCTCAGCAACAGAGTACCTTCCGTCTCGCTGACCCGCTGTTTCCGGTGACACGGATGGTCCTTCCTTTCTACGTCATTCCACCGACAAGAGACTGGAACACACGTACCTTAAGAAGTGGACGAGGGGGCCAACGAAAAGAAAGAAGAGAAAAAAAGGAGGAGGTGGTTAGGGGTAGATAGGGGGTTAAGGGTTGGGGTAAGGGTAGGGAAGGGTGGGAAGAAGAAGAAGAAGAAGAAGAAGAAGAGAAGCAAAGGATGAGATGTGCCTATTGTCCAGTACTCGATCGGAGTAGAATTCAAGAGAAGAAGTAAATCCACCGTTGATCTCTGGGATTCGCTCTCTTGAGCAAGATTCGATCCCACACACGAATGTCGTCCTCCTTCCACTATCTTTGCGTGTTCATTCTATTTGATAAAAAGAAAAGAAAAAGAAAAAAAACAAAAGTCCCTTTTTCTTATTTTTTCTTTTTTCTTTTTCTAAAAAGAAATATATATTTTAAAAAAATATATTTTACATATATTTATTTGGTTCTTTTTGTTTCGTTTTTTTTACTCGCGCAAAGTAGAATTTAAGTTCATAGGTCGAGAATCGAAATTATCGGGGTGAATGCTTTTAAAATGTCAACGGAGTACATTTTACATGTGTTCGCGTAATCTCGTTCGTTGCTGATGTTTTTTTTCTATAGGAAAGTAAAGGAGGATAACGATTTTTGCTAGAATAGAAAGAGGATGCTGAAGTATTTAAAAGTACGATCTCCGACATGGTGCGAGGAGAGATTTTCGCGTTCCAAAACTCTCCCCACCCATGTGTTCTAAAAGTAAATGAAGTAGAATTCGTTTTTAGAACATTTTTCTTTAAACCTTTTCTCAGTTTTTTTGATAATGTAAAAAATAATATTTAATTTCCTGTATTTAAATTTAAAAAAAAGTAATTAAAATATTATAGAACGTTGTTCAATGTTATGGAAAAATATCAGGAATATAAAATAATTATTATAAATGATTAGAAAAAAAATCAATTATTTTGTTTAAATTATGAAACTTTTTTAATGGGAATAATCGTAATTATTTTTTATTTATGAAAAAGAAATTGAAATTGAATTGAAAAGGTTGAATGTACTTATATATATATATATTTGGAGAGCAAGAGAGAAAGAAAAGAGAAGAAGGAGAGGAGGGGATAGAAGAAAAAGAAATAAAAAAAAAAGGATATCACTCGTAGCTAAAGATTCGTGGAGAGCTTAAAAATACCCCTCAGCAAGAGTAGTCCGTTCACGTGCCATTAAACGAAAGGGGATATAATCGGGTAGTAAAATTTCACACCGGGCTACTTGGCGGCAAGTAGAAAACGCGTTCGAAGAAACGGTAACGAGGTAGAATAAAAAGCCGGACTAATTTGAAATTTTGTTCACATCACTGACGAGAATCGACCGATTTTCGCTACGGGGAGAAACCAGGAAAGAAAAAAAAGACAGAAAGAAAGAGAAGGGGAAGAGAAGGAAGGTAGACCGAAGATAAGAGAAAAAAAAAAACATAAAAAAAAGAAACAGAAATGTACTCGAAGAAATTACCGTTCGACATTTTTAATATCTTACAAAAATTCATCTTATTTTAAATCGTAGTACCACCTAATATATCTTGTAGATTTTTGTATATTTTTCTATCTACGTAAAAAAGAAAATACCTCAGATTTAAAATGCAACTCACGTTTGAGTTATTTTACAGACGATTGATTAAAATGTTTCTCAACCGAATGAACAAAATCAAAGTCACGTTACATAAAACATATGATTCTATTAACCGAATATTTTCTTATAGTCAAATTATACTCAACATTTTGTATATATAACCTACTAGTAATATTATCGAACATTATTCTTATTAAAAAAAAAAAACAATTATAAAATATGAAAGAAAAAAACAACAATGAACGAATAAAATAAATGTAAATCTCGTATTAATACGATACGAGAATAGATATTGATGATACGGAGAAGGAAAGTTAGAGTATATAAATTTGTTGTTTTTTATATCTTTCTAGGATTATACAGAAATTACGTTGAACAAATCGAACACGAGGAACGATACACGTAGAAATTCTGCTTGAGTTTCCATCGACGGAAATTCGTAGAGAAGGTCGATTAACTCACCTGGTCACGGTTGGCGTGGAAGCTACCCCGGGGGATCGTGCCGGATAACTTCGTGGACTTCCCGACATCAAGTACTCTGCAACATGCACCAAATCGTTCGCCGTTAATACCACGCCACGTAAAGTGAAATTCGTCGTCGATCGAGGGGACACGTTTGCCTTTCCCTCCTGACTTTCCAAACTTCTCTTAGAGTTTTCTCTTTCTCTCTCTTTCTCATTCTTTCAAACGTATAACTCTAGATAAAAATTTTAGAATATACATTCTTATAAATTTTATACAGTCAATCGTCAATGACGATATTTGTATGTTCCATTTATTATATCAAATTATTTTCTTTTTATTTTCAAATCAAATTAAACGTGGCTGAAATAATTGAACCAAAGGGTCCTTACCTTTTTAGACTACTGTTCAATTTATTGTACTATTCAGACCTTTCGATCAACTTTATTTACTAATACTTTTATTTTATTTCACATCGATCGATTCTACATATTAATTTCTATAATTAAATGATAACATTGCAAGAGAATTTTATATATATATACACAATAAATTTGATTGATAGTAAACAACTAACGAGATACTTCCAAATAATAATACTTACAATTAGATAAAACTTAATGTTCAATTATTTGTCATGAACCAATCCCACATTAATTTATATAATTAAATTATAACATTGCAAGAGAATCTTATATATATATAAACACAATAAATTGTATTCAAAGTAAACAGTTAACGATACTTCTAAATAATAATACTTACAATTATTTAAAAAACTTAATATTAGAAAAGTATATAATATAGAAAAATAAGATCCTAAATTAATCCATAGATTCGTGTATTACTTTCTTAATTCGTTTCTAAATAATCATTAATTTTCCTTCATCTAACTTATAAAGACGACGACTATGACTATCTCTACACATCGAGGTCGATGTTACCATTTACGTTTCGTTCTCTCTCTCTCTCTCTCTCTCTCTCTCTTTTCTTTATCTATCCTCTCGTGCGTATATGTATGTATAAGCTTGGGTCTACCGGCTCGAAACGTCATGCATATTCTAGCTGATGGGACGTCGCGAACTACCTTCCTTTTATCTGTATAGTTAATGAGATCATGACTAATGTAACCGGCACTGACGTTCTTCCCTTTCTCTCTCTCCCTCTCTCCCTCTCTTTCTCTCTCTTTTACTCATTCCTTCCCTCTCTCTCTCTATTTCTCTTTCCCTATCTTTCTTCCTCTCACTCTTATCGACCCCGTTCCTCTCGAAACCGTCTGGTGCTTGTTTTTTTTCCCGCCGAAAAAAGAGGGACGAATTGTCGAAACTTTTCACGAGCAACGACGACGACGACGACGACGACGAAGAAGACTTTACTCTTCTCTTTTTCTTTCTTTTCTTCCTGTCCTTTTAGAAAGCACAAACGAGAACGTATCGATCAACTTTTAGCCTCGCCTAATATTAAGAATTTCTTCCCGTCAGATCAAATGATCGATGCGATTCCTTCGGAAATACGAGGGATCTTTTCTTTATCCTGCGAAAGAAGCACTTAGAAACTCTCTCTCTTTCTCTCTCTTTTTCTAGCTTATTCAACTTATACGAATATGTACACACTATACACAGAGTGGAGTCGCAAGAGTATTCGTAACTTACCTCCCCACTGTCAATTTAAAACAATCAATATTTCTTAGGATTGTTTAACTTTGAAATTGATACAAATTTTATTACCAAAAAGCATTTTATTATAATAGAAGTGAAATTTGATATAAGTGATAAGAAATTTTGTCCAAAAAGATATGTCATTTAACCGTCTCAAAACTTTGTCAAAAGACGACCAACCAGGTACCATTTATAAAAATAATCATTGTATTTTTGTGTATCATTGTATAGATACAAATATTAATTATGTAAAATGATATTTCTCTGAGAAATAAAATTTATATCAATTTAAAAGTTTTAATAATCTTGTAAAATAGGTTTTCTTTCTATAAGAATTTAGAAAAGCTTTGCATTACAATTAAATATAAATTATTGTAAATTTACAATAGGAACGACTACGTATAATACAATTCGCTTTATGTTCGTTACATTAAACGAATTTATATAACGTAATTTTTCGAAAAAAATAAAAAAAACTTAATCACGAGTATCTAACGTTTAATCGTAAAAATTCCTTTGTTCTTAAGAAAAGAAATAGAACGATTTTTGAAAGAAAGACGATTAATTTTTTTTCCCTTTACCACTCCGACCCTTCCTTCCTCCACCCTTTACCCCCATTTCTGTGTTTTTTTCATATTAGAAAATTCATTCGCGTCGAGTTGCGACAAAAGAAAGGAACATTTTGCTACGAGAACGCGAAACGCTTTTTCCTAGTCTATAATCTCCACTTACAATGGTGTAAGGCTCCCTCTCTGACTGTTAGTGACAGCATAATCTCCCTTTTCCCTATTTCCCTTTCTCTCTTTCTCTCTCTCTTTATATATGTACCTATATATATACTTTGCAGTCTCTTTCAACGCGTAGATTATACGGATAAAACATTAGAATTTCATCAACAAGTTCGGAGAATATCTCTAGGAAAAGCAGACTAGTGCAGGAGACTCTTTATAAATTCAAACGAACGATAATAATAACTCCTGTGTTCAACGTTAAACGAGAGAAAGAGAATAAATTTAAAAATAGAGATAGGTTGGTGGGAGGTAAGGGTTGGTAGGTTGGTGGGTTGGTGGGTGGTTGGTCGGTGGTGGTTGGTTTTGTTCGCTTTTGAAGGGTCGGAGGATTTTAAATCAAGTTCAAAAAAAAATATAAGAAGAAAGAAATAGAAACTACCTCCCTCCTTTTCCCTCTCCTACCTCTTCCTCCTTCGTCCTCCTCCCACGTGACATAGAAAGAGGAAAAAAGGAGTGATAGAGATGTTATTCGTTTCGCGAACTTCTCTTCTCTTCATTCGCCGGTTTCTTTGGCAATTTGTCATTGTCTACAGCTACGAAGATCGTTTCTTCGTTTCCCTCGTTCTCCTAACTTCGAAGATAAAGTATGACTTAGTACTATACCGTAAAGAGGGATGCAGTATCCTCGCGTTTTCGGTAACGTATCTCTTCTTCTCGCAGATTTTCGAAATCTCGTCTATGTCGATTTTCGGTAGAGAAATAAAGTAGAACGTGTCTCAAGGATTTTATTTTATTTTCTTAGGAATAAATGACGATTAATGATACACCCATTGCGTTTGAACGGAAAATAAATCGTCTATTATAAAAAAGTTCCAACGCTTTATTTTACTTTCATTTTTATATTACTTTAAAATTTATTTTGTTTAATAAAAAAATATATTTTTAAAATTTATCTATGTTTTACGTATCCCATTTGTCGTAATCGTTGATAGGGTAAAAAAGGTTTGGCTTGAAAGAAATTGATAAGAGAATCGACTACTCGATCGAAATAAATATAAGAAAAAGGTTTGTTTTTTAATTTTTATATATATTTTTTTGTTCCTTACTTCGATGATCGATTTATCATCATTTCCGTTCAATATCAACGTTTGATATAATCAGAGCACTTGTTGACAAAGCAGTGGCTACTGTTTTCGACTACAAAGCGATCGTTTTCGAGAAACACGAAGGGCCTGCCGACAGATTCCAACATAGAGTAACAGTGACCATGGTCTTTGTCATTTCAAGCATACAAATTGACAGCTGTCAGACGCAAATGACACTGCTACCGTACTTAAGCTATACCTACCTACAGTGAGTGTCCCTTAAAATCGTACATATTGGTAAAACTGTACAAAAACCAGGAGGAATATTTAATTTCTTTGTGTCAAACAATTTGTCATTCTTTGTTTTTAATGTCTTTTAAATGTATTTTAGTTATCAGAATAAAATAAAATACCCATTCAAAAGTAAGAACAATCTAAAGTACAATAAATTTGTTTAAAAATAACATATTTATTAAGTTCATTCTCTCTTTCGATTAAAAATTCATTAAAATCATATAAAATTGTAATAACAATATAATTCTTTTCCAAATTTTAATATCAATCATTTATAAAAGATATTAATTTTCTTTTTAGTAATAAATAAAAACAAAATATGTACATTTCTCAATGTGATATATAAATTTTTATACGAGAAATTCAAACGACAGAAGCCACTTGCATTTCCTTCGTTGACCATAAATTGACGTCTGTCAGATACGAATGGTTCGATACTGTTTGACACACGCGAATGTAGTAGCGACCAATCCAGCCGATAAGAACAGACAGAGAGACAGTAGTAAATAGAAAAAAAAAAAAAGAAAAAGAAGAGAAGAAAATTTCGATAGCATAAAGTCGGAAAAACGAAGACAGACATTTGTTTCGTCTTCGTAGTCATGGTGATAACACGGAGAAGATGCCTACCAGTGATCTACTCGAAAAGAAAGAGGCTTTGGAAAAAAGGCACTCTGAAATTCAGGAGACATTTCTCTCTTCACAGTTACTAACCACAAACACCAAATACTTACACGCATACATATAAACATTCTTCCAAAGAAACGAAACGAAACGATTCCTTCTCTCTCTCTCTCTCTCTATTTCTTTTTCGTTTTTTACTTTTTTGCTTCCTCTATGTAACACGCTCTTACTCCGTGTGCTCTCGTTCGATTTCACCTACCGAAAGAGAGTGGAGGAAAGAGAGTGAGAGAGAGGGAGAGGGAGAAAGAGAGGCCGTTAACGTTTTAGAGATATGGGGGAGTGAACACACCCCTTCGACGTGTCTCCTGTCCCATGGGAGCGCATTACCGGAAAAGCAAAATAAACCCCTCGAATATCCACGTAGCTTCGAAACATCCTCGGTTTTCTTTCTTTCTCTTTCTCTTTCTCTTTCTCATTCTCTTCCTGTTTCTTTTTCTCTGTTGGTAGGTATATAAATACGTATGTATGTATAAATATATATGTATATATGTATATATATATATCGTGCATGAATGTGGAAAGGAATTTCTCGAGAGCGTTCTTCCCCAGTTATCCTGCATAATTGAACTCGGTGGTAGGCACTTCGATAAGTTTGTGTTTCGGTGACAAGGGTAATGCATTATCTTTTGCATTGCTTTTGCTCAAAACTTAAGTTAAATGACGTATCTCGTAATTGCTCTTGTGTTATCGCATCGTGACATGTACTGATTTCTCATGTATAGAAATTTAGTCAAAGGAATTTCTCTCTCTTTCTGTTCTTTATTACCCTGATTTATCTCCCTGACTAATTATAATTACAACAATATTTTTTCTACAGTTATTTTATCATTCTTGTTCAAATACACAATCGAAACTAATAGAAAATAAATACACGTTGAATAGACATAATTCTTTCTTTAAAAAAATACACGCACAAACGTATTCATGAAACACGATGTAGTTGTGTTTCACGAGAAATAAAACGTATAATAGGATTTATATTTCGTGTAAAGAGTTTCCACGGATCGATGATAAAATTTCCATGGAGCCCAGAAAAAGAGTGAGATGACAAAAAGGAATCTTTTTTAGATGATCATCGATAAAGAAAGATTTTTCTATTAAAATTGAAAATGTTCGTGGACAAGGACGGTTGGTTAAAACGATCGATTCATTTCGTAAAAAGTATCATTACCAACTAATGACGGGAAAATAAAAAGAGATAGAAAGAGCAAGTAGGTCAACGCTCGATGATATACAGCTTCCGTATTCGACCGATGCTTTGAACTACCTTTACCTATGTATATTTTTGGTTTACCGAGCTCGTGTGTTTCTCTATTACACAAAGACGACTACGACGACTACGACGACTACGACGACGACCAACTACGACGACGACGATGACGAGTAAACACACACACTCACACACATAAATATATATATATGCATATACATGGTTATAAAGATTGACCAAGCTTCCTTCTCTCTCAAAGCATATACGTAGGTAAGCGAAAAGCTCCGTGCAATGATTTTTCCTTTGCTCTTCAAACGTAGAAGACGATCGTTTGAACGCCTTGCTGAATTAACTAAGCGAGGATTTGTTTACAAACGCTTTCAAAGACACACACACACACATATATACTACATACGAGAAAGATCGAGAAACTTATCGAGAAAGGAAGGTATTCGTTTTATTAGACCGAAAAATATACACCCCTTGGATATACTACGTTTAATTAGATATTTTTAGGGAAAATATTTTTCTTTAGAATTACAATTTTTTTCCTTCTTCCTTCTTTTTAGAAATAAAATTAAAAGTAACAAAAAATCGAGAGGAAAGATAAGAAGGAGAAAACGAGTAAAGTTAAATCGATCAAAGAAAAAATAATATAGAGTTTCTTTTTTTTATTGGAAAACATTCTAAACCTGATATCAATTTATTATAGATCGTAGCACATTACTGATCTGACCTAGTTTTATTTTCTTTCGTTTATAGATTTTTTTTGTTTATTTGTTTTTTTCCTATTAGGAGTAAGTAACAGTCAGGTTATTTGGAAAGTGAACATAATTCGAGATCGAGAAGTATAATATTACACACTGTATGCATAATACGTAGCTTTAATTTAATTCTATTTTAACACCATTATTGGCGTTTTGATTTAAATTGAATAAAATGTTTTTACCATCAGTGATGGTACATGCATAATTGTCCCATCGGCTTGTATTACTCATGCAAATCGTATTTTCAATATATCGATTTACATATTTTTTAATACAGTCTATATAATTCAATCTTATTGATAATTATTTTTTAAAACAAACTACTTTCACAAGATTTAAAGAATTTAATTAGGATACCAAGAGTATTTAAGATAATATCGAAAATTTCTAATAATTTCGTAATTCCGTTACAAAAATAAACGACTTCGAAATAATTCTGTTTGATTCCCATTGGAAAGAAAATATTTAGAGAACTTATTCACGCGGTAAAAATAATTTCAACTGAGAGTACATATAAGAACATTCTCGAGTTTTCTTTTTTTTTTTATAACAAGCTAAGAAAAATGAAGTCAAGGAAATATATTAAAGAAAATAAAAAATAATAAAGAGAAGTGGTTGCAGAGAGAAAGAGAGAGCGAGAAAGAAAACGAAGAATCAGAGTAGTAGCGGTAATATGGTTGAGACGAGGTAGAAGGGCGGAAACGTGAGTGATAACGAGAGTGATAGTACTTTAGTAAGGGAAAGAGTGTAGAGAGGATTGGCGGGGGTGTGACAGCGAGCACGGTAAAGTGACAGTCGAAAGAACGAAGAGGAACGACGAGGAAGAAGTGTAGGGATACGAAGGAAGGAGATGAGAAGAAAACGCAGTGGAAAATGGAATCTTGGGGATGAGAGAGACAACTGCAAGAGAGAGAGAGAGTGAGAGGTGGAGGGAGGAGAGAAAAGAGAGAGAAAAGAGAAAAAGAGTAAACCGGAAGAACGTCAGGTGGAGAGGAACGAGAAAGATGCGAGTCTCCTCCTTTTCTCTTTCTGTCTCTCCCGTTCTGTGAAGGGGTTCTCTTCTTCGTTGTTGTCTGTTTGGCAGTCAGCCAAGGAATCTCTGGAGCGCGACGCTTACCTTTTTTCTTTCCTTCGGGAGTTCGTTGCTAGTATCGTTATATATGTACACCATCGCGCATATCCGGTCTTCCTGGAAGACGACGACTACGACGATGATTCTTGTACGATTTGAAGAGATCGCGATTCTACGTTTTATACCGTGAAACAATTTTCATGACAAATCTTTCAACATTTTCTTTCAGTTTTTCTGATATAATTTATAGAAAAAAATAATTTCTTATAGCAAAATTATATTTATTGTAAAATGTATTATAAACGATCAAGGAATATAAGTATAAAAAGAAACGAAAGATAATATTC